>JAYESA010000003.1:24850933-25331262 GCA_036927795.1 Iris macrosiphon
ATACTGTTGACATAGATTGTTGGGTCCACGGTGCTCTAGAAGGCTGGATGGTAAATATTATACATCCGTGTCCAAGTGGACTCCTAATTGGACATCGACTGCATACATTGCCAGGTGAGACAAATAATTTGAACAATATTGAACCCGAATTTAATATTAATATTGGATTGTTTAAATTGAGTTGGCCATAGAGACTAATAAGTAGAAAAAATATAGATTGGATCCAATGGAAATTTTTAATTAGAAAGCTAGAACAACACGGATTATTTGGGCACATAACTATAAATATTTTCAAAAAATAAATTGAATTTTGAATATCATGATTCAGGGGTTATAAGTCTATTCATCTTAGAAATTTTTTTCCTCGAAATTTAAGATAGGTACGATTGGTAAACATATCTAAGTAGTTATATAAGTAGAAAAAAATGATAAGTTACTTTGAATAGAATACTAACAGAAAGCTTTTGTCAATAAAAGAATTTAGAAGAAGTCGAGAAAATAATATCAAGGGATTAGAATACTAACAGAAATCACCATTCTTAGATATTCATACAATTTATATTTTCTTAACTGATCTAAAATCTTTTACAATCATGATCCACGAAAAAAAAAATTGTACTTAAACTAAAATTATACTTTGCCACTATTTGTGCACATAATCTTATTCAACCTCTTTAAAGTTGTTCAATCTGATATCACTTTAGGTAGTATTGTTACTTACCAAATCCATATTATTTGCTTCATAATCCTCTTAATGTTTGTCGAATCCTACATCCTAAAAATAGTGAATCCTTAAATTCCTAAAACAAAATTTCAAATCTAAATGGTTCTCTCTATAATTACATTCCTCCAGTATTTTTGTCCACTTAATATTGCTATAACTTTTTTTATATATAATATTGCTAAACTTGCTAGTCAAAATTTTAACTTATCCCAATGTCCAATTAACATTGAGCGAGTTTGTAAGTTCTTCTATTATATGTCTAATACTATTTACTCCTTCTAGGACCCTTTCTTCCTATATTCTCATGGCTTCTTATTACTCCAATAAATTTAATTTCAAACTGCTTCCTGCGAAAAGATCTTTATCAAGTCTTCATTCCTACACTCTCATCCGTATAAAAATTTCTGTTAACATTTATGGTTCTCCACCAATCCATATGACTCTACCCTTATTAATTCAACTTTTTATGAACTTGTATCCAAGAAACATTACTCCTTTCTTGCATTTATTCTCCTATATATCATAATATCGGTTATCCTCGAAAGGGTATTAAAACTCTTCTATTAAGGAAAACAACCATCCAAATCACTCTTTGCTTGCTTAAGCACCCATAATTGGTATGCACTCTTTTTTTTAAATCATTCTATTCTTCATTAGTTGGTAAATCTAAAATTTTCACGTACAAGTAATGCTTTCAATACATTGCGAACTCCAATGCCTATATTTATCGAAGTCCTACACACAAAGTTTTATTCTACTCACTCGTTTTCCGTCCTTATTTTATCTATTTTATATTTCTATATTCCTGTATAATAGAAAGAATTAGGATGTACTATGGAAGTGTTTATTTTAAAATACCATTATATATTTACTAGTCAAAATGACTCATTAAATTTAATATGACAGCTAGGTAATTATAGAAACTATATTTTAGCCTTACTAATTGTTCTAAATAAAATAATTATATTTAGCTAGATGTAAACGATGTGTAAAACATGTTTATACTAATAAGAATATAGTTGGGCCATAAATAACTATTAAGTTTAAGTTTATAAATAAGGAGATTGGATCAAAGGCACTTGAAAAAGACTTTAATGGGCGTTTAGGGAGACCAAGTAGAAATTCTATAGGAAACCTTATTCTTAGGCTATTTGTATTTTACAGATTTTAATTAGGATAATTTGAACAAGTTACGATAAATAGAAAGTCTTTAAACTTAAACATTTACTATTAAAAACGAAGCCAAACAAATTAGGATATTTTCGTAATTCCAATGAAGATAAAAGTCCAAACATAATGCATTTAGGATATAGTCTTAATAATATTCGAAAACCTATGCATTCATGAAACTACTTTAACTTAGAGCACGTGTCGCGCCAGTGCGTATCTGGCTACAATAACTCGCAGTTTTTATGATTCAGGTAAATTGCCGCAGTACGCATCTGCAATAGTAGGTTGTTGAATATTCTCTCAACATTATCCATAGGAATTTCAAAGGAGTACTCGTACCAAAGGAGGTTTATCACGATAAGTAAAGATTAATATAAGTATATGTTCTTGGAAGACAAGAAAATTTATCACGATAAGTAGAGATGAGTGCAAGTATCTGTTCAAGGAGATTTATCACAATAAGATTGGATCAGTGTAAGTATTTGGTCTTAAAGTGTAAGTATCAGTTCTTGAAAAGTAACACATTTGTTCGCGAGTCGAGTGCATGATTAGAAGAAAAAATTATAAGGATCGATTTGGATCAAGATGAGTATCTGTACTCTGATTATTCCGAGTTGGGTCAAAAAGCCAACTTAAAGAAATTTTTTGGATATTAATATGGACAATTGGAATAGGTTTTATATTGAATAGAGATGATAAGCATTTAGGTTTGGCCTGAAGAACTCAATAATATTCTTGACTTTTAGGAGTGTCTTACCCCCCCCCCCCCCCACCCACACACACACACACACACACACACATATATATATATATATATATATATATATATATATATATATATTTGGCCTATAATAAAATTATGGTCCTAAGATAAGATTTAATAAATGAGCCGAGTCCTTTAGTATACAAGAAATTATATTTTTAGCATTTTAGCAACATGTTTTAGCGACATAGAGTCTTTTATAGAGTCTTTTAGTCTCTAAAAGCTATTTTTTTACATGTATTGACGACATGAGTTCTAGTATGTCGCAGAATCCACATAAAATTTGCTTGAGGGAAACAAAATATCAGGCCCATCAAAAATTCTATACATATCGCGACATCCACATGTCGCAGAAAGATACTATATGTTCTGCGACATGTGGTACATGTTGCAAAAAGATATTATATGTTCGGCAACATGAATAATACATGTCGCAGAAAGTCACTATATGTTCGACGACATGAATCTATGTAGGAAAATACATTTTTATAATTTGTTAATTGAATAATAACCTAAAAATATAATAAACCGAACCCTTAACAAAAAAAAATTCGACTATAGTTTTTGGGTTATTTCGTGCTGACATGGTTCTTCTCTCGAGTGGGCTTGGTTCTCTCTCTTTCTCGCTGGGTTCTCTCTCTTCCATCATCAGCCGAGAAGTTCTTTAGACTACAAGAAATATTCCATAAGGCAACAAATATTTTAGCAACGCAACGTTTTTTATTGCTAATAAACCTTTTCTGTAACACATATTTTGTCGTTGCTAAAGACAAATTTTGGCAACGAAAAGTATTTCGTTGCCATAATTCTGTTACCAAATATCAATTAATGAATATGTAATAATGATGTGTTTATAAATCATCTATTTTTTGACTAATTTATTAATATGATGTGCTAAAATTAATAACGAAATATAACGTTGCTAATATATTTTTTACCTACAACAACGAAATATAGGATTTCTAAATATTTAAAAAAAATCCATTTTCAACACCACATTAAATTTTTTGCTCATTTTTGGAGTAACCCCGCTCATATTTTCTTTCAGTATAACTTTGGGACGTACTATACACACCACACCCTCTACTTAACACACCCCAAATACTAAATACACCAAAATTTAACTAATCTAAAATTACCAAAATCCTAACCATACCCCACGATATTACCATTTTACCCTCGTCGTCTGCTCCTACGCCGCCAAGGCTGGGTCGCGGGGACGCAGCAAGCGGGCAGAGGTGCGGGGACGCGCGGGGAGTGGCGTGTGGCGGAGGTGCCCCCGCTGTTGTGGGGGAAGCAGCAGCCGCGACGGGGTCACGGGGACGCGCGGGAGGAGGCGCGTGCGTTGGGGGTGACGTGCGGCGAGGGCAGGCTCGCGGGACACTCGGGCTGAGGCGCGTGTGCGGGGGACGGCATGCGGCGGAGGCACCCGCACGGGGGGCGGCGTGCGGCGGAGGCGCGGGGGGGGGGGGGGTATGCTGCGCGCAGCGCACGACAGAGGTCGGCATGCGTGGGTTAGCGGAGGGAGGTACGTGGCTGGGGAAGGAGGTAGTTGCGCGGGCAGGCGCGGGCGGCGGGGTGGCGAGGGGGGTTCGTCAGGGGTGTCCGGAGAAGGAGGGGAGGGTGAGGGGGGCAGGGTTCGCCGGTGGTCGGCCAAAGAGTGGGTAATTATATCTTTTAATATAAATTTACTTTTTATTTAATTTAATATGGGGTGTGTTAAGTAGAGGGTGGGGTGTGTCACACCCCGATCCCGAAAGGGGTCAATCATCCTCGCTGGGGCGTGATGCCATGTGAGCCTGGAGTTGCGCTCGCACAAGACAATAACGTGCAGTAATAGGAACCCATTTTGAAACACAATTTAGAAAACACATTCACAGATATTTGAACACAAATGTAGGAAGAAACATGCTTTTTCATTGATAATTCAGAGTAATTTACATAGAGTTTACATTGATGCGCCTCCTCGGCTACTTGAATTGCATTACAAAAGATAACTCAAAATGCAGGGCGCGCTCCATCAGATAGTCCACGTCGTTCATACATTACGCCCTTGTATAATTGAAAGTCCAAGCCTCCAAAATGAACTAACTCCAGCTATACTTCAAAATAGAGGTGCTTCTAACGCCTCCCTCGCTTTCCACTAGCGTTGCACCGCCTGAGTGCCTGAAATAGTTGCCCACAACGTGGGTCAGTACTAAACTTGTACTGGTGAGCGGGATGAACCCACTCGACTAAATCGACACTAGCTTATTAGGGGCGAGCATGCATTAAGATGGACTTTCTATAGAGAAGCAAGTGAAATCAATTCATATCAGTTGCATGTTTTGATAGGGATGAAAAATAACATTGAATCCAACCAGTACATCGGTTGCTTACTCAACCGATGCACGCCTTCCCTGCCACGAAACACAAGTATACTTACCATCTACACAAGAGAATAATTAGCATGTGTTTGATTCTATGCGGTCACTGGTGTGATCGACACCTTAGGGACTTAATCCAAGCATTAGCGGCGCGCCCTATCAGTCCGGGTAGCAATGTCACTACCACATTCCGAAGACAGGGGTATTTTCGAATTTTTACAATATTTAATATTATGGTAGTTACAATTAAATAATTGCATGATAGTATATTTATTTAAATAATTATGTGATGTGTAATTAAATATAGTATTATATACAGTGTTCATATATTTTGAGCTAGCAGACTTGACCTAGAAGCCAGTAGATGAACACCTGTCGAAATTATGGAATTTTTGTATTTAATTATTTAGTTAGAATTTAATTCTTGGAGTTTGTAATTAATTACCGTATTTTATTTAATATTATTGCGCGTTGCCTTTGCTTCGATATTTGGAGCGCTATCCTGACTTTTGTCTTCCAACAAATTTCACAATCTTGTCCTAGACATGCCCACCTTCCATTCTGCTATTTTTGTAACTCATAATTATGCTCCCTGTGCATTGTTTCTAGCCGCACAAAAATCACCGCGGACATTATTTTAAATAATCCCTATTTTATATCGTTGTGCGTTCCAATTTAAATTGGAGGCAATCTTGACCTATTTTTCGTGCGGCCCAAATTAGGGTAATATCCTGTTCTGAGTCTTCTTCATTATTGGTATTGATGACCTGACCTGATTTTGGCCCCATGTACTCCTAATTAATTTCTGAACACAACTTACATTTATTTCTAATTAAATTGAGGATATAATTTTAACCAATTCTGTAAATCCCAATTTAATTCCAGTGCCCTGCAAATTTAGCCCGTACCAAACCTACAACGCCCCCTGACCCTACAAAATACCAGACATCGAATCGCCAGCCAAATTTTCGTCATTTCATGCGTCTATGCAAATACCCAAATTTCAGGGGGCTAATTTGCAAATTGGCATTTTTGGTGTCAACACCCATTTGTTAAAACCAATGAGGAATCCCTAATAATTTTAATTAGCCTCTCACCCTCATCCCCACATGAATTATTTTCTCCATGTCAAATCTGGACCCCTCATTTAAAGGGGGCCAATCACCACCCTTGATTTCACAACACCCTCTTACTATTTAATGTCACATCAACCCTAATCCCTAGAAAATCTAGGTTTCCCCACCTACAAGCCCCCATCTCCCTCAACACCAAACCGTAGCTTCTTCCCTTCTCCTTCTCTTTTCTCTTCTGGAAACAACAGCAATAAGGAGTCAAGCCGAAGCACAACGAGTGACTGCAGCAATCAGCTACCACGCCACAGGTTAGGCCACCTAACTCCACCAAAACCTCAGTTTTCTTTCTAAATTCCATTCCCGAACACACCCTTAGGTTTAGGTTTTCCAGCCATCGGACCATGGTCCAATGATCCGATATATTTCCCTGTGACCCTAACCATATCGAGTGGCTACAGCGCCTTGCTACCACACCATCAATTAGGCTTATGGGTCTTCAGTAGGCTAATTTGCAACTAAAACCAAACAGAACCATATCATGCTCACCCCTGGCTGTAGTTTTAAGAAATAGCATACAGCTGCAACATCGTACAGTTTCCAATAGGGACTGTATAGTTGCAAGTGCAAATCCAACCATTAGTGCATACAATGAGGGCACTCGGGAATGATTTGATTAACTTCAGTTAAGGACTGGTTTGGGATAGCTATCTGGGTTTGCTTCTGCTAACTTTTTTTCAAAGTTGCAGCAAAGACTGTTCTGATAGATCCAAAGTTATTATTATTGTTATTATTATTATTATTATTACTAATTGTTCTCCTCTCCCTCTCCTTCTTCCTCATTAGTATATAACATAATGTATAGTATATGTTTAATAAAAATGTATTTTGGTATATGTACGTATTCTGGTATATATATATATATATATATACTTGTGTACATATAGAGTATGGGTATATATTTTATTTAGTGTATATAAATGTAAAAATATATATATTCTTAAATAATGGGTGATGTATATTTTTCACATAAATAAAATATATTTCCACTTTTGTACATACAGTTATACCTATTTTGTATACTTTGGTATAACCATATATATATGTATTAATTTAATTATTGATAATATGATTAATTGGTGAATCTACTAGGTGATCCTAGGTGACCAGTATCATACCTAGAGAAGTCCCAAACTCAGTATTTTTAGACTGTGTTAGTGTAGCATCTGATGCAAATGTGGTTTTGCTTGTGATATGGTTATAGGACTGTTGGTTCACCAGGGGATACTTTGGAACAGGACATCCAAATTACCAGCTAAGGACCAAGGCAAGTACATTCTCTGATAATTTCCAATTCCTTGATAATTTCTATAAATTAAATAATCATGAAATGTTACATCTGAATCCTTGACACTGTGTTACACGGACTAGTATAGCTTGGATCTGCAGTCATGAGATGTTACCTTGATTATCGTATTGACATTGTATACGACATGTATATTAGACATCGTACATGATAAACTGGACTTGCTCGTGTATCGTGACGTGTCATGGTTGAATCCACAGTACTAGTTGGGGGCGGGGAAGTAGTTAGTAAGAAATGTGATCATAACCTCTTATTGTAGTGTAGAACAATGTAAGTGTTAATCATGCTCTTCACCGATGATTAGCCAGGCCCTGTAGCTATCGTATATGTTCCCAAGCCGATCACATTTTGAAACTACTATTTCAAACACTTAGAATAGATTACAGTTCCCTATTTTAAATCATATACTACATCACTCGTATATGATACTGTTCCTTGTTCTTTTCATTTTTATACATGCACTGACTGTATCATATTGCCTATTGCCTGTCTCTTGCATTGCTTGTCTCTCTTTAATTGCCATTGCATTTATTTCACTTTCTTCTCAGTAGCTAGCATTACATGTCTATTGTCTTATAGTCCTTCTCAATTAAATGGAACTGTTATTTGAGATTGTGCTTTGCTCCTTCCTGACTGGAAACATTTTTCCAGACTATGCCTTAGAGGACCGCTGTCCGACACTTTATGGACCATATGGTGAGTAGCTGCAGACTTGGTAGTTAGTTGCGATTCCGGAGGCCTAGCAAGAATCACTAATTCTTCTAGTTTCTGATTAGTTCTTTAAGTAGACTATTTGGTACCGGATTTGTCTCCGGCAATTTTTGATGACTTGGATTATTGTTGAGTTTGATTATTACTTTAGACTTGTGTTGTATTTAATTTCTGTTCGATATCTTATCGTGCTGTAATCCTGTGATTGAGTATGTATTCATTTTATTTGTGTCATCCGTGCCTCCTTATGGAGATTGGATGCTTGTGTGAGATTGGCTAGATAGTATCAAGACCTTGACAGCGTTCTACCGCCGATGCTGCGGCGTAGGCTGGACGTACCCACGTACTCGTGCCCCTAAACCGGGTGCGGGTCGTGACAAGCAAGCCACACTGGAGGTCCCACAATGCATCGCGACTAGCACGAGGACTTATTCCAAGCATTTGCGGTGCGCCCTATCAGCCCGGGTAGCAAGCCCTGTTGGAGGTCCCGTAATGCATCGCGACTAACCCGAATCAAATATTTTCCTCCGGATCGATACGGTTCCAGTGCCCTGGAATATCGTTTCGAGGAAATGCCAAACCCTGTATACAAGTTGTGTAAACCCCCTCGATAAATTCTATAGATAGTCAGGTATGGATTAGAAAATTTTTGGATTTAGCAGCAGATGTTGAGGTTTAGAGTAGAGTTAAGTTTATCTGTTATTGTAAATTTTATTTAATTAAAATCCTTGGGGCGTCCTATCATTGTTTAATTATTCGGAGCCCAATATCAGTCCATAAATTCCATCGGACTATTGTACTTCTGACTTGACTCGCCAATTTAGGCACTGGACTTTTTTGTCACACAAAAATTGAATTCGTTGTGCTCTAAATTAATTGCACAATTTTCCGTAACCGTAATCCATATTTAATTCTGTGTCGGACACCTGAGTCGTTACCCTCAATTTTGACATACCAACTTAACTCGTTGAGCCGGACCAAATAAAGGGTCCAAGACTGACTCTAAGCCCCCACCATTTTTGACCTTTGTGTCATTTCCAAATTTTGACCCGAAGTGCCCCCATTTAATTTAAAAGCGCGGGACACTTTAATTCTATTTTAATCGGGGACACCAATTTTGCCTAATCCTATTTTAATCCCCAATTAATCCCGATGGACATTAAATTAAACCCGTGCCTCACGCACAACACCCCCTCACCATGCAAATCATCAAACACAATTTTCTCCATATTTTTGTATCATTTTACGTGTTCGTGCAATTTTCCAAATTTAAGGGGCTAAGTTGCAATTTATTGATTTTAGGTGCCCTCACCCCATTGGCCAAGACCAAATGGAGAGGTTACAAATTGTTGACCGAAGTCAACATCTCCCCCACTCCATTTCTCATGAAGAAATGATTTTACTCATGTGAAATCCTAGCTCTCTATTTTAAATGGGAACATCTCCACCCTCCATCCAACACACCCCTCCCTATAAAACTATCACCCTCACAACTCCCAAGCAGGCCCTAATCCCAAGAAGCCTAGAAAACCCCCCATCTCTCTCTCTCCTCTCTCCTCCCTCCTCCATTCTTATTTTCTCCATACAAATTCCTCCTCCCTCCTTTCTTCTTCTTCTTCCTTACTTCTAGAAGAGGCAGACCCGACCGGCCGGCCGACTAACTCAGCTCCGGCCAGTCGAGCACCCCGGCGACTCCAGCCTGAGCACAGCCGCTCCGATCCAGTTCCACCCCACTCCGGCCGTGCCCGACGGTGCAGCTTCCCCCCGCCTGCTGCCAACACAGCAGACTCTGGCCGCTGTTCAGCCCTGACCCAATACAGCAGACTCTGGCCGCTGTTCAGCCCCGACCCAACACAGCAGACTCCGGCCGCTGTTCAGCCCCGACCCAACACAGCAGACTCCGACACCGTGCAGTCTCCCGACTCCGGCGGACCACAGCCCCGCTGTGCAGTCCCCCTGACCCGCTCCGGCAGTGCAGCACTCCCCGCTCTGATCCAGTCCGGACCCACGGTGCAGCCACCCCCATCCGATAGCGCCGCTCCGGCCATCTCCTCCCCGTCAGCCTATCCTACTCCTCCCTGTCCAGCTCCTATCACTACCACCATTAGCTCCTATCACCACCACCATTAGCTCCTATCACCACCACCATTAGCTCCTATCACCAACACCATTACACCTTCATCATCATCACTACTACTACCACTCGGCACCACCCCGCGACCACTCTCCACCGGCCGTGCTCCGGCGTCAACAACCTCGTCGAGGTCGACTCTCCCCCTCTCTTGTTTTTAATTCCAGAATTTAATATCAATTTAAATAGGATGTTATTTATATATATGGATGTGTGTATATTAGTTAGGGTTGTGTTTATATAATGTTGAAATATATGGTTAGTGTAGTGTAGTACTTGAACTATGTGATTAAGGTTTATATTGGTTAAGGCTAATGATGATTAATGTGAATATGGATTTTAATGACTTGAGGTTGGGTTTAATGAGGGTTAATATGTTTTTAGGGTTTATGTAGTGTAGTGATCATGTATCTTGTGTTTAATGAGGTTGGATTTGGATGATGTACTTAGTTGGAGTTAGGGTAAATGCAACTTGTGAGAATATCATTACGATATTGAGCATGTGATGATGATTAGAGAGGATGATCAAGGACATGGGAATTTGGCTTGTGGTATATCGAAGAGGTGTATTTGTGATAGGTGGATTGTAGATTAGGGTTGTCTTCTACATGAACTATAACAATCTAATTAAGTTATGCATTCGAGGAGAATTGGATTTTTGACCTTTAAATAAATAATCGGGATCTATAGTACATGATGGAAAGATGTTAATTTAATTATGGAGAATTAAATCGAGGAGAGTGTACAGATGACTAGTTGATTTGACTATTGTACCGATAGTCAACTGTGGTCAACCCCCCTAGTGTCTTGTCCCTGTGAGTCGTAGCTACGACTGAGTTTAGGTGTAGATGTGTGTCGCATCCCTGCTTGGCGTAGAATAGATAATTGATTTTGGTTTGTATCTATCTCTAGGTACTGCGGGACCTGGGGACTTGGACGTGGTACCGGATCCCCGTCATCAGCAGCCGGACGCAGGCAAGTGTACCTTGCCACCCTGTATTTCAGATTATAGATACTTGTTGTTCTTTATGTACCTTATGAATATATTTAAGTTGACATTCGCTACTTCACGTCCGGATCACAACCGGGTGCTGACGCTCGTCGTAATATCTTAGAATAATGGTTAGATGCTTTGTAGTACCTCGATGCACGTACTTGAGTACATCGATACCCCATGACACACTCATACACTGTAATCGTGCCAGATTCCTGTATCCTGATACTGACATCATAACCAGAGACTGGGACGACCTTAGGGTTGCGTCTGTTAAGTTATTTCTGTGTGTCGAGACTGTGGATAGAGGTTCAGGTTCAGCGCAACATCGTTGACAGCTTGGGAAGGGGAAGACAGTTACTAGACATTTGGGCTCCTCTGCACGCGCTTATATATGTATATGTAGTGATCCTATATTATAGTATAGTGGTATCACCCGTGTGTCTCTGTGCTCGGAGCTACGGTATGCCCCGTGTGTCTCTGTGTTCGGAGCTACGGTTTTATTTTAGATAGCCCACGCGTCGAACATTATCTTTAAACTGTGTCACACTTGTTTGGTTATGATAGAGTACCCTGTTGTTGCACTTGTACTTTTCTGTATACTAGGCATGCTGTATTTTTGTACCTTATTACATCCCTCTGAGGACCTGGTTCTCTTCCAGGTGTAGGCTACGAGGATTACCCGGAGGAGTACGGATCGGGCATCTATCCAGCAGCTGTACTTACTGCCGAGGACGAGGTCACTCCTGAGGACTTCGCCTGATCGCTGGTAGTGACTCTTTCCTTGGGACGGTATCATTACCTAGTTACCTGCTGTTGTCCCAAGTTATCTTATTGCTTACTTTTATTCCAGTATTTTGTGTTAGCGGGTTTGTTCCCGTCTGACTACTCTAGTATTTGTACTTGATACTTATCTTAGACTTTTTCTTTCTGCACATTAGTTATTGTATTTACCTCTATTGTGCTCTAATATTTCTGCCTGTGGATGAGATTTAGATTGAGTATATATGTGTTATGTGTTGGGTTATTCATTGTACTTTACAGCTTAAGTGTACCCCGACGGACCCATTAGATTGGAATGCCCGCCGAAGTGCGCTGCTGGCCATTGCCATGTGTCTCGGTTCCTTATCCATGGAACCGGGGCATGACAAGGTTTTTGTGGTGGCCCATACAGGTCAGATTTAAATCGTCTTGGTCACCTGACTGTGCCAAGCGAGCCTGCAAATTAGGAATAAATGTTAGGAATCTCATCTACAAAGTTTGAAACCTTCACATGACACCTCTATCTCGATATCGTTTACTAAATTGCATCTTGTTTATTTTCTCAACGCTGATCGCAGTCATGACTTCTTTTCAGAGTTATGAATCTCCGCAGTGGACGCATCGCGCAGCCTGGCGACGTTCCCCGAGACGTAGGATCATCCGGGGAACCGAAACTGGAGCAGGTCCTTCTGCTGACTCCAGCTCCCGTGGGGCAGTCATCAAGATAGCCCGAGGTGCCTTCTGACGGGCATCAGACTCCACATCAGGTAGGACCTGAGGATCAGAGGATCCCGAGTCAGGAGGAGCAGCAGCTACCACCTCCTCCACCATTCCCACCCTAGATGCCCTATATGCCATTCCCCGTAGGGCAACCGATGGATGGAACACAGATGTTCTAGATGATGTATGCGATGATGCAGGCCCAGCAACAGGTCTAGCAGCAGGCTCAGCAGCAGGCCCAGCAGCGCCAGGCTGAGACCCTGAGAGAGAGCATCGTGACGGCCTTGGGGCAGGCGTCACCACCAGCATACCAGCCGACGTGGGGGTCTATCATAGACTTTCGTCGTTTGATGCCGCAACCTTTTGCGGGCACAGAGGAGCCGACAGAGGTCCACGCTTGGCTCACCAGCATTCAGCACCAGCTGGAGGCTACCGACCTCCCCCAACACCGATGGATGACGGCCGTCAGGATGCAACTCACTGGCAACGCGCATCACTGGTGGCTTCCGAGGAGCAGCGTTTGGGACCAGATCATGCCACATGGAAAGAGTTCTCTAGGCTCTTCCAGGAGATGTACATACCCTCTACTGTCCGAGCAGAGCTTCGAGACAGATTTTAGAACCTCAGGCAGGGGAGTATGACTGTAGAGGAGTACAATACAGAATTCCTCCGCCTGAGCAGATTTGCACCATACCTGATCCCCACTGAGGAAGCAAAGGCCGAGAAGTTTTATGAGGGCCTGAGTTTCGAGACCCAGAGATTTATCGGGTCCATAGCCCCCACCTCTTACTCCGAGGTACTACTTGCAGCACGACGCCAGGACCGCATCAACAAGATGGAGGCTAGCCAGAAGCGCTCCTATACGTCGTCATCAGCAGTCCGAGCCCCGCAGGAAGGACCTGCGAAGTGTCCTCTAGTACAACAGCAGCAGCAGAGGGCAGCACCACAGCAGGGAGCTGTCATTTCCATATGCCATTTCTGCGGTAAGAGGGGACATTTGATGAGGGACTGTCGACGGAGACTGGGCATATGTTTGAGATATGGATCGGGCCAGCATGCCATCTGAGATTGCCCTTGTCACGCCCCAGTCCCAAAATATCGAGGGACTGGACACGTGGCAACGGCCAGCAGCACGCACCAATGGATAACCCAATTTAATGGAGCCATCAGGGCGTACTTAAGCTGTAACGAAGGTTTACTACAAAGAATCACACTAATCTCATCCATAAAGATAAAGAAATAAACTGCATAATAAAATAGAAATAAGTAGCAACAACAAGTTAGTCGGGAAAACAATCCGACTCAGGTCTGAATACACTGGCTCAATAGGCCAGGTTTCAATAGCAGTGACCTTCTCTGGGTCCACAGACAGTCCTTCACCTGAGATAATATGCCCTAAGAATGGCACCTTGTCCATACATAACTCACATTTGCTGAGTTTGGCATATAGCTTCTCCCTTCTCAAGGTTTCTAGCACAATTCTGAGGTGTTCCTCGTGCTCTTCGTGGTTCTTGGAGTAGACTAGGATATCATCAATGAATACTACCACGAACTTATCCAAGTACTGATGGAAGACCCCGTTCATCAAACTCATAAATACGGCGGGTGCGTTGGTTAAACCAAACGGCATTACTAGGAACTCATAATGTCCATATTTAGTTCTGAAGGCCGTCTTTGGGATATCTTCCTTCTTCACCCTAATCTGGTAATAACCGGATCTAAGGTCAATCTTTGAGAATACCCTAGCACCACTTAATTGGTCAAACAAGTCATCAATGCGTGGTAATGGGTACCGGTTCTTAACAGTTACAGCATTAAGGGCTCTGTAATCAATGCACAACCGTACAGTTCCGTCCTTCTTGGGTACAAAAAGTATAGGTGCTCCCCAAGGTGAAACACTGGGCCGGATAAATTCTTTCTCCAGAAGGTCGTCAACTTGTGCTTTCAACTCCACTAACTCCTTAGGTGCTAGCCGATATACCGATGAAGTGATAGGTTCGGCTCTTGGAGTTAGGTCTATTGTGAATTCTATCTCCCGATCAGGTGATAAACCTGGAAGGTCGTCGGGAAATACATCCACAAATTCCGTTATGACTCTTGGGTAACCTGAATCCTCTTCTACAGTTAATACCCTAAGAGTTGGCTGGACCCCTTGTTCTACAGCTCCTCGGAGAAATTTAAACTCAGGAAGGCTAGGGGGTCTAAATATCACTTTTCCAAGCCGGTAATCCAGTGTCGCATGGTACTGACTTAACCAGTCCATACCAAGTACAACATCGTAATCAGGCATAAAAAAGATCAAGAATTGGGCTCGCATCTCTCGGCCACAGACTACTACCGAACATAATCTACAAGTATCACTAACCGGGATAATTCCACCTCCCGTTAGAATTCTCTTCATCTTCGAGAGAGGTGCGGTAGCTATTCTATGGGTGGCTACGAAGCTAGCAGCAATAAATGAATGCGAGGCTCCAGAATCAAATAATGCTACAGCAGGAATTGAAGCTACTAATATGGTACCTGCTATCACTTCGCCTGCAGTAGCTTCCTCAGTGACTGCTAGTGCATAAGCCTGACCTCATCCCTGAGCGGGACCCCTTTGCTGACGAGCTTGCTAGAATATTGCTGCCTGAGGAGGTAGAGGTGGCCTGGCTCCTCCAGGCCCTGTCTGTGTTGCTCCCCCAGCTGGAAGAGCTGCAGGTGGAGCTGGTCGATTCGGAACTCCCTCTCGACGTTCCGAGCAGTCCTTTGAGAAGTGTTGTCCAGATCTGCAAACCAGGCAGAGCCCCAGCTTGCGTCTACATTCTTTTTCAATATGTCCTACCTTGCCGCAGTAATGGCAAGTAGGCAGGTTCTTAGTTGCTGCTCTTGGAGGCGGGCTCTTTTGGGGCCGTTTAGCAGATTCCCCTGGTGATGACTTGGACGGTACGGAGAAGAAGGGACGTTTCAGGCTTGATTCCCTCCGAGTAACGCGCTCCAGCCGACGTGCTGCAGCTAGGACGTCGGAGTAAGATGTGGGCACGACCGATCCGATTAACTTCTGAAGCTCGAACCTGAGCCCATCAAAGAACTTCTCCGCCTTCTCCTCTTCGGTAGGAATTAGGGAAGGGGCAAAGCGGCTCAGGCGAATGAATTCGGCATTATATTCCTCCACCGTCATGTTGTCCTGGATCAGGCGGTTGAATCTGTCTCGGAGTTCTGACCGAGCCACAGCAGGGATGTACATTTCCTGGAAGAGTCTGGAGAACTCCTCCCAGGTAACCTGATCATGTCCGAGCCTTCTTTCTTCGGACAGCCACCAATGATACGCGTTGTCCGTCAGTTGCATCCTGACGGCAGTCATCTATTTGTCCCTTGGTAGTTCAGCGGCCTCCAACTGGTGCTGCGTGTTCGTAAGCCATTCATGAACTTCAGTTGGTCCTTCCTTGCCCGAGAAGGTACGGGGCTTGATTTGACGGAAATTTGTGATAGATCCTATCGCTGGCCGCCTATTTGGTGGATTTGCATGTTCCAATGCTGCGACTAGGCTATACCTTAGGTTCTCGGCCTCATGACGTTGGGCCTCCTGTTGAATCTGCTGTTGGGCCTGCATCATGGCGTAGAACATCTGGAACATTTGCTGGCCGTCCATTGCCTGTCCTGGAGGAAAGACAGGCATCGTAGGAGGGAACTGGGGAGGAGGCGGGATGTCATCACGCCTGAACCTGGAACTTGGCTGGCCAGTTTGATTGCTCTGAGAGGACTGTCCTCTGGTATCTGGCGTCGTTCCAGCTTCGCAGGTAACCCCCGCTTTAGACGGTGTACCCAAGGGGGTCTCGTCACCACTTCTGGGATCCATAACTCTGCATCAAAAGGAAACAATGAGAACGCACAGAGGAATCAAAACAAGATGCAATTCAAGCAATTTAATTGAATTCGACATAGAGTTCAAAAATGATTCAATCAATGGATGAGATCCTATAACCTATCTTATTGCAGGCCTGTCCGGTCCCTAAGTTGAAACCGAACAATTTAGTTTAGACCTGCATGGGCCACCACAAAAACTATGTCACGCTCCAGTCCCAAAATATCGAGGGACTGGACACGTGGCAACGGCCAGCAGCACGCACCAATGGATAACCCAATTTAATGGAGCCATCAGGGCGTACTTAAGCTGTAACGAAGGTCTACTACAAAGAATCACACTAATCTTATCCATAAAGATAAAGAAATAAACTGCATAATGAAATGGAAATAAGTAGCAACAACAAGTTAGTCGGGAAAACAATCCGACTCAGGTCTGAATACACTGGCTCAATAGGCCAGGAACAAAAGAGATAAACATAAGTAAATACTGAGTACGGGAACAGGTACTCAGGAGAAGTCTTCGGCAGTCACCTCGTCTTCAGGGTTCAGTTCTGCTCCAGCAATAGCTTCAGCTCCGGTCCCGTATACCTCAGGATACTGCTCCTCAGCTAAACCTGGGGACATAATCCATTCCAGGTCCTTAGTGGACATAGCAAGGCACAAAATAAAATAAGCCAAATAAAAGCAGTGTAATTAAATTAATTAAAATAGTAGGGTAAACTATGTAACCATCTATGTGATATGCAAATGAGAGCAACAGTAGTACTCAGGCTGAGACCGCTATAAGTTCTGTGTCGGGGAGCCGGTAGCAGTAATAACACGTAAAGGGTCTAGCTCTGCTGGAGAGTCTACAACCTCACAATAATAGTAGATATATAGATAGAACGGCCTGTAGCCTGTGTGTCTCTCTCCATCCAATGTAATCATGCAAGCCATGACCATAACGTCTCATGTCCATGTCAGCGGGATTATAACTAAAGCAACAAGTCATAATGTCTATAAATAAAATATCTCTGTCCAGTCCTGTATCCTATACAGAATCACCACGAATATCTCAGGAAGATTCTGTCCATGTATAGTGTCAAGTGTCCTGGGTTGTAGGGTACTTGATAGGTCAAGTACAAGGTTAAAGGGTATCGTAATCCATCTCTAAATGACGAACCCAACACCGCGTGCGATGTTGGCACCCGACTAGGATCGGACACTAGGTACGTCATACGTTTCCTAGGTTAAGCAGTTTAAACAAGTTTATATGAATTTACACAAGACATCCAGCAAAGTAATATTACAGGAATTATGAAAATAAAGACTGCAAGTTTGGCAAGGTGCACTTGCCTGATATTTGAATTCCACTAAGGTCCTGGTTTCGGAAATTTCCAGAGATATCTCCGAAAGCTGAAATAAATAGTAACATCACACTCATAAGGTGTCAAATATCTAGGAACGCCTGTCCTTGGGTCCAATTTGGAGATAAGGGCAAAAACGGCAATTTCGGGTCAAAACGGGGTCCACCGGTGGGCCCGCTTTGCACCGAAAAATGTGTCAGGGTCCACGGTCTCCAAATTCACCAAACTTAGTGTCAACAGGTCAGGAACGCTGATACGAACCCAACGGAACTTTCAGATTTGAATTCCGATGAGCCGATTACGAAATCGCCCGTCGAGTGGGGCCTATGGGGCCCACGACACGCGATTTCGTCAACGTTCTCAGAATCGAACCAAACTTGACCCACAGGACCAGCGTATCGCTACGAGTCCGATGGCACAAGTTTCGTCTCGATCTGACGTGTGTGCACGAAGTTAGGATAAATTGCAAAAAAGGCAGATACGGGGCGATGTCCGCGGATACGCGTTGATTTCGGTGTGCACGCACACCCGAATCAGCTTCCGCGAAATCTCACACGTCCGTATCGACGAGGCGCACGTATCTGTGAAGACCGCACGTGACCAAGTCGTCCCGTTTCGCGGGACGTACTCAGTTCCGGGGTGAAACAGGGTCTGGTTTTTTCCTGTTTTTGGATCGTGGTGTGCGATCACAACAGGACGCGATGCCCCGAGCGGTTTGTCCGGGCACCGAGAGGGTCATACAGGCTACGCGTTGTAATTTACAGAATCAAAATCGGAGATACAGGGTGCAAGATACGAGTACCTGAAGGGGACCCGAAAAACCGGGGTTCGGGTTGTGTCCGACACGTGTCGGACACAAAATTGAAACTAGGGTTAGGGTTTGGGTTCACTGGCCGGCTGCGGCGGCTGAGGGCGTCGCTGCGGTGGGGGAGGCCGGCCGGAGGGCTCGGGCGGCGCCGGCAAGGCTGGGCGGAGGCGGCGCAGGGGCCGGAGGCGGCCGGAGCGGCTGGAGTTGGTGCCGCTGCTGCGTCGAGGAGAGGAAGGGAGGAAGAAGGAGGGGCTGGGGGCTGGGCTAGGCTGGGAGGAGGAGGTCCGGGCGGGCACGGCGGGGAGGTCGGCCGGAGTCGGGCGGTGGCGCACGGCGGTGAGGAGGTCGGGGTTTGGGGAGATGAGGGAGGAGGAGGTCGGGGTTTTATAGGTTGGGGGCGGGGGTGAGGCCGAGGTCGGGGCGACGTGGGCCGAGGGAGTCGGCCGAGGGGAGCGTGGGGCGGGGGTCGTGGCCGACGGTCGCGCGGCGGGCGGCGGAAATTTCGGGGCGGCGTGGGGGGACAGGGGAGATGGGGTATGCGGGTCGGGTCGGGTCGGACGCGGATCCGGGCTGGGCGGACCCGCCCGACCCGCTAGGTTAGGCTGGGGCTGGGCTGCTAATGGGCTCGGCCCACTGGGCCGGGCCGGGCCCCTAAAATAATAATAATACAGTAATAATAATAAAATAATAATAATAATTAATAATTTAATTAGAAAAATAGTTTTTAGGCTTTTAAAAATAGGTCTGAAGCCCAATAAAATCCCAAAAAATTATCCTAAGTTCGGTTTTCTATTTTACACCATAAAATCATATTTTCATCATATTTTAATATTATTTATTAGCAATTAAAAATCCTACAATCACCACAGCACATATTGTAAATTCCTGAAAATTGCAGAAAATTCCCAAAATATATTTTAAAAAATCTGCAAATTTGAGGGTGATTACAGCCCTGACCAGAGAGATCCAGTACAGATGGTTCATCGGCCAGCCCTGCCAGCACCGAGACCTTATCAGCAGCCTCCTGGACCGAGGCCGCCTTACGCAGGAGCTGGAGCACAGCGACCACCAGCACCGGAGGAAACCAGAGGAGGCCACCCTTGGTCCCACAGGCAGGTCAGTTCCACCAGGATCGACATCAGCCGAGGGCACCGGCACCGAGACAAGGACAGGCCTATGCTATGATTATAGAGGAGGCAGAGACAGCCGGAGAAGTGATCGCAGGTACTATCTTAGTAGCTTCATTACCAGCATTAGT
This sequence comes from Iris macrosiphon, assembly GCA_036927795.1. NCBI lineage: Eukaryota > Viridiplantae > Streptophyta > Magnoliopsida > Asparagales > Iridaceae > Iris > Iris macrosiphon. Next base: position 24,870,969 of record JAYESA010000003.1, read on the forward strand.
CCTATTTGATTCTGGTGCCATACACTCTTTTATAGCTGCTAGTTTTATGGCTACCCATAGAATAGCCACCGTACCCCTTCCGGGAGGTAGAATAGTACCTGTTAGCGACACTTGTAGATCATATTCAGTAGTTGTCTGCGGGCGAGAGATGCGTGCCCAATTTTTGGTTTTCTCTATGCCGGACTATGACATTGTCCTAGGCATGGATTGGTTGAGCCAATACCACGCAACGCTAGATTGCCATCGTGGTTGTGTCATCTTTAGACCCCCAGATCACCCAGAGTTTGAGTTTCTTCGGCGAGCCCGAGAGCATGGTGTCCAACCTACCCTAGCGACACACATTACAGAAGGTGAACCGATGTACCCTCACTTTATAGCAGAGTTTGAGGATGTGTTTTCAGAGGATCTTCCAGGACTGCCACCTGATAGAGAGATTGAGTTCACTATAGAGTTGACTCCAGGAGCCGAGCCAGTTACTTCTCCCGTTTACAGACTAGCACCGAAGGAGTTGGTTGAGCTGAAAGTCCAAGTAGATGATCTCCTAGATAAGGGTTTCATATGGGCTAGTGTATCTCTATGGGGAGCACCCATTCTGTTTGTACCGAAGAAGGATAGGACGGTACCCTTGTGTATCAATTACAGGGCGCTAAATGCTGTAACGATAAAGAACAAGTATCCACTGCCGCGCATCGATGATTTGTTTGATCAGCTTAGTGGCGCATGTGTATTCTCGAAGATCGATCTCATAACCGGTTATCATCAGATCAAGGTATGGAGAGAGGACATCCAGAAGACGATCTTTCGGATGAAGTATGGCCACTATGAGTTTTTAGTCATGCCGTTTGGTTTAACCAACGCACCAGTTGTATTTATGTGTTTGATGAACAACGCTTTCCACCAGTACTTAGATAAGTTCGTGGTGGTATTTATAGACGACATCCTGGTATATTCCAAGAGCCAGGAGAAGCATGAGAGGCATCTCAGGATCGTGTTGGAGACGCTGAGACATGCGAGACTGTACGCCAAACTCAGCAAATGTGAGTTCTGCTTGGATAGAGTACCATTTCTGGGGCACATAATCACCGAAGATGGACTATCAGTTGACCCGAAGAAGATAGCTGCAGTTGAGACATGGCCTACCCCTATATCAGTTATAGAGGTTAGGAGTTTTCTCGGACTTGCCGAATATTATCGGAGGTTCGTGGAAAACTTCTTGAGGATAGCTGCGCCTATGACGCAATTGACGCATAAAGGCGAGGAGTTTATCTGGACCGACGAGTGTCAGGCGGCTTTCGATGAGATGAAGAAGCGTCTGACATCAGCACCGATTTTGATACTACCTTCAGGATCAGGAGGATTTGTAGTGTACAGTGATGCGTCAGGGAGCAGATTAGGATGTGTACTGATGCAACACGGTAAGGTGATAGCCTACGCATCGAGACAGCTGAGAGTTCATGAGAAGAACTATCCGACGCACGACTTGGAGCTAGCTGCAGTAATATTTGCACTAAAGCTATGGAGATATTACCTTTATGGTGAGCGTGTTGAGATTTACACAGATCATAAAAGCCTGAAGTATGTCTACACGCAGAAGGAGCTCAACATGAGGCAAAGACGCTGGCTAGAGTTGATGACAGATTATGACATTGAGTTACAGTACTACCCTGGCAAGGCGAATGTCGTAGCAGATGCCTTAAGCAGGAAGACCATGGCATACTTTTTGATGATGCAGCCGCAATTGCTAGAGGATCTCCAGGAGCTTGGGATAGAGATCGTATTGCCAGGCATGGATGGACAGATGGCAGTCTCGAGGTTCAGTCTACCCTGATTGAGAGGATCAGGGCACCCCTACCTACAGATACGAGATTTTGACGTCTACGAGAGAGGACAAAGGCCAGCATGCAGACGGGACTCAAGATTCATGAAGACGGAACATTGAGGTGTGGAGATCGCCTATATATTCCGAGTGGCGAGCTATGCCAAAAGTCGATGACCGAGGCACATAGCTCGATTTATTCCATTCATCCCGGGGATACAAAGATGTACCGAGACTTGAGGCAGCATTTCTGGTGGCATAGGATGAAGAGAGAAATTGTAAGATTCGTGGCGAAGAGTTTAGTTTGTCAGCAAGTCAAGGCTGAACATCAGAGGACTGCAGGATTATTGCAGCCGCTTCCCATTCCCGAGTGGAAGTGGGAACACATTACCATGGACTTCGTCACAGAATTCCCGCGGAGCCCTAGCGGGAAGGATACAGTTTGGGTGGTCGTAGACAGACTCAGCAAGTCTGCACATTTCTTGCCCTTCAGAGTTGGGCAATCTACGAAAATTTTAGCTAACATATATATGAAGCAGATATTACGATTACATAGAGTGCCTGTCAGCATTGTATCGGATCATGATTCCAGATTCACGTCGCATTTTTGGCGGAGTATGCAGGAGAGCCTAGAAACTCGTCTCAAGTTCAGCATTGCATATCACCCGCAGACTGATGGTCAGTCAGAGCGCACGATACAGATATTAGAGGATATGTTGAGAGCATGTATGATTGATTTTGGAGGATCTTGGGAGGACCACCTACACTTGGTAGAATTCTCCTACAATAACAGTTACCAGGCTAGCATACAGATGGCACCTTATGAGGCACTGTACGGCAGAAAATCTAGGTCGCCAGTTTGTTGGAGTGACGTGGGAGAGCGTCAGATACTTGGTCCAGAGTTGGTGATACAGACAGTGGAGAAGGTCAAGCAGATTCAGAGCCACCTGCGTGCAGCGCAGGACAGACAGAAACATTGGGCAGATGCGCACCGCAGACCATTGGAGTTGAAGGAGGGTGACCATAGAGGATATCGCCTACTCGGGGTACCATCAGATTCGGAGGCAGAGGCAAGCTGAGTCCGAGGTACATCGGGCCTTTTGACATCTTGGAACGAGTTGGCGAAGTGGCTTACCGTCTTGCATTGCCTCCATAATTAGAGGGAGTACATGACGGATTTTATGTATCGCAGCTAAGAAGATATGTCGCAGACCCTAGCCACGTGCTTGATCATTCGGAGATTACAGTCGGGCCCAGTCTGTCTTACGTAGAGTAGCCAGTTGAGATCCTAGATCGCAGTGAGAAGACTTTGAGAGGACAGACTATTCGACTGGTCAGAGTGGCATGGAAGCACCATTCGCCTGGCGAGTCTACATGGGAGTACGAGGATTCTATTCGACAGTGGTTCCCGTACTTATTTGAGGACCAAGGTACGAATTTACGTATGACATTTGATTGCTAGTTGTTTTTAAAATTCTTTTAGCTATTATTGTGTTTTACTTTTAATTTCGGGGACAAAATTTTTCTAAGTTGGAAAGAATGTAAACCCCCTCGATAAATTCTATAGATAGTCAGGTATGGATTAGAAAAATTTTGGATTTAGCAGCAGATGTTGAGTTTATCTGTTATTGTAAATTTTATTTAATTAAAATCCTTGGGGTGCCCTATCATTGTTTAATTATTCGGAGCCCAATATCAGCCCATAAATTCCATCAGACTATTGTACTTCTGACTTGACTCGCCAATTTAGGTACTGGACTTTCCGTCACACAAAAATTGAATTCGTTGTGCTCTAAATTAATTGCACAATTTTTCGTAACCGTAATCCATATTTAATTTTGTGTCGGACACCTAAGTCGTTACCCTCAATTTTGAGATACCAACTTAACCCGTTGAGCCGGACCAACTAAAGGGTCCAAGACTGACTCCAAGCCCCCACCATTTTTGACCTTTGTGTCATTTCCAAATTTTGACCCGAAGTGCCCCCATTTAATTTAAAAGCGCGGGACACTTTAATTCTATTTTAATCGGGGATACCAATTTTGCCTAATCCTATTTTAATCCCCAATTAACCCCGATGGCTATTAAATTAAACCCGTGCCTCACGCACAACACCCCCTCACCATACAAATCATCAAACACAATTTTCTCCATATTTTTCGTATTATTTTATGTGTTCGTGCAATTTCCCAAATTTAAGGGGCTAAGTTGCAATTTATTGATTTTAGGTGCCCTCACCCCATTGGCCAAGACCAAATGGAGAGGTTACAAATTGTTGATTGAAGTCAACATCTCCCCCACTCCATTTCTTATGAAAAAATGATTTTACTCATGTGAAATCCTAGCCCTCTATTTTAAATGGGAACATCTCCACCCTCCATCCAATACACCCCTCCCTATAAAACCATCACCCTCACAACTCCCAAGCAGGCCCTAATCCCAAGAAGCCTAGAAAACCCTCCCTCTCTCTCCTCTCTCCTCCCTCCTCCATTCTTATTTTCTCCATGCAAATTCCGCCTCCCTCATTTTTTCTTCTTCTTCCTTACTTCAAGAAGAGGCAGACCCGACCGGCCGGCCGACTGACTCGGCTCCGGCCAGTCGAGCACCCCGGCGGCTCTGGCCTGAGCACAGCTGCTCCGATCCAGTTCCACCCCGCTCCGCCCGTGCCCGACAGTGCAGCTTCCCCCCGCCTGCTGCCAACACAGCAGACTCCGGCCGCTGTTCAGCCCCGACCCAACACAGCAGACTCCGGCCGCTGTTCAGCCCCGACCCAACACAGCAGATCTGGCACCGTGCAGTCTCCCGACTCCGACGGACCACAACCCTACTGTGCAGTCCCCCTGACCCGCTCCGGCTGTGCAGCGCTCCTCGCTCCGATCCAGTCCCTCTCCCGACCCACGGTGCAGCCACCCCCATCCGGCAGCGCCGCTTCGGCCATCTCCTCCACGTCAGCCCATCCTACTCCTCCTTGTCCAGCTCCTATCACCACCACCATTAGCTCCTATCACCACCACCATTACACCTTTATCATCATCACTACTACCACCACTCGGCACCACCCCGCGGCCACCCTCCACCGGCCATGCTCCGGCGTCAACAACCTCGTCGAGGTCGACTCTCCTCCTCTCTTGTTTTTAATTCCAGAATTTAATATCAATTTAAATAAGATGTTATTTATATATATGGATGTGTGTATATTAGCTAGGGTTGTGTTTATATAATGTTGAAATATATGGTTAGTGTAGTGTAGTACTTGAACTATGTGATTAAGGTTTATATTGGTTAAGGCTAATGATGATTAATGTGAATGTGAATTTTAATGACTTGAGGTTGGGTTTAATGAGGGTTAATATGTTTTTAGGGTTTATGTAGTGTAGTGATCATGTATCTTGTGTTTAATGAGGTTGGATTTGGATGATGTACTTAGTTGGAGTTAGGGTAAATGCAACTTGTGAGAATATCATTACGATATTAAGCATGTGATGATGATTGGAGAGGATGATCAAGGACTTGGGAATTTGGCTTGTGGTATATCGAAGAGGTGTATTTGTGATAGGTGGATTGTAGATTAGGGTGGTCTTCTACATAAATTATAACAATTTAATTAAGTTATGCATTCGAGGAGAATTGGGTTTTTGACCTTTAAATAAATAATCGGGATCTATAGTACATGATGGAAAAATGTTAATTTAATTACGGAGAAATAAATCGAGGAGAGTGTACAGATGACTAGTTGATTTGACTATTGTACCGATAGTCAACTATGGTCAACCCCCCTAGTGTCTTGTCCCTGTGAGTCGTAGCTGAGACTGAGTTTAGGTGTAGATGTGTGTCGCATCCCTGCTTGGCGTAGAATAGATAATTGATTTTGGTTTGTATCTATCTCTAGGTACTGCGGGACCTGAGGACTTGGACGTGGTACCGGATCCCCGTCATCAGCAGCCGACGCAGGCAAGTGTACCTTGCCACCCTGTATTTCAGATTACAGATACTTATTGTTCTTTATGTACCTTGTGCACGTATTTAAGTTGACATTCGATACTTCGCGTCCGGATCACAACCGGGTGCTGACGCTCGTCATAGTATCTTAGAATAATGGTTAGATGCTTTGTAGTACCTCGATGCACGTACCTGAGTACATCGACACCCCAGGACACACTCATACACTGTGATCGTGCCAGATTCCTGTATCCTGATACTGACATCATGACCAGAGACTGGGACGACCTTAGGGTTGCGTCTGTTGAGTTATTTCTGTGTGTCGAGACTGTGGATAGAGGTTCAGGTTCAGCGCATCATCGTTGACCGCTTGGGAAGGGGAAGATAGTTACTAGATGTTTGGGCTCCTCTGCACGCGCTTATATATGTATATGTAGTGATCCTGTATTATAGCGTAGTGGTATCACCCGTGTGTCTCTATGCTCGGAGCTACGGTACGCCCCGTGTGTCTCAGTATTCGGAGCTACGGTTTTATTTTAGAAAGCCCACGCGTCGAACATTGTCTTTAAACTGTGTCACACTTGTTTGGTTATGATAGAGTACCATGTTGTTGCACTTTTACTTTTCTGTATACTAGGCATGCTATATTTTTGTACCTTGTTACGTCCCTCTGAGGACCTGGTTCCCTTCCAGGTGTAGGCTACGAGGATTACCTGGAGGAGTACGGACCGGGCATCTATCCAGCAGCTGTACTTACTGCCGAAGACGAGGTCACTCCTGAGGACTTCGCCTGATCGCTGGTAGTGACTCTTTCCTTCGGACGGTATCATTACCTAGTTAACTGCTGCCGTCCCAAGTTATCTTATTGCTTACTTTCATTCCAGTATTTTGTGCTAGCGGGTTTGTTCCCGTGTGACTACTCTATTATTTGTACTTGATACTTATTTTGGACTTTTCCTTTCTGCACATTAGTTGTTGTATTTACCTCTATTATGCTCTTATATTTCTGCATGTGGATGAGATTTATATTGAGTATATATACGTTATGTGTTGGGTTATTCATTGTACTTTACAGCTTAAGTGTACCCCGACGGGCCCATTAGATTGGGATGCCCGCCGAAGTGCGCTGCTGGCCATTGCCACGTGTCTCAGTTCCTTATCCATGGAACCGGGGCGTGACAAGTTGCCCTAGACCATGCGAATGCATGAACAATTCATATATCATACAATGCATCGAAATAAACAAAAAAAGTAAAGCAGCAACATATATCTTTTGTAACAGTTCATATTTTCTCAAACGGTGTTCCGATTTTGGTATCCCATAGGTCCAAACTCTATCCGAGGCACCAGGCCGCAACCAATAACCAATTTTATTTCCAAACAACTCAAGTTTATAAGGTGTGCAAGCATATAGTAAAACTAGTCTACAATTCCTATATTCCTTTCTTAGTGGCTGGCATGCATTGTGGCTAAGGATTTTCTAGTCGTCCAACCGGGCATCATCGAGTGAACGTTTGAAACATTAGATATTGTGGGCGTGAAGAAGTAGGAAAGAAGGGTCCAAACCACTCACAATGTTTGATTTTGTTAACCATCATGTCCTGCCGATACGGCCGATTCCTTGAACCCGTGGTCCGATGCAAAGCGCGACTCAACTGGTATGACCGTGCGAGCAGGTCGTGCTCTCCGAATCATCCGACTGATCGGACTAAGGAAGACGGCATTATCGCTCCAAATCCAGCTATCTCAGTACTGCTCTGAACGAACACCTATTGCCCATCGAACTCCGCTAGCCATCTGCACATGAAACCAACTCAATCAATACTTCTTCCCAAAATCCAACAAAACAAATATAACCAGCTATTGTTTTATTCATTCTGACTCAGCATAACGCACCGTGCGGTTGTGGGGTGTTACATAATATACCACTTAGAATCAGGTTCGTCCACGAACCGTGCTGGTACTCATTCCTATCATATGCCGCTTGTCCAATTCATAACTTTGCTCTATGCAACTCTCATACTCACGATCCTGACTCAGCATCTTGATTTGCTGAACGCTCGTACAAATTCTCGAATTCCCACTTTCTCCTTGCAGCTCAATACGAATTTCTCATATCGCTTAGTTTTGGATCGTACACATATTTAAGGCGTCCCTAAAATACATGCATTTCAGCCGAGCTTGTGATAGCAAATTTGAACAAGTTACAAGGGTATCTTTATGTTCGAGGCATGTATTTGCTTTACTCCTAATTGAACCAATCCTGATTTCTATTCCAACATATTCGCTTGAGCACTAGTCTCAAATATGATAATTTCCCACCGACTCAATCAGTTCGTGTTCCAACTCAATCCATCCAACTATTTCTGAATCCGCACTAGCAACATCTCCAAATATGGCACTGAATGATCATCACAACTGATACTACCCCAACTAGGCGACTTACCTAAATATTAAACTTTGCTTAGATCAGCTCAGTCCAACACCTTTTCCTGCCATCTCAATACCTCACTGGATGAAGATCTATATTGAGGTTCGTGTTATCCACGAAGATTTTACCGCCATGCCAAAGGGATAGTGTCACCACAATTTCAACGTGGACATACTCGCCACAATTCCTAGGTTGCGCATGGAATAGTTCTTCGCGCTGCTTCCACTGTTGCCTTCTGAACGAGCACGCTTTCCAGACTAAGTTTCGATGCATCTTATAAATCTGAGACACGTCTGTCCCTTCCAGTATTCGTAAAGATTTGATGTGAACGAGCCACTGCTTTAACTTCATGAGCTAGTTTCACAGTCGTCAATTCATATGAATGTTATGCCCTTCCAGGGCACGACGAGTCAGAAGCAATGCATCTAAAAAAATCTGCGACTCTGAATCTCATCAGTTGACTAGGCTATTTCCACCATCGCTCCGATCTTCCGGCTGCATCTTCAGCTGAAGGCTATCCCAATGGTCTCTCAAATACAACACTCAGTCAATAAGCCAAATCTCCAACACACACTACTCACATCTGCCCTCGACGCACTCCCAAATATGCCACCGCAAGGGTCGTTCTATGGGCCTACAATATTCATCTCTGATCTGGCGGTCAAGTCGCTAGGGTCAGTTGTCCCGAAGCTACGCTCGATAATTGTAAGTCATCACGATGGACAGTTACTATGAACCATGTTATATCTTATCTGCAAATTCGAGCCATTCTATCCGATCGAACTTTTGAATCCAAGAAATTCATGCACTACCTCTGATGATCTGTCAACCAATGCCGCTTAACCACCTAGAGTCTTGCAATCTATCCGAGCCATAAATTGAGAACTGCGCTTGTTGAAACCGTCTTCCATCAATCCGTCGTTCTGCCTGAATTTATCAAATTTCTGAATTGCCATGTTCGTCTACTCGCACTACCAATTGCAATGATTCTCGAAACTCGAGACTTGCTTAATTCTTATCCGTTTGCAGTGTTTCACAGTGCACGTCCAACTTGCTCAAACAGTATAGTGATTTGTTCTGACGTTGCTCCCACATTTAGCTATCTTCAAAAGTTTATCCGCCACAATCTTTGCCTTTAGTTGTTGCCTCAATCCGTTCACGTCTTTCCGGAGAATCCGTCTACCCTTGTTGCACCATTTTGTCCAAAATTCCATTTTCGCTAACCTGAGTCGACTTCTCGAGCAGCAATATCCAAAATTCTTCAAGTCTATTCAAATCCATCGCATTGTCCCTCCAAGCCAAGATCGTGTTTTATTACTCAACCAACAGCTCAAATGTGTTGCCCAAAATCGTAGTCCGTGCTCGCTATCCTCCGATTCATCCACTGCTTCGCTCAAGCATATCCCAACTGTTCGTTCCTTATGCTCAACTCTCTCTTTGCATCTAATTGAATGTTCCACTGAATATTTTACAGAAATCTAAATCGTGCAAGCGAACTCTGGTATTCAGCTTCCCCTCTGATCGATCTCAATTATTTGTAATGCTTGTTCTATATAAATCCTTCCAATTTCCAAACACTCTTTCCATCTATTTTATTCCGATCTTGTCCATCTCTCAAGTCCAATGAGACTTTTATTTGCACGAGTCTGTTCTTGAGTTCTCAAGTCTAATGTATCGAAGAATACCCGAGTCAAATTCTTTTACACTATATACCACTTGGAAATATAGTTGCCCTCGTGCTTACTCTGCGCCAACTAGCGTCTGTGATTCTGTTGAATCACAACTCAATACTCGCTTGCTCCATGTTCCATTCTTTCCAACTCAGTCGATGTGCACCAACCAACTTATATTCCCATTACCCGAGTCCGTTCAAGCAATTTTCATTAATGTCTATCCAAAATATTTTAATGATTTGCTCACTATGTGGTATCCCATATACCACTCCGAATCAAATCGCTACTCGCATTATGATTTCTTTGCACTAATACGAAATCCATTCGAACCATCCCTTATGCATGATCCTACCATTCCCAACTCAAGTCTGACATGAAACTCAACCAATTCTTTAACCATCCAACTCTTTCCATAAATTTCTCGATGCAACTCGTGCCATATCCCATTCTCAATGCTTCCAACTATTCTCAAACCGTCTGATACTTTTGGTACACGAGCAATCTCGTTCATCGAGCTCTCCCAAGTGTTTGTGGTATTAAACGAAAGAATGAAAGTGTATTTCAATGACAGGGTTTATACGAGACCCGTGCCCTTTGGTTTACAAACAAACTTGTACAATTCAATCCTATACGAGGATACGGGAGTATAATTTATTTAATCTAGGTATAAATTGCTATAGGTGTCTGATCTGCAGTCGATCACTTTAGCCCTTGGACTACACGATGTTGAAGAAGTGCCGTGGAAGACGGTTAGCGGCTGTCATGCCCCAGTCCCAAAATACGTAGGACTAGGACACGTAAGCATGCCAGCCGCATGGATATGGCAACTCCAATATATGGAAACCAAAATCCACACGTACGTTGTAATATGAATATCAATCCACAAGTGGTATAAACATATGTCACAAGTCATAGGGTACAATCTAAATCTCATCCACAGAAAATCAAATATAAATAAATAACCAGTATCTATGAAACTAGATCTCAATATAGGTATCTAAGGATGATGGTTGGATGGAAAGAAATCCACTACCAACTCGAATATAAGAGCAAATACAAAATAAGTACAACACAATCAAACCCAATATAAGTATACCAGCTATCGATCACGGCTCGAAGAGAAGACATCCACGAAGCATATACAACCATCCAATTTTGCACTCCTGTAAATACTCAAGAACAGATACACCTGACAGCGGACCAGGTCCTCAGAGGGACATAACAAGATACTTTAACACATGCCAATAAAGTACTGAAATAAATATCCAATGGGGTCGCCTAACCATCTAAGTGAATACAGTTAAGAACAACTTTCCCCACAAGTGAGCTATCTAGCTGAAAACCTGGGATTTGGCATGGTTCTCTATTGGAGATCTAGGGGCCTACAAAGGCACGACGACTTTCGAACGCCGGAGACCCGCCTGATAATAATATAATATATAGTGGTCATCACCGCCCGTATCTCCAGCGGAGAATCCGGTCGCACAATAAAAAAAGTACAAAGGAGCTCAAATGCGGTACTTGTTGTTCTCCCTACCCCATACTCTAAGCATGTCACATCCATGACACAATAACACCTCTAATAACTGCCAAGTCTACTAGCATGCAAAGTTTCTAACGGCAGTTATTCCTAACGCACGGCCCATACGTACAGGAGGCCAAACCTGTCACGCAGTCCATGATCCACATGAGACTCACACTCGTGTAACAACTGTGTCACGGCCAATGAACCTAATGATGCTACATGATAATGGGGTAGTCTCATGAACAAGGTCAATGCAATACATAAGTAAAAATACATCACGACGATACCGTCGCACGTATTTTATATTACAGTTAAATATATGAGCTAAAGACAGAAAATAAAGATGCATGCAACATATGGAATATGAATAACAGTACAATGGCAAGGTATACTTGCCTGGCAAGAAAGCTGCGATGTACCAATAACCTGCTCCAAAAATCGCGCAGAATAAATCCAACATCCTATGTACACATAAATATAATACAATAGAATCATTAGTCTTTACAATAGCACATACCCAACCATATTTACACTGGGCTCAGGGGGTATACTAGGGGTAACACTAGTCATCTAACACGGTCAATTACGCAGGTGTCGCGTCTTCAAGTACTGTACAAAATCAGTCAGTCAACTGACATGTGTCTATGCCAGTACGTTAATGTACGCAAGGCGGACAAATTCAAAAGTTCTTAGGGTCAACATGGTCAAGGTAAGTATGGGATAGTCCACGGTGTCCTAGGGTCGTACAGTCTGAATATTTAGTCATAATTATCAATTAGCATTTACTTAGTTATATATTCATATAACTGTATAATAATATAACCATCAATTTATTTTTATAACTATTGGAATACATATAGTAATTACGTACATAAATATATATACCAAACTGAATAATATTTGCGTACATGTAAATGTACGAACGCGCGTTGGGTTCTCCGACTCAGGGTTTGATATAAACTAACCGTGGTGGCTAAATACTAACATCCTACTGGAATACTGTCAGAGAATATACTCGCCTGGGGTCCTGCTGCTGGTATGAATCAGAGTCCAAGTCACAGTCCAAATAGCCTATGTATTACAAATTTATCACGTCAAAAGATAATTTATTTTAATTTATTTAATTCTGGAATAATTACTCTAAAATCCTATTTTAATTTTATTATTCTGATTTTTATGTTAATTCCTAAATTTTGTCCAAAGAAACTGAATTTTATCAACTCGAGACTCATGGCACGCAAATCGAGGCAATTTGTTGACCGAAAAGTCGACCGACACAAACTCAACTTTCATGCATGATTTCCTGTAGATTTCAGTGTCAAAATATGATGGAATTTACGGCTCATCCGAATTCAAATTCGTTTGGAAATTATGCCACATACAAATGTTGTATTGTGCACCGATGGTTAAATTCTAACCTAGAAGTTCTACAGAATTAACAGTATATAAATACGTCGAATTAAATTCTGGGAAAAACATATGTCAATGATATCGACATTATCTTTTCGAAACTTTAAACGGTTCATGATTCTGATTCCTTGTTCTCCCGGAATCGCGAAAATATTAAAATACGTCTATTTTCGGACATGCTGTGCTTTACGAATTTTCCAAAATTTAATACTCATAATTTCATAAAATAAATTATATAATTAGAAAGCTAACCTCAATATCTTTCTAACGCAAGAAAGTAGACCTCGTTTGGAGTCCGGAGCTATGCGCAATGGCTTGTGGAAGATGAAGGAACCCTAGATGGCAATTCTCCAAAATCTCTCTCTCTAAAATAATGGGATAATTAGGGTTATAATAATATATATATATATATATATATATATATATATATATATATATATATATATATATATATATAGGGATTTACCTGCGGCTGAAAGGATATTTATTGGCTGACACGTGTCAAAATCTGATTGGATGGTTTTTGTTATATTATTTGTTTTTGATTTGCCTTTATCAAAACATTATTTAAGTCATTTTAAATCTAAATAACTCAAAATAAATATTAAAAATAATCATAAAAATCTGAAAAAATTACAAAAAAATATAGTTTGAATTTAAAAACTCTAGAAACATATTTGGGATAATTTTATATTCATTGTTTTTCTACTATAGTTAGGAGAAGCTCTAAACATTAGTTTTACCCATATAACTAAAAATAAATATTAAAATTATTCCAAAAATTCTGAAATAATTCCAAAAAATATATAATAATATTATAAACCCTAGAAAATAACGTGGGTCCATTCTATATTCCTGGAATTGCACAATAAATTCTACAAGTCCTAAAAATTAGTTATTAGCCTAAATAACTCCCAATAAATACTAAAATATTCAGAAAATTTCCAGAAAATTTTAGAAAATATATTTGACTATTTAGAACCTAAAATAAAATTTTGGGATATTTTTAATTAAGTTTGAACATAAAATAAATTCTTCAAAGTCCTATAAAATTAGTGTTACTAGTTTTTAATTAACTAAAAATTATGGAAACATCCCAATAATCTAAAATAGCCTAAAAATAATTCTAAATAAATATTTGTATAAGTAAATATACTAAAAAAATTATTTTCTAATTAACTAAAAAAATACTCTAAATAAATTCAACATCTATAATAAATATAATAATATAAAATATACACAAAATACCTATTTTGGGTGAGGGAGTTTACAATCTACCCAACTTAAAACAATTTCGTCCTCGAAATTAAAATAAGGCATAATTTGTTAAATCCTTCACATTCGTATATAAGGTACGTCAATCGCAATCTCTTCCAAAATTTTAAATAACAAAATCTATTTAAATCTATCGCGATCACTTCAAAATTAAGATAACCACTGTTTAAATCAAAATTCAACCCGTCGTAATCTCTTCTCGATTTTTAAATAATCAACATCTAAATCTAACTCAAGTCTATATGACATCCCACATCAAAATTTATATCACAATTTTCAACTATCATAATCTCCTCTAGACTTTGAATAATAAACAATTCTAATCAAATCTTATTCCTATTCTCAACTTAAGAATTTTGTACTCTTCAAATATTTAAACTCAATTTACATCCTCAATATTTCAAATAGGTGACCCAACAATCAAAATTAAACTTTTAATTCAAATCATCAAATTATAAAATTTAAATCTAATTCACTAATTGTTCAAGTCTAAAATTCTATATTTATCCTCAAAATTTAAATCGATGATTCATCCTTCAATATTCAAAATTTAAATCATGTGCTCAAAGTATAAATATTTGGTCCGCAATATCAAGATTTTAAAATTTGTTAAATCCTCATTATCTTAATCCTTCTTTTAAAAATTTTCAAAATTAAAATGACTTGAATCTCCCAATCTAATCTTACTTGATCACAATCTAAAAGAAATTCCTCTCAAGTTGACAATGCACTGCTACCCAACTTAGAATTTACCCATCTATCACAGAAGGCTATATACTTTAAGAAAAATATTCCTTAATTTATTTACTCATGTCATTCAATCCTCAAAACTTCAACGTCGATTATATCATATATGATATGTCCTTAATTACAAAAGAATAATCCTCAAGTATGTGATCAGCCTACGGGGTATATCTAGTACTCTCTGTGTATTAAACTTATACCAAGCATGATGTTTCATCTTTCCGAGATAAGAAAAGACGAAGATCAATAATAAAGAGTTCAAGGGAGAGGTAATAGAATGCAAGTATGGGGATCAAGGCACTTTAAAGAGTTCAATTAGAAATTTGTCAAGGCAGTTGTGGATTGAAGTCCTATTTTGGTAGTTCCTATTCACATACTCGTATCAATAAGGTTGTGTAACGGATCCGATGTGCTCAGATATATCTAGAGGGCAAGTACACTCGTCTACTAATCACTATATATCTCAATCTACGTAAAATAGTTATGTGAACGGCGAATTGAGCGCACTATGGTTGATCAGACCATAGTACACTGATTCTGAAATGTATTAGTGTGCGCGCCCAATAATACATATGTAGTGAACAAGCTTGATAAAGAATAGGCTTGCAAAAACTAGGCTATAATAGCAGCATAAGTCAAGATAGTACTTCAAATATAACTACGCTGGATTATGATGAAAGAAGGTGCAAATTAATTCAAGTTCACAAAACAAAAACAACATAAGCAACAATAATAAAAGACTCTACAATCTCTACAGTTATCATACAACCTTCTTGTCTAAGTCGCTAGTCGACCAATAAGGGCATGGACCTCTAAATTCTATCGCCTGAATAAACACTGTCGTCTTATGCTATCATACAATTAATGTCATTCAGTTACACTACCTCGATGGGTCAAGTGGACTATGTAATACTAGGTTATGAGGCATACTACCCAACTTAAAAGATTTAAACTAATACTGTGACAGTCTTAAGAGGATCCTACAAAATAATCTTGCACATGTAAATAAAACAAAAACTCTCATTAGGGTATATGAGGAAAGATCTTGGTACTTATTAGGGTCTCCTATTGCGTTATATAGGTAAGGGTCACCTTAAGTCTTACTTATAGTGCTCATAGAACATGTGTCAATAGCGAGAATAGAAGAGTTACTAGCCGTTAAAGGAAAAGGGATCTAATCTGTATCGAGGTGGGGTATATGCTACACAATTTAAAACTAAGGGATAACCATAAAATTATAATCTAGATGAATACTCAACTAACAAGTTCTAACTACAAGGTACGTCATTCAAAATTCAAGATCGCAACTATCACTTTAGCATACCATTTGTCCTATCATAGAATACAATCACTTGGTCTATAATCAGAAGCGTCAGATTGGCATGAATTGAAAGATGAAGAAATGAAGGGGATAATCTATTCGTCGCACAATTAACGAACGTTAAGGTTGCAGAGGAATAACATATAAAATTAAAATAGGGAGCTCTAGATAGCATCATGGTTTTCTAAAGGGGAGTGGGGTGCTAGTTGCTATGTTCGAGGCATAATTAAGAAAAGGGTTAATTACATTCCTCTAGGCTTCCTAGGGTGCTGTCTACTAATAATAAGGTAATGATCTAAGTTTGTAGTTCTCCAATACTTATCTAACTGTGTAGGTTAGGTTCAGTCCTAATGTTCAATATTGGTTCTCCATTGGTCCCTCAATACTAGGGTCAAATATTATGGTAAGACTTCTAACTATCTCTAGTAGTATTTATACTACTCTCAAGTCTTTTTAATACATCAAGGGGTAATGGTATACCAATCTAAAGATAAGGAATTCTAGGGTTCATTAGATATTCTAAACTTAATGGCGTGTCTATATTCTCGTTGTATTCTTAATAGGTGTGCTACCTTTATTATCATCCTAATAACAGGGGTTCCTATATTCTAGCAGAAGTCTATACTCAAAGAATTATTAGGGAAGTACAGGAACCAAGCAGGATACAATTGTTCAAATAGAACAAATAGGAGGAAGATAAATCATAGTCAATTGTGGATGAGATCCTATACTCTAGTCCTAGGTGCAGGCTTGTCCGGTACAGTAACGTAACCGAGACAATATGCTCTCGACCTGCATGGGCCACCACAAAAATATGTCACACCCCAGTCCCAAAATACGTAGGACTAGGACACGTAAGCATGCCAGCCGCATGGATATGGCAACTCCAATATATGGAAACCAAAATCCACACGTATGCTGTAATATGAATATCAATCCACAAGTGGTATAAACATATGTCACAAGTTATAGGGTACAATCTAAATCTCATCCACAAAAAATCAAATATAAATAAATAACCAGTATCTATGAAACTAGATCTCAATATAGGTATCTAAGGATGATGGTTGGATGGAAAGAAATCCACTACCAACTCGAATATAAGAGCAAATACAAAATAAGTATAACACAATCAAACCCAATATAAGTATACCAGCTATCGATCATGGCTCGAAGAGAAGACATCCACGAAGCATATACAACCATCCAATTCTGCGCTCCTGTAAATACTCAAGAACAGATACACCTGGCAGCGGACCAGGTCCTCAGAGGGACATAACAAGATACTTTAACACATGCCAATAAAGTACTAAAATAAATATTCAATGGGGTCGCCTAACCATCTAAGTGAATGCAGTTAAGAACAACTTTTCCCACAAGTGAGCTATCTGGCTGAAAACCTGGGATTTGGGATGGTTCTCTATTGGAGATCTAGGGGCCTACAAAGGCACAACGACTTTCGAACGTCGGAGGCCCGCCTGATAATAATATAATATATAGTGGTCATCACCGCCCGTATCTCCAGCGGAGAATCCGGTCGCACAATAGAAAAAGTACAAATGAGCTCAAATGCGGTACTTGTTGTTCTCCCCATCCCATGCTCTAAGCATGTCACATCCATGACACAATAACACCTATAATAACTGCCAAGTCTACTAGCATGCAAAGTTTCTAACGGCAGTTATTCCTAACGCATGGCCCATATGTACAGGAGGCCAGACCTGTCACGTAGTCCTTGATCCACATGAGACTCACACTCGTGTAACAACTGTGTCACGGCCAATGAACCTAATAATGCTACATGATAATGGGATAGTCTCATGAACAAGGTCAATGCAATACATAAGTAAAAATACATCACGACGACACCGTCGCGCGTATTTTATATTACAGTTAAATATATGAGCTAAAGACAGAAAATAAAGATGCATGCAACATATGGAATATGAATAACAGTACAATGGCAAGGTATACTTGCCTGGCAAGAAAGCAGCGATGTACCAATAACCTGCTCCAAAAGTTGCGCAGAATAAATCCAACATCCTATGTACACATAAATATAATATAATAGAATCATTAGTCTTTACACTAACACATACCCAACCATATTTACACTGGGCTCAGGGGGTATACTAGGGGTAACACTAGTCATCTAACACGGTCAATTACGCAGGTGTCGCATCTTCAAGTACTGTACAAAATTAGTCAGTCAACTTACATGTGTCTATGCCAGTACGTTAATGTACGCAAGGCGGACAAATTCAAAAGTTCTTAGGGTCAACATGGTCAAGGTAAGTATAGGATAGTCCACGGTGTCCTAGGGTCGTACAGTCTGAATATTTAGTCATAATTATCAATTAGCATTTACTTAGTTATATATTCATATAACTGTATAATAATATAACCATCAATTTATTTTCATAACTATTGGAATACATATAGTAATTACGTACATAAATATATATACCAAACTGAATAATATTTGCGTACATGTAAATGTACGAACGCGCGTTGGGTTCTCCGACTCAGGGTCTGATGCAAACTAACCGTGGTGGCTAAATACTAACGTCCTACTGGAACACTGTCAGAGAATGTACTCGCCTGGGGTCCTGCTGCTGGTATGAATCAGAGTCCAAGTCACAGTCCAAATAGCCTATGTATTATAAATTTATCACGTCAAAAGATAATTTATTTTAATTTATTTAATTCTAGAATAATTATTCTAAAATCCTATTTTAATCTTATTATTCTAATTTTTATGTTAATTCCTAAATTTTGTCCAAAGAAACTGAATTTTATCAACTCGAGACTCATGGCACGCAAATCGAGGCAATCTGTTGACCGAAAAGTTGACCGACACAAACTCAACTTTCATGCATGATTTCCTGTAGATTTCAGTGTCAAAAATATGCTGGAATTTATGACTCATCCGAATTCAAATTCGTTTGGAAATTATGGCACATACAAATTTTGTATTGTACACCGATGGTTAAATTCTAACCTAGAAGTTCTACAGAATTAACAGTATATAAATACGTCGAATTAAATTCTAGGAAAAACATATGTCAATGATATCGACATTAGCTTTTTGAAACTTTAAACGGTTCATGATTCTGATTCCTTGTTCTCCCGGAATCGCAAAAATATTAAAACACGTCAATTTTCGGACATGCTGTGCTCTACGAATTTTCCAGAATTTAATACTCATAATTTCATAAAATAAATTATATAATCAGAAATCTAACCTCAATATCTTTCTAACCCAAGAAACTATGTCTCGTTTGGAGTCTGGAGCTATGCGCAATGGCTTGTGGAAGATGAAGGAACCCTAGATGGCAATTCTCCAAAATCTCTCTCTCTAAAATAATGGGATAATTAGGGTTATAATAATATATATATATATATATATATATATATATATATATATATATATATATATATATATATATATATATATATATATATATATATATATATATATAAGGATATACCTGCGGCTGAAAGGATATTTATAGGCTGACACGTGTCAAAATCTGATTGGATGATTTTTGTTATATTATTTGTTTTTTATTTGCCTTTATCAAAACATTATTTAAGTCATTTTAAATCTAAATAACTCAAAATAAATATTAAAAATAATCATAAAAATTTGGAAAAATTACAAAAAAATATAGTTTGAATTTAAAAACTCTAGAAATATATTTGGGATAATTTTATATTCATTGTTTTTCTACTATAATTAGGAGAAGCTCTAAACATTAGTTTTACCCATATAACTAAAAATAAATACTAAAATTATTATAAAAATTCTGAAATAATTCCAAAAAATATATAATAATATTATAAATCCTAGAAAATAATGTGGATCTATTCTATATTCCTGGGATTGCACAATAAATTCTACAAGTCCTAAAATTTAGTTATTAGCCTAAATAACTCCCAATAAATACTAAAATATTCAGAAAATTTCCAAAAAATTCTAGAAAATATATTTGACTATTTAGAACCTAAAATAAAATTTTGGGATATTTTTAATTAAGTTTGAATATAAAATAAATTCTTCAAAGTACTATAAAATTAGTGTTACTAGTTTTTAATTAGCTAAAAATTATGGAAACATCCCAATAATCTAAAATAGCCTAAAAATAATTCTAAATAAATATTTGTATAAGTAAATATACTAAAAAAAAATTATTTTCTAATTAACTAAGAGAATACTCTAAATAAATTTAATATCTATAATAAATATAATAATATAAAATATACACAAAATACCTATTTTGGGTGAGGGAGTTTACAGCGGCTTTGAAGGCTGCGAAGGAGGGTGGATGCACGGTGCCAGAGCCGTCGACCCCTACTCTTTGCCTGAACTTCGGACTCTTCTCTCCTTCTCCTTCTCTCTCTTTCTCTCTCTCTCTCTCTCTTTTTTACCAATTCTCCGACCTGGTTCGATCTTCCAAATTGTCGACCTTGTTCCCCATTGATAGGGGTCTCTATTTATAGAGTTTTGGTGACAGTGACCACTCCGTCGGTGTAACAACCGAGGAGTGGACAGTACAGCACCCTTTTACACAACGGTTAAAATAACCAATGCCTGCGCATAAATGACCTTTTGAGTGAGCATGTGACACGTATCCAACTAAGGGGACAAAATGCGTATATCTGCTGCGAAGATCACGGCGTAGAAGCCACGTAGGTAGGTATCCCTTGTGTAGAAGAGGTTGGCGTAGAAGCCAAATGACTGTCACCCCTGGCGTAGAAGCCAAAATAGGCATAGAAGCCGAACAGGCGTAGAAGCCGAATGGGCATAGAAGCCGAACAGGGATAGAAGCCGAACAGGCATAGAAGCCGAATGGTCGTAGAGACTGAGTGGGCATTTGAAGCCGAATGATCACAGATCCTGGGTGGGCGTAGAAGCCGCTGCGTACCGTGCCAGAGTGTTGATATGGACGTCTTTGCCGGAATTACGGCTTTTGAAGGTGTAATCAAATCTCTTACAGAGATTTGCCACTATCCTGTGTATTAAATGCGGAGACATATTTTGAAGGTCTGCAGCCCTTCTGTGCATCCGTCACAGAGACATGTCTTGAGGGAAACTGTCACCGCTCTGTGCAATTTGACGTAGAGACGTGCCTCGGGCCCTGTACGAAGTATAGCTTTTGACGTGGCAGGCGATTTGTCTACTGCGGAGCGTAAAACAGCTCATGTTTGCCTGTGTAAAACAAGGCGGCGTATTCCCTTGTACGCGAAAGAGCGTTTTACGCTGGGGGGACTTTGGTAACCGACGGTTTGGTGATATTTTAACCAAATCCTCTGCATTAAATGCCGAGATCCACCATCATACTGTGGGCGCGTCCCGAGGGGTCTGCCATCATTTCCAGCCGTCGTCTGGATAGCCGTGCAGCACTTTTTATCAGGAGTCAGAGGCCAGGTTCACTGCGTGACTTGACAGGTTCATTTCGGGGAAAATGAAGCATTTCTCGTACGCATTAACGCTGCTTTGAGAGCGGCTGAGTTTTACGCCATGGAGGCGATGAAGAACTCTATCTTACGCTGGAGCAGCCTGGACGTACTGCACTTACGCGGATGGTCCTTTGAGCTTTATACTTCATGCTGTGTTTTTTTAGCGGAGAAAGCTCTGTTGCACATTTGATGGCTCTGAAGGCCTCAGTTTACGCGGCTCTGCATCAAGAGGCGGCGTAGATCCTCCCAGCATATTTTTTATGCTTCTACAAGACCCCCTTCAAAGCTTTTAAATTCTTTAAAATTTGAAACGCTTTGAATGAAGCATGAACGGCCCCTCGTAACTCGAAACATTTCTGAATGGAGCGCTGAAACGGTCGATGCGGACTTTATGGCAGATTTATTGGGGACCGCTGTGATCTTTTTTGCCTATAAAAAGGCTGGGGGGTAAACCTGTTCTCACCACATTCCCATCACCATGCAGAGATGATCGCCGGAGTTCGTCGGGTCGACCTGAGGAAGAAGGAGATCATGTTCTTCCAGCATGTAGGGAGCCAAAAAAGACGGCGTCTTCGAGCAAATGTCCACTACAACGATGGATCATGGAAGGATACCTTAGCCTTCCTTGCTCGGGATAATCAACAACTTTATGTGGTGGTTTCTTCGGAAAGGATGAAGAAACGTATTTTACCACGCTGTTTGCAAGCGGCGCCCTCTCCAGTTACTTCTGGTGGCGAGAGGCAGACAGACCGGCTAGAGTGGCGGTGGTCTGTAGGAAAGCAGAATTACCCTGCTTTCCTTCTCTTGGAGGATGGGTCGTCTGCCCAGTTTTGTATCCTCCTGCCACTGATCATCTTCTTGGAAGAAGAGGAAGACCATCACCAGCGCGAGACCCTGTCAGAGCGGCTTCTCGGTGTGATCTTCGGACGATGATGGGAAAACCCCTCCTGTCGATGGAGTTTCCCTCATATGTAATCATGAAAATGAAAAGAAAACCCTTGTAGATTGGATTTCCCTCATATATAATCATGACTTTGATCTTTTAAAAAAATTGTCTTGCTTCTTCATATGATCATCTTGCCATACGTTGCTGTAAAGTCTGAATATGTGTAGCTTCAACACGTCTAAATCTTTACGTCGACTCTGTAGAAAGAGTGCTAGGTCCTGTCCTTTACGCATAGCGAATAGTCCATAGAATGCTGTAGAGCATTTTGAACATTTTTAGAACTGTCCTGTTGCTAGGACTGAGGGACCGCGTAGAGCTCTGAACTTCTGATAAACAGAATTTTTTGTTCAGACTTCGTCTTCAAGAATGACTTCCCGAGAAATCCCTTGGAACAGGGTCGAGAAATGGCTGTCTAACTGAGTTGCCATCTTTTGATAGACGAGATATTCAGACTGGAGTCTGGATGAACCTCCAATTTTGGACCCGAGAAGAGTAATTTCTCAATGTTTGAACTCTGTATGCTTCGGGTACTTGGGATTCTTTGGGTCAAGAACGAGTATCTTCTGTGTGAACTCTTTGAAATTGACCGCTTTGGGGACTGTTTTGAATATGCAAAAAGTCGTGGAGCGCAAAATCATCAGTCTGTAACCTCTGGGCGTAAAACACCATCGAGCGTGAAATCGTAGACTTGTGGTTCCTGAGCGTGAAGTCGTAAGTTTGTTGCCTCTCGAGCATAAAAGCTACCGAGCACAAAGGCATCCGGGCATAAAACCATAGACTTATAGCTGTCGAACGTAAAGCTATAGATTCGTAGCCGTCGAGCGTAGAAAGCTCCTTCAGCATAGGACTGGAGATCTGTAGCTTGTGAGCGTAGATCACCATCGAGCATGAAATCGTAGACTTGTGGTTTCTGAGCGTGAAGTCGTAGGTTTGTTGCCTCTCGAGCATAAAAGCTACCGAGCACAAAGGCATCCGGGCATAAAACCATAGACTTATAGCTGTCGAACATAAAGCTGTAGATTCGTAGCCATCGAGCGTAGAAAGCTCCTTTAGCGTAGAACTGTTTGATTTGTAGCTCCTGAAAAGAAAGTTTCTTCGAGCGTGAAGTTTGTGGATCTATTGCCTCTGAGCGTAAACTGAGCGCCACCGAGCGTGAGATCGACTATTTGTTATCTGCTGAGCGTAAAGTCGTAGGTTTGTGGCCTCTCGAGCATAAAAGCTACCGAGCACAAAGGCATCCGGGCGTAAAACCATAGACTTGTAGCTTGCGAGCGTAAAAACCGTAGATCCGTTGCTGTCGAGCGTAGAAAGCTCTTTTAGCGTAGAACCCGCTGAACCGTTTTTTACGAAAAACCTTTCGAATTCGCTGACTGTCCGTCTTCTAAGGGTAGTGGGCTGACGTAGCATCCAATCATAACCAATCTGCGAGATTTGGTTAGGGTCTCGATGAGTTCGTCCGAGGATTCGAGGAGTCGACCCGGACTATATATACCCTAAGCTTTTGAGAGAAAAACTTTTTATCTGTCTTCTGCGAAAGAGAGCTTTCGACTGTTCAAGTTTTTCTTCGTTCCTTCTCCGAGCACTTCGAGTCTTTCAGAAATGGTGCCGAAACAAACCCCCTCCGCTAAGGGAAAGAGCATAGGTTCTTCCTCTCATTCTTCTGCCCCAGCGAGGGAGTCCCTGGTCGGGCAAGGCGAGCTTCCTTCTGAGCAAAGTATCCCGTCGACGAGTAGCGCACCCGGCCTTAGAGGTAGAGCCTTTGGGGTGACAAAAACGACGAAAAATCCTTCGCACACGTTGAACGTGACCGCGCTAGGTCATCTTCTGTGCTGATGGCCTCTTTGGAGGAAGATGATGCACGGAGGCATTTTCATCTTTTACGCCCATATTTCTAATGTGCCAGCGTAAAGACTCCATATTTTCGTAGCCCTGAGCGTAAAAGCTCTGGCTACCGAAAGTTGGCGTATATCGTAAAATTTGAGTTTTACGCTTGTGGAGGGGACTTCCGGCATAAAATAACCAAATGGTTACGATCCTGCATAGAGCACAGACTGTCGTTTCCTTGGTCTGTATGTTTGTACAAGATTTGTAATGACATATTTCCCTTGCACTTTTGCAGTTGATCTGGGCGAGTCTCTACTAGCCGAGGTGATGGGCTCCGTGATTGGGATGCTGCACTCGAACTACCTGGAGGATCTGTCCCACGTGGCATTTCCCATCTCCGGACTCCAGTATCCTGAGGGAAGGGGGTTTCTGATATCGGTTCAGAGCGAGCGAACGCTGCTGAGCATGATTAATGGCGAGCCCCTGACCTACGTAGACGGGGAGTAGTACATAAAGCCGACTTTCCTCTTTGGGGACATGATTGACAAACAGTCCCAGACGAGGCCCAAGAGGGAGCCCTGGGTTTTCTCTGCCGGGAATTTGGTTTTGTATTTGCCAACGATGCCGAGGGATTATCCCATCTCGGCTTTCTTCCATGCGACACATCCCAGGAAGATATCGTGGATGCTGACTCCTGATCTTCACGGTAAGCCGGGGAAGATCTTTAATCTCAAAGGAGCTGACCGGGGGTCGTTTGTCAATCGCCCTTCCAACTTTGTGACGTTGTTCCGGAGACTGTACCCAGGTAGTGTCCCGAGTGAAGACAGCTCGGTGATCCAGCCGGTCCAATTGTCGACCTTCTGCAATGACTTCATGGGATGAGGCGGGGTATATCCCAAGGAGAATCCTCGATGTAATGGGTGGATCGCCCCAACAAACTCCCGATGGACATGCTTAGTGGGCTGGGCCTTGAAGCACTTCCAGAGAGAGCTGGAGGTCATTGGACTATATGCCGCTGTGAGTGCGACGAGCGTCGGGTTGCCTCCGAACCCTAACTTGTTCCTGGCGCTGATGGAGCGGTATATTCCGCTCACTGGGACCTTTGCCACTCCACTGGGGGAGTTAAGATTGGCGCTCCACGAGATGGCAGTTGTCTCGAGACTGCCGATGGGGGATACCCCCTATGAAGAGTATGTTCCCACCAATCGGGAGTTGGGGGATTTGGACCCTCGGGTGGCGGAAGTATATCAGGAGCTGATGTGTCAATACTTTGCGTGCACCGCTTTTTATAATGAGCCTTCTAATTTGGCTCATACCACCAAGTGGATGTCCTACCTCTTCTTTCACCGAGCTAGGGCTGCCAAGTTGGAGAAAGCCTCGGGGGGAAAAAATGAGCCCGTGAACTGTTTGGGCGTGCTTAGCGCCCAGGTCGTCGAGGGTCTTATGGAGGAGGCCGCAGCTCCGGATCAGATTCTTGTTGAGGGGGTAGGAAAGTACCCCGAAGGCACTAAGGCCTGTAGTTACTTGAGGCGCTGTCGCCGGCCTCTGTCTAAGGAAGCCCAGTTGGCTGGTTTCCTCTCCATATGGCTGCGTCGAGTAGTAGTGCCCGGCACAGCGTCCGCGGACCGTATTCACCAGAACATCCTGTGGCCGGCAGTGCACCTGGTGTTCGGGGCAAGACTAGGCTTGCTTCCCGCCATGGTGTGCCGTATACAGGCTGGCTTGAGAGCCATAACTGATGGGTTGCTCGTCGATGAAGCTCGGCGTGAGAGTTTTCCCAGGGTGGAGTTACCATACCTATACTTGATGGGATGGTTAATTCTATATAATCCCCGGGTGATGTCTCCTGGCTCCGGTAGCAGCTCGGGGGTATATTCTTGCTGAATTACAAGGATTCCTCCTGGAATGTGAACACAGTCTTAGACTGTCGGCTGGTGTTGAACCTCAGCCACGGCTGGAAGATCCTCTGCATTGTCCCCTCTGTTCATCGCAATCAATCAGGGGTGCGGCTTGAGGATTTAGGTGGAGAGAAGACCGACCTTTCCCCGGAAGCTTTTAACTGGTTGGTCTGTATTAGACCCTCCTATCTGCTGTATAGGAGCGAAGACCATTGTTTCTTCGAGCCCTACTTGCCTAGTCGGTTTGCCTGGCAGTTTGGGTACGATCAGTTGCACGTGGGCAATGCCGTCACCAGCTTTAGGTCCAGGGGCGGACTCATTGATGGAGCCAGAGGGTGGCAGTATTTCCTTATGGGTTGTACGGGGGCAATCTTTATCGTGCCGGTCGTTACAACCTCCACGGAGCTCTGCATTCTCCATTCTTACGCCCAATTCTGTGTGGCGATTAACACCTTCCATCATGATTTTGACACACGTGGAAGCTTCAGGGTGCCTTCTCCCAAGCCTGGGGGAAGAGTTGACGTCCCCTCAGTTTCTTCGGACGAGGGAGAGGAGTCTGGTACTCCGGATGAGCCTCTGGTGTCGGTGCCGAGGTGCGAAGTGCCTCCGCCTGCGGGGGCTTTGGTAGTCTCTTCTGGGAAGCGACGGGCTTCTGCTCCGAAGGAAGTTTCTCTTCGTAAGAGGAGGAAGGAGACGGCTGCTCGTCCTCTCCGCATTCTTGGTGTTGAGGCTCCCGGGAATGAGCCTGCCTCTCCCCATATCAGGGATGATTCTTTGGCTGAAGGTTCCTCGCCTTTTAGAGAGGGACCTTCTAAAGTTCCGGCCGGCGGCGCCGGAGAATCCTCGCTAGAGGTCGCTGTCGTGGCTGCTGCTCCAGGTAGCGGAGCGAGGTTGCCTGTGTGGCCGAGGCAGATGGAAAAATCTTTCCCGAGGTCAGCAGCGGGAAAAACTCCCGTCGTGTCAGCGAGCACATTTGGCGAGATTCCAGCTGATGAACCTCGACCGCGTCTCGGTGGAGGCTTGACGGAACTCTTGGTGATGTCGGTCGGCCCACCTCCTTCTCCAGGTATGACGGTTCGCATTGCATCATTAAGGCGTGGTTTAGCTACCTCGGGTACGGATGCGTCATATATGCCGTTGGCTCCAGGTAAATATCGTCTTTATGTCTCCCTTTAGAAAGATTATCATCATACTGATATTAACTTTCATGTCCTCTTTTCAGGGGATAGCGCCCATGGGGAGTATAGCGTTGAAGCGTATTCTGGCTCCGCTCGGGCTCCTGACGATGATACGGAGGCGTCCGACTTCGATAAGGAAGTGGCTTCGGGGGCCAGTACGCCCTGAGTAGTTTCGTCACCTCAAGAGGAGGATGAACCCGTCGTCGTGACCTTGCCTCTTGTGAGTGTGGCGATGACTTCGACCGCCGTTGCCGCACCTTCTTCGGTCGCGCCATGCGTCGATGCGACGGCTGTGGCCACTTCGTCTGCAATTATCCCTGGAGAGGGACTTACTGATATTGTGGCCGCTCCCGGCGCCCAGTCGGATCTAGTTGCGTTGACCGAGCAACATACCAGCCTCTTCTACACCGGTTAGAAAATGATGATATCAATGGTGTTAGCGAAGAGTCTAGATTTCGAGCGCCTGAAGAAGACTTCTCTTGCTTTGATCGGGGTCATCAGGGAGCTCGGCGATTCTGGGGTAACTGACGCCCTGGAGGCGGTGGTTAATGGGTTAGAGCAACCCATTACCGAATACTTGCAGCTGACTCGGGGCAGCCTCGATGCTGATGTCCAGGCTCGGTTCGGCCTCATGACTGCGCGACTTGCTACAAAGCTGGAAGGCCTAGACAACTCCATCCAGAAGCATAAGCTGGAGATGGATAGGAGAAAAGCTGTCATGGAAGAGGCTCTTGCTGTTGAGACGCAGTGTCGATCCGAGCATGAAGGGAATGCGGCGAGGGTCTCCAAGCTGAAGAAAAAACTCGCTCGGGCAGAGGAGTGGGCTTCTCAGTCGCTGGCGGGTCTAGAGGTAGCAGCTGGTCGTCTGAGCGCAGCGCGACAGGATTTAGACCGTGCAGAAGCTGCTCGTGCGGGCTGTCTTCGGGCGAAGGCCGATCTGACCCTTACGAACACTCCCGAGGCACGGCTGGAGCAGGCTAGCGCCGACGCCTTGGCTCTTAGGAATGAGAGAATAGCTGCACTGGAGCGGCTGATTCGTAATCTGACTACTCCGCCATTATGATGTATCATTTCCCTTTTTGCTTGCCTAGATGTAACTCTGCCTCCCTTTTGGGAATAAATAAAGGCGACTCCTTTCTGACTTTTGTGGACCCGTCATTTCGGAATGTAAATGACAGTTTTTAGGCGAGATTAATATCAGAGGTAGTATGGACATGATAAACTCTCGATAACCTTTTAGCGGGACATCTATTCAGAGGTCTTACGGACATGATAGAGTGTAACCCAACTAATTGCGTTTTGGAAGTAGTTTTGTCAGAATCGAGATCCTCGCCATATTCCACTCGAGCGGGGGAGATTAAGCATAGTACCTCTTCAGGAATTTACCGTTGATAGGAGCCATTAACAGGTCTCCGTTAGGCTGGGCTAACCTGTAAGTGCCATTCGAGAACGTTGTCTCGATCACATAAGGGCCTTCCCACTTGGGCTAGAATTTGCCTTTACTTCTGTGAGTAAGAATCATCGGCCTTCTTACGGCTAGAACTAGCTCGCCGACTTTGAACACCCTTTCCTTCACTTTATGATTGAAAGCTCTGGAAATGCGTGCTTGGTAGAGCGGGATGCGTTGTTGAGGTTGGAGGCGTTTCTCGTCTAATCCTTCCAGCTCTTGGAGCCTTAATAGGTCATTCTTTTCTCGAGTCAGCTCATTAGTTACGGCTATCCTGAGCGATGGGATCTGGATTTCAATGGGGAGAACCGCTTCGCTCCCGTAGACCAGCGAGAACGGGGTGCAGCCTGTCGGCATCCGTACCGTTGTGCGGTATGCCCAGAGACATTCGCCCAGCTTCTCGTTCCAGTCTCTTTTGTTTCAAGAGACGAATTTCTTTAAGAGTTTGATAATGGTTTTGTTGAAAGCTTCCGCCAAAATCATTAGCAGCTGGATAGTATGCCGTAGAGGCAATATTGCGTATTCGATTTTTATCGCAAAACCGATAAAACGCTTGGCTGATGAACTGATGCCCATTATCGTAAATTATCCTCCGGGGTACCCCAAAGCGATAAATAACGTGATGCTTGATGAAGCTGATCACATTAGATGCCTTTACCTCAGCGAGAGGGATTGCCTCTGCCCATTTGGAGAAGTAATCTGTGATGGCCAGTATGAACTGGTGACCCCTGGAAGAAGACGGGTGAATATGACCAATGATATCCATACCCCATGCTTCGAAAGGCCAGGATGCGACCGTGGGATGTAGATGTTCGGACGGTTGATGTATGAAGTCTGCATGAACCTGATGTTACGACCCGATTCCGTAGAATCGTTTGAGGCGTCCCCCGAATCGTGACCGCCGTGCGGGCCTGGGGTTGCGCCCGCACAAGGATTTAATGATTTGCATAGCAAGCACATATTCAGAGTACGCAGATAAATTGAAACACAGATTTGAAACATAGAAAAGTTCTCTTTATTGATAATGAACATCTATTACAAACTCTTGAACGAGTTAGCTAATATGCCGAATGGCTTACAAAAGAGATGACTCAAAATGAGATAGCAGTCCTGTACATTACATCCCTTTATAAACTCAAAACGATAAAGACCTCCAGGCTGGAGGACGGCTTTGCCACGGAGCTGCATTTGTGTATGAAGAGTTGCAGCTTCTGGCTTCAAAATGCTTCGAGGGCGCGGTGAAGATGCGCCAACAGCTGGACTGGATCGGGAAGACGACTTCGGCTCCTCGCTCGGTTCGCCTTGGTGCGGAGAACCTGTTTCAACGAGGGTCAGCATATCGAAACATGCTGGTGAAGGCGAGCTAGCCGAACTATACCAATCAACACGTTATTTTAATGAAGCATGCATATTTGTGGGTTTCTATCTTGCCTTAGTTCATTTATAAGTAAGCAGCATATAGAATTTACTGAAATGAACGTGCCACCGTTCGGTGGATTTTACCTGCCCGTCTGAATTACCTGCACAATACTTACCATACCTTCCCTGCCACGAAGACACAAGTTAGTATGCAACAGGTTTAAATATACAGTGGATCACTGGCTAGGATGCCATAATGGACTGTTTAGTCTTGAACGAGGATGGAATACAGCAAAGATTCAGTAGTGGCTACAAACCATCCCGTTCAGATACAGTAGACTACAGTGAGTTTCGTTCGGATCGGATCGGTGCCAGTGCCCCAGCGACCGTCCGCAGAAACCAGTGACCTTGTGCACAAGTTGTCCGTGATCGAATCGGTATTGTTTCATTAAGCTAACAGTTCATGTAGTTGAGGCAACTCCAGTTCAGGACAAGCAGTATTATGATTCAGTTGCATAGCCTCTTGATTCAGTATATTTCATAGCATAATTTAAAGAAGAGCATACATTCTAACTTGTATTATGCATATGATAAATATTTCCGAGCGAATACGCATGCAAGTAAGTAACCGTTCACAGTTTGATTGACAAGCAGTATTTACCAAGTCTATTCTCTTTTATCTTGGTTTCTTTTATTATTACTTAGTATCGTTTGATCGGGGCGAAGGAGTGAAGGTTGGAAGCAGGGCTAGCTAATCGCGTTGGTAGTCACTCACTTAGATTTTGGAAAGAAGAAGGAAAGAGGCGCTTCACGACTCCGCTCGCAAGCCGCCTACTGCTCGTTCACCTGCACGCGAACAGCTCGATTAATACTTCTTCCTTTCTTTCCAATCTCGGAATAGAAATACAGTTCAATGAACGAAAACAATGAAAACCATCAAAACCGTTCAAGAAAAATAAGCAAATCCCAAAACCAACTCAAAGCACGAAAGCAACAAGCGACATCGAAAATCGAGGCAATAAAAGATAGCAGCGGAGAGGTCCCTCCTGACTCTGCCGCTAAGCCGATCCTTGGGGCGCAGTCCACTGAATATGGGAATCGATTCCGAAGAAACAAATTCATAACGAGGACGAGTTCTTAATTCAATCTATCCCGATCGAATGATACCGTCTTGTGTTTCTTAGCCGCGCTCTCCGTACCGGGAGAACGGGGCGCTACATCCTACCCAACTAATTAGAAGTTTCGTCCCGAAACTTAGGAATAAAGCCTACCGTTAGGGATTATTGAGGCGACTCAGTGGCCAGGCAGGAACGGTATGATCTGGATCACCACAAATGAGACATTGCCCAAGTTTTTTGCGGCACTTTTCAACTGTGTGCCCTGGTTTCTTACAATAAGCACAAGGTTGCCCTGGGTTACCTCTCCATGGACCGCCGTGGTTAGGGCGCTTTGCAGCGGTGTTTCCTCTATCGTTGCCTTGGCGTTTGTGATTGTAGGTATGCACAGCGCCGGTGGAAATGTGAGGATACTGCAGTTCGAGAGATAGGGCGTGATTCATGACTTCACGCATTATCCCATACTGATTATTGACCACGTGCGAATGGATGGCAGGGCGTAGTCCACCTTCATACCTTCTGGCTCGACTCGCTGCATCAGGTAAATAGGCTCTAGCAAATTTGGAGAGTCGGTTGAATTCGGCGGAGTACTTTTTAACTGTCATCCTGCCTTGCCTCAGTTGCACGAAGTCATTTTCCATTTGACGTTGTACTGGAGGAGGTATAAACTCCTCTTCGAACGCGGCACGAAAGGTCGTCCACGAGATCGCCTACTCTCCGTGATCAAATTGGAGAGATCGTCGATGCACGTCCCACCAATCGTGTGCGTTGAGACGGAGCTGTAGTTGCGCGCAGGAGACACGCTTCTCTTCGGGGACCTCTAGCAGAGCGAAGTGATCTTCTAGTTCTGCTAGCCAATCTAGAGCTACCACTGGATCCTCAGTCCCGTTGAATGGGGTATTACAGACTTTCTTGAAATGGCCCAAGTTGAAGGCAGTCACGTCCCTCGGCCTTGGGATTTGAGGCGTCTCCACTTCAAGCACGGGCTGTTCCACCGGAGTCGTTGCTGTTGCGACAGAATGGTTGGCAGCCAAAGTCTGAACGATCTGTTGCAGGGCATCTACCTGCTTTTGTTGGACTGAGAATCGGGTCTCTAGATTACTCTCGAACTTGGCTTGGCGAGCATCATCGCTTTGTCGTTGCGATTCTAACATTTGCATTACCCGCTCAAGTGGATCGACTTGAGACATGCCTCGTTGGCTCCGAGAGCTTTCCAAAGTACCCGAACTGCTTTCTTGTATTTCGTTCGGTGGTTGCGCTGCCGATTGCGCTGGTACCATTCCTTCAAAAGAAGGTAAATTACATTAGAATTATAATGTATTATGGACTTATTGCATGAACGTATCTCATTTTGGCCTAGCGAGTTCAAGAGTTCGCACAGGAATTTGATCGTTAAAGGAACTTTTCCAGCACGAAGTCTAAGGAACTTTGAATCTGTGCTCTGATACCACTATGTCATGACCCGATTCCGTAGAATCGTTTGAGGCATCCCCCGAATCGTGACCGCCGTACGGGCCTGAGGTTGCGCCCGCACAAGGCTTTAATGATTTGCATAGCAAGCACATATTCAGAGTACGCAGATAAATTGAAACACAGATTTGAAACATAGAAAAGTTCTCTTTATTGATAATGAACATCTATTACAAACTCTTGAACGAGTTAGCTAATATGTCGAACAGCTTACAAAAGAGATGACTCAAAATGAGATAGCAGTCCTGTACATTACATCCCTTTATAAACTCAAAACGATAAAGACCTCCAGGCTGGAGGACGGCTTTGCCACGGAGCTGCATTTGTGTATGAAGAGTTGCAGCTTCTGGCTTCAAAATGCTTCGAAGGCGCGGTGAAGATGTGCCAACAGCTGGACTGGATCGGGAAGACGACTTCGGCTCCTCGCTCAGTTCGCCTTGGTGCGGAGAACCTGTTTCAACGAGGGTCAGCATATCGAAATATGCTGGTGAAGGCGAGCTAGCCGAACTATACCAATCAACACGTTGTTTTAATGAAGCATGCATATTTGTGGGTTTCTATCTTGCCTTAGTTTATTTACAAGTAAGCAGCATATAGAATTTACTGAAATGAACGTGCCACCATTCGGTAGATTTTACCTGCCCGTCTGAATTACCTGCACAATACTTACCATGCCTTCCCTGCCACGAAGACACAAGTTAGTATGCAACAGGTTTAAATATACAGTGGATCACTGGCTAGGATGCCATAATGGACCGTTTAGTCTTGAACGAGGATGGAATACAGCGAAGATTCAGTAGTGGCTACAAACCATCCCGTTCAGATGCAGTAGACTACAGTGAGTTCCGTCTAGATCGGATCGGTGCCAGTGCCCCAGCGACCGTCCGCAGGAACCAGTGACCTTGTGCACAAGTTGTCCGTGATCGAATCGGTATTGTTTCATTAAGCTAACAGTTCATGCAGTTGAGGCAACGCCAGTTCAGGACAAGCAGTATTATGATTCAGTTGCATAGCCTCTTGATTCAGTATATTTCATAGCATAATTTAAAGAAGAGCATACATTCTAACTTGTATTATGCATATGATAAATATTTTCGAGCGAACACGCATGCAAGTAAGTAACCGTTCACAGTTTGATTGACAAGCAGTATTTACCAAGTCTATTCTCTTTTATCTTGGTTTCTTTTATTATTACTTGGTATCGTTTGATCGGGGCGAAGGAGTGAAGGTTGGAAGCAGGGCTAGCTAATCGGGTTGGTAGCCACTCACTTAGATTTTGGAAAGAAGAAGGAAAGAGGAGCTTCACGACTCCGCTCGCAAGCCGCCTACTGCTCGTTCACCTGCACACGAACAGCTCAATTAATACTTCTTCCTTTCTTTCCAATCTCGGAATAGAAATGCAGTTCAATGAACGAAAACAATGAAAACCATCGAAACCGTTCAAGGAAAACAAGCAAATCCCAAAACCAACTCAAAGCACGAAAGCAACAAGCGACATCGAAAACCGAGGCAATAAAAGATAGCAGCGGAGAGGTCCCTCCTGACTCTGCCGCTAAGCCGATCCTTGGGGCGCAGTCCACTGAATATGGGAATCGATTCCGAAGAAACAAATCCATAACGAGGACGAGTTCTTAATTCAATCTATCCCGATCGAACGATACCGTCTTGTGTTTCTTAGCCGCGCTCTCCACACCGGGAGAACGGGGCGCTACACCTGACAGGCTCTGCAATGTCTTGCATACCGTATTGCATCTGCGATCATAGTAGGCCAGTAATAGCCCATTCTCCTGATGCGGTCCTGTAGCTTAGGACCGGGTTGATGCGCTCCGTACACGCCGTCGTGAGCTTCACGGATAATCTGCTGTGCTTCGTCGTTAGAGAGACATCTCAATAGTAATCCGTCGTAGGTCCGGCGATATAGGCTTTGTGAAGATGCATCGAAGTAGAAGCGTAGTGATCGTCTCTTGACGGATACTGCCTCTTTGGGGGTCCTCCGGCAAGATTCCGTATGCCACGAAATCTATGAAGGGACTTGTCCAATCTCTCGTAGGAGGATCGGTGTTGACAGCGTAGCTGCGTTCTATGTGACAGCTGTTCTTCACACAGAACAAGTCTCTGTTAAGAAGGATTACCGAATCCTGCCTTCTTACGGGAGTAGCTAAATCTGCTGCTAGACTGGCTAGGGCATCAGCTTCCAGATTCTGAGATTGAGGTACATGCTCTAGGAAGAACTCCTTGAATGTCATGGCTATCTCGATCGTCGCTTGGTGATAGGGGATGAGGTCTGGATTCCGGACTTCATATATTCCCCTGACTTGATTGACGATAAGCAAAGAATCACCGAAAGCTTCCAGGGACTCTACCCTCAGCTCTTTAGCAACTTAGGGCCCTATTAGTAGGGCGTTGTACTCTGCCACATTGTTGGAGCAGGGCTCGCTAAGAGAATATGCTCGGTAGATGACGAGCTGATCAGGGGCGACCAGGACGACTCCCACTCCTGAAACGATGTTTCCTTTAGGACCGGTTCTGAAGGCGCCGTCGAAGAACAGTTGCCATGCGTCACCTTTCATTGTGGAATTACATTTTGTAACTTCGTCGGGAATGTCTTCGTATAATTTGGAGGCCTCCGGGATCGGGTGAGCAGCTAGGAAGTCGGCCAGCGCTTGGCCTTTGATGGACTTCTGCGGTACGTATGCCATGTCATATGGTGTTAACAACATCGCCCAAGTTGCGAGTCGGGAATTAAGAACGCTCGACTTGCTCATCAGTACTCGAAGAGGGTTAATCCTGGAGATGATGTGGATAGTCTGGCAGGTGACGTAGTACCGCATCTTTTGGATAGCGAACGTAAGAGCCAAGCATTCTTTCTCCACTGGGTTATACCGGTGTTCGACTCCGACCATCATCCTGCTGAGGTAGTAGATAGCCTGTTCATGCCCTACATCGTTCTTCTGTGCGAGAAGAGCTCCTAGCAAATGATCCATTGCTCGGACGTACAGCAAGAACGGTTTTCCCATAACGGGAGGCACCAGAACTGGTGGACTGGTGAGGTAGCGCTTGATATCTCCGAACGCTTGCTGGCAGGTTTCGTCCCATACGAAGGATACACCTTTCTTCATGAGATGAGAGAAGGGCTGACATCTCCCCGAGAGGTTGGATATGAATCGCCGGATGTAAGCCAGACGTCATTGAAATCCCCTGAGTTCCCTCAGATTACGGGGCGGTCGCATTTCCATGATTGCCTGGACTTTATCAGGGTCCACTTGGATGTCTTTGGCGGTAATAACAAATCCCAGGAATTTGCCACTAGATACACCCAGGAAGGACTTCGTAGGGTTCATCTTGAGTTGATGTTGGCGCATTAACTCGAATACCGTCCTCAGGTCTTGAATGTGATTACCTTTGAGGCAGCTCTTGACGGCTATGTCGTCCACGTAACATTTCACTATTTTGCGTAAATGCTCGTGGAATATGTTACTCATAGCTCGTTGGTATGTAGCCCCGGCGTTCTTCAATCCGAAGGGCATGACCGTGTAGCAATATACTCCCAATGGTGTCCGGAAGGCGGTGTGCTTCTCGTCTTCAGGATGCATCTTGATCTGATTGTACCCTGAGAACCCGTCCATGAAAGATATGCATTCAAAGCCGCAGGTGTTGTCGATCATGATGTCCATGATGGGAAGAGGGAATTCATCCTTGGGGCAGGCCGTATTCATATCTCGGTAATCGATGCAGATACGTACCTTTCCATTTTTCTTCATGACTGGGACAACATTGGCGACCCAGTCGGGATGTTGTTCTTCCCGGATGAAATCGCAGGCTATCAACTTCTTGACTTCAGCTTCGATGGCGTCCATCATATCTGGGCGGAACCGACATTGGTGCTGCTTTACTGGCTTCGAATCGGTCAATATATTGAGCTTGTGAGTAGCTACTTTCGGGTCCAGGCCTGGCATGTCCTCATAATTCCATGCAAAGACGTCGATGTATTCCTTTATCAGCTGTATAACTTCTTCCTTTTCAGCTGGGGGAAGGTTGTTACTGATAAATATTGGCTTCGGCGAAAGTTCACCCCCAACATCGATCTGGATAACTTCGTCTTTGGTGGGAGGTTCTCTTTGCTCGAAGCGGAATTCTCACTGTGTATCCATTTGCTGAGCCCAAGAGTCATTCTCAAACGGCTCCGAATCCTGCTCATCTGCTCCTGAGGGATCTGTCACCACCATATTTACTGATAGTGTTTGTTCGAGAGCATCAGGTGAGTCGGGGGGTGACAAGCCATTCTGGGAGGAGGAATAGATGTCCTCGTCTGACTTAGAAGTCGCAAGGGCGGTGGCATATCCTAATCCAAAATGGGTCTGTTGATAGCGGGTGTTGCCGCGCGACGGCGTTCGTCTGCCTCTTCCGTAGTTGAGGCCTGGCTTCTGCTTTAAGTCGTAGCCCATGTTTTGCATAATCTTCAGCGCTTGAGGGATGTATCGGTGAACCTGCATTCTCCCAGTATCGTTGTCGAAAGGATCTTCCTGGGCAGTCGGTTGATTGCGCATGCGGCCAAAGACTATCGAACGCTGGCTGCTGCAGGTAGACGGGACGATGAAGATAGAATCCTCGTATGGCCCATATGTCATGACGACGTTGGACGATGATGCCACTTCCCAGACATACGGACGGTAGGAGTTTATAGCTTCCAAGAATTTTCGTGCTATTGGTTCTACTTCGTCATGGGGAGTGGATTCCTGTTTTGGAATTTGAGCACCGATGTACCAGAAAAAAGGATGTTTATTATCATCTGGAACTCCGTTCCTGGTTGCGCTTACATCAGTCGGCTGCCTGTTGTGCCGAAGGTTGATAGCCAAGGGTGGAGGCTTCCGGTTCAAAGTGATTACCAGAGGATCACTCCCTTCTCCTGACTTAGTCTTGTTAAGGTGGATAGCCATAGGCTCTATGGCTCTTGGACGAGTGGTTCGTCCTTTCACTTTGATCGACAATGGCAGTGTGGTAGAGGGCTCTTCTGGCTCTTGGACGAGTGGTCCGTCTTTGGCCTCGCCTGGCGCTTCTTCCGTGTGGTCTTGGGAGTACAATACGGCATCGGAATAGTAGGATTCTATTCCTTTAAACGGGTTTAGGTCAGCCACCTCCGTCTGTACGGTTTCTTGTGCGTCTACATATTTAAGGCATTGATGTAGGGTTGAAGGAACGATATTGTGGTCGTGGATCCACGGTCTTCCCAACAAAATATTGTAGGACACCTCTGAATCGATGACGTAACATGTGGCCACCGATCTAAGGTTGCCGATCTGGATTCTCAAGCGGATCTTCCCCAATGGCTTACTTCTTCCAGCGTTGAAACCCACGATTGTAGTGGTAGTGTAAGTCAGTTCGCTGGTAGGAATTCTTAGCGGCCTGAGCAGACTGTGAGGGATGATGCTAATCGATGACCCCGGATCTATGTGAATCCGGTCGACCTCCATGGAACCGATGTACCCAGTGTAATAGAGGGGCCTATCATGTCTGTTATGTTTTAACAGCATGTCGTCTTGAGTGAAAGTGATATTTGGGACCACCTCCATCATGCTGTGGCATTGAGAACACGCCACTGGCTCCTCGTCGGGGGACTTGAGCTGGGTCAAGTATACCTCCGCCTGCATCAGTGCTTCACTCAGGGCTAGACGAGTGTCTGGGGAGAGCCTGATTAGCTCAAAGATGGACAACCTGGCCGGCGTATTGGCTAGTTGGGCCAGGATGTCAAATTCGTACGGCTTCTCTAAACCTTTGCTTGGAATATTTTTCACAGGTTTATCAAAGCGTACTTCTCTCTGCTTCCCCTTTTCCGTCGGAGTAGGTTTCGCAGGGCTGATGTTTTGCATGGCAGGACCTTGTTCTGAAGGTTTGGCGGCTGGAGCGTCAGCCGGCGCGCCTTTCTGACCTGCTCCGTTGTCGTTGAGGTAGGCCTTCCCCGAACGGGTTACGGCAAATACTTCGTCTTCGTCCGATGCAGAAGAAGTTGCGACCATGTGGCATGGTCTGTATTTGGGGCTCTTCTTGGTCTCTTCCTCGAGCTCTTACACCAAATCTGGATGAACCCACATGATTTCGCCCTGCCGGGTGGTCAGGGGTACTAGGTCTTGATTTTGATCTCTAGAGGGAGGGAGATTGACGATGTCCATCGTAGCTCGGGAAATGGGTGTGACACCGTTCACGACCTCTTGGGAAGGCAGATCGCCGAACCGTAGAGAGATCATGTTGGCAGTGACCGTCTTCTCGGTATTGTGCAGAGTGATGGCCTTAGCATCGATCAACCCCTGGATCCTCCTCTTCAGTATATAACACGCCTTTGTTGGGTGGTGTACGTATCTGTGGAAGATGCAGTATTTGGGGTCGTTAGTACTGCCGGCTTCTTGGGGCCGCCTTAGCTCTGGAAGGGTGATCTTGCTGCTTTTGACGAGACATTCGAATATACTAGGGATATCTTCGTCGTCGAAAGAGTAGACTTTGACGGGCCTGGAAGTCCCGGGCTTCGTCTGCGTGGTCGCCGCCGTCTTTTGTCTAGACGTATTGACTGTCAGAGCTTCTTTTCCCTTGGCGCTGTGAGGATGGTCGCTGCTGGGAGATGTCCTTTTGTCTCTATCGGAGGCGGAGATTATGATGCCATTGTCGCGCGCCTTGCGACTGTTATCTTCGGCGGCCACTGCCGAGACGATGAACGAAGGCCACTCATGGAACTGATATGGTCCTGTAAACACCGAGAC
The DNA here is from genome assembly GCA_036927795.1 of Iris macrosiphon. Taxonomy (NCBI): domain Eukaryota; kingdom Viridiplantae; phylum Streptophyta; class Magnoliopsida; order Asparagales; family Iridaceae; genus Iris; species Iris macrosiphon. The sequence continues at coordinate 24,910,552 of JAYESA010000003.1, forward strand.
TACAGGAAGGAGGTTTTTCCCGCAAATGTCTACTAACGCCGAGTCCGGAACTCCTGGAGGTATTTGTAAGGTGTCCTGACGAAAACGTTCGACGAAGGTGTGAACGTCCTCCTTTTCCCTTTGTTTGACTTCGATGAGAGAGGACATAGACATGTCCATCCCACCCTCGTAGAATTGCGTGAAGAATAAAGCTTTGAAGTCTTCGAAGGAAGTAATGCAGTTGTCCGCCAAGCTACGGTACCACTGATAGGCTACTCCTGAGAGGCAGCCTTTGAACACCCTAGTGAGGAGGGCGTCGTTCCCTTATAGCAACATCATCATCATACTGAAATAGTTCATGTATTGACTGGGCGATATTTTTCCTTCGAACAGAGCCATAGTCTGGGGCTTGTACTTCGAAGGAAAAGGGACTTGTTCCCAGATAGCTGGGTAGGGTTGGTTGATTCCCGGTTTCTTGAGCTGATCTTTGTGCTTCAAGGCGTTGAACTGGGCTTTCAATTCCCGTACTGCCTGCATTAGATTTTTGGTCGGAAGCGGGGCTACGGAGTGGTGCAGATTTGGTTGTATCGTAACTCTAGCGGAAGGTAAGGCATTCCCTGAGTGAGAAAGCGGAGGAACTGCTGACTCTTGATCTAGCGCAGGCTCTTGGCCCGGGTTGGATGGTGGTAAGTCCACCCCCACACGTATCTGAGTTGGCTGGACCGATGCTTAAGCCACGGCAGTGGCGTGCTGAGCTAGCATCATCCGGTGTATGTTCTCCATCGTGGATTGCATTTGTCCCAGAGATGTTTCCAGCATAGTGATGCGTTGTTCCGCGTTTCCTGACGGTGAAGCTTTCTCGCGTTCGTCTTCAATGGCGTAGACTCCCATTTCCCTGGGCGTCCTCGAAGGATAAGTATAGGTCGCTGCAGAAGTCGACTCTATACTCTCAGCATCTAATCTGGGAGATTGGAGACCCCCAGTGTCGGAATCAGATGAGTACGAAGCCGGTTGCTGTGACCTTGCACGGGTGTTTTGGAACACCCCAGCTTCAGTGTTCCTGAGGAGGTCTTCGAATCTTCTTCGGCTCGGAGGCCCTGCGGGATGACGTCTTGAGCTCGGCCCTCCTCTAGGTATGTGAGAAGCCATGTTCACGGACGCATACGCGGGCTCTTCTTCCGAGAAAGACTGAGAGTAGCTCAATCGGTCGAAAACCGACCGTTTTGCCTTAGAACAACAACAGTCAATCACAATTTTATGACTATTACAACATTGCTAGCTAGGGGGCATAATAGACATGTTGGAAGGCCCCTCTCCTTACGCTTCTGGATTAAGTATTTGCGCAGGTCAGGGGAAGTAGCAACTTGAGCTTGTTTTACGTCGTTGGACTTTGCCCGGCGTAAATTGGAGATTCGCTCAGAGTGGCGTAAGGCTGAAGAGGTCCTCAGCTGGCCGTCGGCTTCCCATGTAATCCGGAGGGTAGGCATACTGCTCTTCGCTGGCGTAACGGCCGAGGAGTCGAGTATTCCGCTGCCTGCTTCCCTTCGCGGAAAACACGACGTTCATCTGGTCCCTCGTAGAGGTCAGATGTTGTCTGTCCTGGCGCTGAGGCATCACCAGAAGTTTGGTCTGTACCGCACGTAGCGGGAGACTGGTTCCTATGTGTAGAGCGCAGTGGATACTTCTGGGTTAGCGCTGAAGCTTTGCCCGAAGTTTTGTCTGTACCGCGCGTAGCGGGAGACTGATTTCTGCGTGTAAAGCGCAGTGGGTACTCCTGGGTTAGCGCTGAGGATTTGCCCAAAGTTTTGTCTGTACCGCGCGTAGCGGGAGACTGATTTCTGCGCGTAAAGTGCAGTAGATACTCCTGGGTTAGCGCTGAGGCTTTGCCCGAAGTTTTGTCTGTACCGCGCATAGCGGGAGACTGAATTTTACGTACGGGGCACGGAGGGAGCGATGCTACCACCTCATTGGTCGGAGAGATCGGAGAGATCGGAGAGTCCACAGGAACGGCGGAGGATGTCTTGGGCATCCATACTTTGCGCAGCTTCCTGTTGTCTCGGACGGAGAGAGAGTGAGAGCCACCCCCAGTCCGAAGCATGTCTTCGTAGGCAGACTGGTCGAATTGGACGACCAGTGTCTTCTTTACGGATCCCACGGATACCGCATCGTGTTGAGCAATTACTTCCTCGTCAGAAGAGAAAAATGTCCCCAGCAGAGTCGCCATCTTGTTTGTGGTATTAAACGAAAGAATGAAAGTGTATTTTAATGACAGGGTTTATACGAGACCCGTGCCCTTTGGTTTACAAACAAACTTGTATAATTCGATCCTATACGAGGATGCGGGAGTATAATTTATTTAATCTGGGTATAAATTACTATAGGTGTCTGATCTGCAGTCGATCACTTTAGCCCTTGGACTACACGATGTTGAAGAAGTGCCGTGGAAGAAGGTTAACGGCTTCGAAGGCTGCGAAGGAGGGTGGATGCACGGTGCCAGAGCCGTCGACCCCTACTCTTTGCCTGAGCTCCGGACTCTTCTCTCCTTCTCCTTCTCTCTCTCTCTCTCTCTCTCTCTTTTTTTTACCAATTCTCCGACCTGGTTCGATCTTCCAAATTGTCGACCTTGTTCCCCATTGATAGGGGTCTCTATTTATAGAGTTTTGGTGACAGTGACCACTCCGTCGGTGTAACAACCGAGGAGTGGACAGTACAGCACTCTTTTACACAACGATTAAAATAACCAATGCCTGCACATAAATGACCTTTTGAGTGAGCATGTGACACGTGTCCAACTAAGGGGACAAAACGCGTATATCTGCTGCGAAGATCACGGCGTAGAAGCCACGTAGGTAGGTATCCCTTGTGTAGAAGAGGTTGGCGTAGAAGCCAAATGACTGTCACCCCTGGCGTAGAAGCCAAAATAGGCATAGAAGCCGAACAGGCGTAGAAGCCGAATGGGCATAGAAGCCGAACAGGCATAGAAGCCGAACAGGCATAGAAGCCGAATGGTCGTAGAGACTGAGTGGGCGTTTGAAGCCGAATGAGCACAGATCCTGGGTGGGCATAGAAGCCACTGCGTACCGTGCCAGAGTGTTGATGTGGACGTCTTCGCCGGAATTACGGCTTTCGAAGGTGTAATAAAATCTCTTACAGAGATTTTCCACCATCCTGTGCATTAAATACGGAGACGTATTTTGAAGGTCTGCAGCCCTTCTGTGCATCCGTCGCAGAGACGTGTCTTGAGGGAAACTGTCACCGCTCTGTGCAATTTGACGTAGAGACGTGCCTCGGGCCCTGTACAAAGTGTAGCTTTTGACATGGAAGGCGGTTTGTCTACTGCGGAGCGTAAAATAGCTCATGTTTGCCTGTGTAAAACAAGGCGGCGTATTCCCTTGTACGCGAAAGAGTGGTTTACGCTGGGGGGACTTTGGTAACCGACGGTTTGGTAATATTTTAACCAAATTCTCTGCATTAAATGCCAAAATCTACCATCATACTGTGGGCGCGTCCCGAGGGGTCTGCCATCGTTTCCAGCCGTCGTCTGGGTAGCCGTGCAGCACTTTTTGTCAGGAGTCAGAGGCCAGGTTCACTGCGTGACTTGACAGGTTTATTTCGGGAAAAATGAAGCGTTCCTCGTACGCATTAACGCTGCTTTGAGAGCGGCTGAGTTTTACGCCATGGAGGCGATGAAGAACTCTATCTTACGCTGGAGCGGCCTGGACGTACTGCACTTACGCGGATGGTCCTTTGAGCTTTATACTTTATGCTGTATTTTTTTAGCGGAGAAAGCTCTGTTGCACATTTGATGGCTCTAAAGGCCTCTGTTTACGCGGCTCTGCATCAAGAGGCTGCGTAGATCCTCCCAGCATATTTTTTATGCTTCTACACCAAGTAGTCCAACCCAATACCCAACTATTCCACACATTTGTTGTACGAACAACTCATGCAACACTATCTGATATTTCCAAGCCAAACTCAAACCTGCTCAACCGATGCTCTATGTGATATACCCAGCCAAAAAATCAAACTCCGTCCAACAATTTTGCTACACGATCAACTCGTGCAACGATCCATTCCTATCAAATGCTTCTACTCACAACATGTCGCATAACTAATCTCGTTTGCCAACCAGATTGAATAATCCTTCCAGCTTTGCAATCCATACCATCACCACGTCCGGTTCTGCTCGTCTGTTGAACGTTGGTGGATGCATTTTAGTGAACTCTGTTGATCGGCAGGTATTCCTAGCTGGAGGCTGAGTTTCTTCTAACTCATCCTCTACCGCCACAGTCGGTGGCGTGACAGGCATCACTGTAGCTCCCCTGTTGCTGGGTACCAAGGATGTGATCAACTGCATCATGGTATCCATCTGCTTTTGTTGAGCAGTAAACTGTACCTGAATATGCGCCTGTTGAGTAGCGGCTTGTTGTTACTGCACCTCCATGAGATGCATAAGCCGTTCAGACATATCGATTGAACCCGCTCCTCCAGATTCTCCAGAACTTGCTGGGTCGCTCTGAATGGGCTGAGCACTGCTTGTAGCGACAGTATTTTTCTTAGCCATTGCAACAAAAGAGAGTAGCTTGTCAACACTCCAAAAACGATAGATTTTATATCTATGGGCTCATTGTATAGGCGACTCATCTCATGCAGCGAACGCCGAACGCAACTCAATTGAGAGGCGCATCAAACTCCTATATTATCTTTTGAAATCCCAAGGAAGTAAAGCCGTGCTTTGATACTAATATGTCACACCCCGATCCCGAAAGGGGTCAATTTCCCTCGCTGGGGCATGATGCCGTGCGAGCCTGGAGTTGCGCTCGCACAAGGCAATAACGTGCAGTGATAGGAACCCATTTTGAAACACAATTTAGAAAACACATTCACAGATATTTGAACACAAATGCAGGAAGAAACATACTTTTTCATTGATAATTCAGAGTAATTTACATAGAGTTTACATTAATGTGCCTCCTCGGCTACTTGAATTGCATTACAAAAGATAACTCAAAATGCAGGGCGTGCTCCATCAGATAGCCCACGTTGTTCATACATTACGCCCTTGTATAATTGAAAGTCCAAGTCTCCAAAATAAACTGACTCCAGCTATACTTCAAAATAGAGGTGCTTCTAACGCCTCCCTCGCTTTCCACTAGCGTTGTACCGCCTGAGTGCCTGAAATAGTTGCCCACAACGTGGGTCAGTACTCAACTTGTACTGGTGAGCGGGATGAACCCACTCGACTAAATTGACACTAGCTTATTAGGGGCGAGCATGTATTAAAATGGACTTTCTATAGAGAAGCAAGTGAAATTAATTCATATCAGTTGCATATTTTGATAGGGATGAAAAATAATATTGAATCCAACCAGTACATCGGTTGCTTACTCAACCGATGCACGCCTTCCCTGCCACGAAACACAAGTATACTTACCATCTGCACAAGACAATAATTAGCATGTCTTCTATTCTATGCGGTCACTGGTGTGATCGACGCCTTAGGGACTTAATCCAAGCATTAGCGGCACGCCTTATCAGCCCGGGTAGCAAGCCCCGCAAGAGGTCCCGTAATGCATCACGACTAGCACGAGGACTTATTCCAAGCATTTGCGGTGCGCCCTATCAGTCCGGGTAGCAAGCCCCGCTGGAGTTCCCATAATGCATCGCGACTAGCCCGAATCAAATATTTCCCTCCGAATCGATACGGTTCCAGTGCCCTGGAATGCCGTTTCGAGGAAATGCCAAACCTTGTATACAAGTTGCCCCAGACCATGCGAATGCATGAACAATTCATATATCATACAATGCATCGAAATAAACAAAAAAAGTAAAGCAACAACATATATCTTTTATAACAGTTCATATTTTCTCAAACGGTATTCCGATTTTGGTATCCCATAGGTCCAAACTCTATCCGAGGCACCAGGCCGCAACCAACAACCCATTTCCTTTCCAAACAACTCAAGTTTATAAGGTGTGCAAGCATATAGTAAAACTAGTCTACAATTCCCACGTTCCTTTCTTAGTGGCTGGCATGCATTGTGGCTAAGGATTTCCTAGGCGTCCAACCGGGCATCATCGAGTGAACGTTTGAAACATTAGAGATTTTGGGCGTGAAGAAGTAGGAAAGAAGGGTCCAAACCACTCACAATGTTTGATTTCGTTAAGCATCATGTCATGCCGATACGGCCGATTCCTTGAACCCGTGGTCCGATGCAAAGTGCGATCTACTCAACTGGTATGACCGTGCGAGCAGGTCGTGCTCTCCGAATCATCCGACCGATCAGACTAAGGAAGACGGCATTATCGCTCCAAATCCAGCTATCTCAGTACTGCTCTGAACGAACACCTGTTTCCCATCAAACTTCGCTAGCCATCTGTATATGAAACCAACTCAATCAATACTTCTTCCCAAAATCTAACAAATCAAATGTAACCAGCTATAGTTTTATTCATTCTGACTCAGCGTAACGCACCGTGCGATTGCGGGGCGTTACAGGGTGTGTATAGCATGGCCCATAACTTTTCCCACGTTCATTTTTTTCTAAATCCCTATTCTTTGTCCCGTTTGTAATATACAACCCCCTCCTCCTCCACCTCATCTTCATTTACCTCCTTTAATAATCTCTCAGTCATCAGCCAGTTGTTAGAATCATCTCCCTCCCTAAATGGGATATGCACAACATTTAGCAGTTGGATACCCCCTTCTTCCAAATCCTACCAAATAAACTCCTCTACAAAATCAAGAAAAAGCGTATGTCGATAATTTCGTCCCTCAATGACTCCAAGGATCTTCCCCACAGGCCCCGACCCCTCCCGTTCTGCCTCCTCCGGACCTTCTTCGCCTTCCTCGACCTCTTCCTCCTCGTCATCTATGCCACCCGCCACTTCGCGGTCTAGACCACGTCTACCCTCCTCCACTCCTGCTTCCTCGCCGAAACCCCCCGCCTGGCTCGGCCCTCGCCCCATGGATCTGGTCCCTACCAGGGGCTTTCCACTCCATGGTCGACGATGATCTCCTCTGGCGTGCCTTCTTCGTGCTCCACTATGGATCCCAAACCCTAGACTCCAGCCCTCCCCAAATCATAACCCCCAGCCGACTACCTCCCCAAACCAATGTCGGGGTTGTCGCCGATGACTTTAACACATGGATGGTGAGCTTTGTGCCTCTCTATTCATTCCTATTTCTAGAAAGTTTTGATCTTGACCTAATATTATTTGGGACTACAACTGAGGCACCCTTCTGCAATCAAAATGTTCGACAATATCATCTTCGCTTCCAAGGAGCATATCGTGATGTTCCCCAACTACGATGGTACCCTCTTGTCCATTATCGATGAGTCCTGATGTCACGCCCCAATTCCCGCAAGTAATCGACCGTCCTTGCTGGGTGCGAATCACTGTGCTAGTGCTCCCGCGGGACGATCGTTCCCCATCTGGACGTGATGTCGTACGAGCGTAAGCCGTGCCCGTGCAAGGACATGATTCAAACAGACGGTAAGAGGTCTAAGACACAGAGTCATAAAGATAGTCCGAGTGCGGTAGAATTAGAAATGCACAAGCAATTGATAACAAGTTCACAGAGTCGTCAATAGCGAAATCATTAAATAACACAAGTATAAAAATAAAACCAGCGCTAGGTCGATATTATAAGTCGCTCAAGCCTCTCTCTCTCTGAAATAGTAAAAGCGTGCCAAGCGACTACATTTGTGGAATGGTATATAGGCGATGTTCCAACATTATATCTTGTATATGTGCTTCAGTTTCGGATGCAATGCTCCAAGGCTTCAGAGTGAACTCCACGCCTTAGCACGCACGAAGGAGGCATCCGCACCGAACGAGGTTCCCCCGCACCCTGCAAGCAATCTGGTGGGTTATCAGTACATAAATGCACTGGTGGAGAGGCTTCTCACCCGCACGATAAATCTAAACACGTTATATAGGTTTCTTGCATGATCTATTAAATTATCTTTCTAGTCTTCCCTTAGGATTAGTTTCATGGCAATGATATAATGCATAACTCGTATGGTAGTGGGCCGTGCGATATAAGGATCACAGCAAGACTTACCAACTTACCATTCGTCCTTTCCTGTCTAAGGCAAACCAAGTTAAACTAAGCACGACATATATAATAAAATCTATGGAGCAATAACATAAGCAAACACAAGTGTCGTGAGCGAGGTTCTGTTTCAGTAGCACGAGTTATACAGATTATAAGGTATTTTATATTTGGATATTCAATGTATTGAATTATGTATAAGTGTGTTATACTCATGATCATTCAGATATTTCAGATGCAGTTATATGCACACGTGTTACACAGAGTAGTCGCCTACAATGCAATAACTCGCACGCAGGTTGCCGCAATCGAGCCAACTTAGTCTATATGAAAAAAAGGTCACTGGCATGACACCATAATGGACGGTGTAGTCTCGAGGCTAAAGATGGCGTGCAAGAAAGATACAGATAGAATTGCACCCATCCTGTCCATACAAACGACTACCAATCGACTCTATCTTGATTGTATCGATACCAGTGCCCCGGCGACCGTCCACGAAACTAGATCCAAAAATCTACCTTGTGCACAAGTTATCCGTGACCATACGTATCCTCAAGTTTTCCATATTCTCGCAGGTACAGATATAAATTCATATTCAGTTTCAATCAGTACAATACAATATCGACTCCCCGAGCCGTCCGATTAAGCATAGAACGAGTATTAATTTTCAGAGATGTTGTGATGTTGCTTAACTGTCCATTGATACAGTCCCCTAGTTTGGGAAATGCCTTGGCGACCTAACAGTCCCGAATACTTTCAAGCATGCATTTATGAATGCTTGAATTATGGCATGCATATAAGTGACAAGCATTAAATTGAGACAACGAGTACAAGTTAACATGTAAGCAGACAAGCATGCATCTATGAAAATATAAACATTTACGTTTGGTACGGGTCTAAGGGTAAAGCGAGGAGTAAAATCGTAAAAGGATATATCGAGCGACATGATCTAGGGACGTGGAGTATAAATGAGTGAACAGTGTACTACGGAGAATATATATATCGATCTACTCGGGACATAGCGGGATCTACTTGCACGAAGCAAAGGTAGCATGCAAGGGTCCATTTATAAGCAAAGTTTCATTTTTATATTCTAACACAAGCAATACAAGTTGGGATTATTCCCTTAGCTAGGTGCGTTATATTCTTTATTAGCATGTAGGGGGTGATTCACCTAGTGACTAGCATGTATCGTCCATATTTTAAGTGTGTTGGCTAAGCAAAGACAAGTTTATTGTAACCACCCACCTTAGCGATGATTCGCCTCGGTCGAGCGATACTCCGAGCGAGCCTTTGAAAGTCTAAGTTCGAACTCCCGAAGGGCCAAGTCTGAAAATCTCTTGCCTCAAATGAGTCTTCTCGCTGAGCAAAGCGGGTCGGGTTATGCACTTGTGTCGTTTGAATCGGTTGTCCGCTTGAACAGAATGGGTCATCACATTATACACCACTCAAAAAAAGTCTCGTTCTCGAGACTTCCTGAGCGCAAGCCTTCTATCGCACTATTAAATCTATCCTAAGTACAGCAATCGGTACCACTAGATCCATTCGAACACAATTTCCTACTCGTTCCTTACACCTTGTCGCGTGTATGCTGGGTCTGTCTTATTGATTGACTCAATTATTTAATCCACATTCTGACTCGGTCTCTACCGTGCCTTAGCACGGAATATATATCGCTTAACACGGGGTATGTTATAATCTATTTTTGAATAATGATCTAAGACTAAGGCAACTTATACAAGTCGTTATACTTGTCCATGCGGATCTAATATATTCACTAGTACTAGCATTCGAGATCAACATATCACGAGTCTGGATCGTGGACATATTCAAAACGTCCTTCAAATATATGAATATCACCAAGTTAGCGATAGTGAAGTCTTTGCACTCGAGTTTAATACATCACTGGGTCTTGGATCGTGCACACGTTCAAGGTGTCCCTCAAACATATGCATTCAACCAAACTTAGTGATAGTGAATTTGGACAAGCTACTTGCAAAAATCTTAAGGGTTCTCATCTTATGAATCGCAAGGATACTTCTTGACAGGGTTAATCAAAATCTAAGTCATATTCCATTCCAACTCAAACCATTCTTTTGCACTACCGTTAAGAACGATCTATCCGATCAATCGACTAGCGTCCATCCGTTCGGATCAAACATAGCACACATTATCGTTCCAAGTCTAACTCTAAGTCTTGCTGCCCCAGTTCTATGGCATGTTCAAGCAATATTCTAAAGTCGGTTACACAAGTTCTTTCACTAGACACAGGATCGTTTGCCTAATTACTAGGTCAGCTCACAAGGTCACAGGTACAAGTTCAAGCACGCGATTCATCGTACAAATTTGTCGCACGATGCTCGCCCCAATTCCTAAGGTCAAACCATTATTCGTTTTCATGGGATATTCTACCTAAGCTCATTTTACTCAAATTTCTAAACATCGAGCACGGATCATCCTACACGCAATACACGTTTATTTGTACAGAGTTTGAGTTCATTCAATAAAATTTATGATATATCCAAGTTGTAGGACAAGCCTAGCAATTCGCATAGTCTATCTCCTTAAACATGTTTAATAGAATCCATGTATTCATTCTAAGTCTAGACCTCCAAGCCAAGATTCAGTTCTAAATCTTTAATTATAACTCTAAGTCGTCCAACAAGATTCACGTATCCGTTCACGAAACCATCAAGCATGAATTATTTCAGGTTCTAGGCTAACTTATTCCAGAAACACTTCTGATTCACTTGCATTTTCAAATTTGTATTATTGTGTCGAACCATAAGTCAAGACGATCTATCAGTTTTCACGCTCCGGTCTTCCACAAGTTCGATCATCCTCGCTCGACGTGAGATCACCACACCAATGCTCCCGCTTGATAATCGTCATAATCGAATGTGATGCATGTACGAGCATAGAGTTACGCTCGCACAAAACAAGAACGTCGAACATTATGGTTATCTTCGAAACGATCGAGATACCTTATCATTTCACTTTGCACCATCCAAGTTATAAATAAAATCCATCAAGTCATGTCCGTTCATGTAGTAATTATAATTCGTCTAGCAAAATTATTCAACTTCAATGTTATCGTTTTGATAAATTCATAGTCTTGCTTCTAGCATTCCTCAAGCAACTAAGTTCAAATTCTCAAGCCCAAGTCTATCCACTTTCGATACGTTCCATTCATCGAGTTAGTTTGGAATAATCATCGAACATGATCCCGTGAGTTCGATTATCCCCGCCGTATGTGAAATTACCACGTCGGTGCTCCCGCAGGATAATCTTTCTCGTTGGGACTGATTCGAAGGTTATCTTTTCGAAATTAATTCAAGATCATTCTTTCAAACTCTAAGTCGAATCTGTTATCGCTTATCTCTTTCATCGAACCATAATATTCATTCTCGGGCTAACTTTTATTCGAGCGATATTGCATTCAAGCATTAATCCGTTTGTTTCAATCCGAAATTGCTCGCACGATCCTCTAAATTTCCAACAAGTTCCCTAATTAAGACATTGATTTCCATTTAATTGAATCCCTAGTCGATATAATCCTTATCACTTATTCAATACATTTTCAAGTAATTCAAGCCAACCATCGCACGAGACCTATGAATCCATTTGGATATTTCTAAATGATCCATACACCACTCAGGAATTAAGTCACCCAATTAAATCCTCAATCGATGTTCACATCAATCTCTAGCATATTCACCAAGTTTCCTTAGAATTTTTATACGATACCTAAGCATCGCCTGATAAAATATTAGTCTTGTATATATTCCTGTTGATAGTCATCCAAGTAAACCATATCTGATTTGTATCTTCCGACACGAAATATCGTTCGAGCTATTTTCCAAAATCTAAGCACTATTCTTTATGTTCGCCTAAGCGATAAATCTGATAATGTTTCTATCGGTTGCCATTCTATGTCTGACTTATCCTTTATCTGAACGATATTCCAATCTCGTTTGCAACTTGCTAGCACCAAAGGGTCTTGGCGCACGATACTCAACACAACTTAGCCGAAAGGCTGTGTGCATAGCTAATCGTTCGAACGATATTCTATTCCGTACACTAACCAGTTGGATATCATATATAGGTATTTGGGTTCGCACATAACTTGCAAATTCTAGCACGAGCCTATTCCCACAAAGCCTAACACAGGGCGACATAAAGGTCTTCGCATTACAATTTTGTACAAGCAATCACATCATTCATATTCACTTTTTGAAAGTATTTAGACTCATTGTTTGGAATATCACATCGGTCAACCAGAGAGTGTATGCACATAACCCACGAACGAGCTTTTAAAACTGAGAAGATTAATAAGAAGTCCAAAGGCGTAAAGCTACGGTCTAATACCAATATGTCACGTCCCGATCTCCCGCAGGTAATCGATCGTCCCCGCTGGGTGCAAATTATCGTGCCAGCGCTCCTGCAGGACGATCGATCCCCATCTGGACGTGATGCCGCATGAGCGTAAGTCATTCCCGTGCAAGGCCATAATCCGAACAGGCGATAAGAAGTCTAAGCCACAGAGTCGCACAGATTGTAAACTCCCTCGATTTATTCTATAGATAGTTATGGTGGATTTGGAAAATTTTGGTTTTGGTAGCAGATGTCGAGGTTTAGAGTGAAGATAATTTTATCTGGTATTTAATTTATTTAATTAAAACCCTTGGCGCACCCTATCATTGTTTGATTATTCGGAGCCCAATATCAGTCCATAAATTCCGTTCAATTACTGTACTTTTGACTTGACTCGCCAAATTAGGAACTGGACTTTCCGTCACTTAAAATCAGTTTTTTTATTGTGCTCTAAATTAATTGCGCAACTTTCCAAAAATCGTAACCCATATTTAATTTCGTGTCGGACACCTGTATCGTTATCCTAAATTTTGAGATACCAACTTAATCCGTTGAGCCGGACCAACTAAAGGGTCCAAGAGCGACTCTAAGCCCCCACAATTTTTGACATTTGCGTCATTTCCGGATTTTGATCCCAAGTGCCCCCATTTAATTTAAAAGCGCGGAACACTTTAATTCTATTTAAATCGGGGATACCAACTTTGCATAATCCTATTTTAATCCCCAATTAATTCTGATGCCCATTTAATTAAACCCGTGCCTCACGCACAATACCCTCTCACCATGAAAATTACTAAACACATTTTTCTCTATAATTTTTGTGTCATTTTATGTGTCCGTGCAAATTCCTGAATTTACGGGGCTAAGTTGCAATTAATGAATTTATGTGTCATCACCCTATTGGCCATGAACAATAGAGAGGTCCCAAAATAGGGTCCCATTCTCACTCATCCATTCACCCCCTTCATGAAGAAACCCAATTTTCTTCATGACAAATCTCCACCCTCCATTTTGAATAGGATGATCACCACCCTCCATCCATTTCACAATCCCCTATAAAACTATCACATCACCCTTCACTCCTCCCAAGCCGGCCCTAATCCCAATGCATAGAAAACCCCACCCCCTCTCTCTCTCCTCCCTCCTTCTCCATTCATACGTAACCTTCTTCCCATATTTTTTCTTCTTCTTACATTCTTCTTCTTCATCCTTCCTTCTTCCTGAGAAGTCCCCATCTGGCCGGCCGACCAACTAGCTATGGCCAAGATGCTGCGCCCCACGAGCCGACCGTTCCTCGACCCGACCGGAGCTGTTGTCGGACCGCACCGTACTGCTGTCCATGCTCCGGCCGAGCCGCCTCCGCGAGCTGCTCGTCACCCACACCCCGGCGTCGAGCTGCCCCTCCAGCAATGCCACGGCCCGAACCCGCTGCTCTCCGTCGACCGAGCAGTGGCTGACCCCCTCCGGCCTGATCAGCGGCTAACCCCGCTCGAGCCGCGCTCTCCATCCAATCTCGCCGAGACCACCGTTCACCAACCGACGGCTGTCCCCATTCTCCACGACTCCGGCCGACAGTATCCAATCCGGCCGGTGCAATCTCATCCGTCCGGCCGACTGAATCCCCCGTGGCGACTGAAAGCTTCTCCTCGATGCCGCTGTGCACTTCACCCAGCCGCAGCGCGTGCAACTGTCTCCCCGAGCGACCAACTCGGCTCCGGTCGTCGACCCCCGCAGCGGCTCCACGCACTCGACCGGACTGACCGACTTCTCCCCGCCGTCTTGTGTTTCCCGACCGACCCGCTGTCCGAATTTCTGACCCGCCGGTTGTACATTCCCGTCCGACTTCCTCACTCCTTCCTATCTGACTTCAGCATCACCATCACCACCCTTAGCTTCCACCAACATCAACACTACTACCACCACCGCGGCCACCCTCCACCGGCCGTGCTCCGGCGTCGGCAACCTCGTCGAGGTTGGCTCTCCCCTCTCTTATTTTAATTCCAGAGTTTAATATCATTTTAAATAAGATTCATTTATATGTATAGAAGTGTGAATGTTAGTTAGGGTGGTGTAGCTATAATATGGATATATATGGTTAGTGTGGGGAATACTTGAACTATGTGATTAAGGTTTATATTGGTTAAGGCGAATGATGATTAATGCGAATATGGATTTTAATGATTTGAGTTTGTGTTAATGAGGTTTAGTATGTTTTAGGGTTTATGGTTGCATAAATTAAAATGGATTTCAATGATTCGCATGAAGGTTGGGGATTTGAATTTTAATAAGATATTATGAATATTATGGAAGTGAATAATTTTAGATTTGGTTTAAGGTTTAAATATGGTTTGTTGAGTTTGAGGTTGAATGCATCAAGATTTAGAGTATATTACGTTATTTTTACATATAAGTTAATTATCCTTGAAGAGTAGGTAATTTATGGTAAAGGGGAGGTGATGTCATTAAGATGCTCATTATTTTGAGGACTTGATAACTAGTGACAAAAATTGATTGAGGAATACGAATATATAATTGTGTACCATACACAGTGAGAAGGGATGGAATACTTGAGTAATGTTCATGAGGGTTGATAGACAATTATTATTAGATGAGAGCTGGCTTATAATAAAGAGTTAATTGAAGAGTAGTTCATATGGTGATTGGTGACAACGATATTAAACGAGGAACTTAAAATCCTAAACTGTATTTTGAGGATGGTTTTATGATGTGGTACAAATGACTAGGTGATTTGACGTATCATACCGATAGTCAACTATGGTCAAGCCCCCTAGTGACATGTCCCTATGAGTCATAGCTGAGACTGAGTTTAGGTGTAGATGTGTGTAGCATCCCTATCTGTCGTAAATTAGATTATTGATTCTGGTTTGTAACTCATCTCTAGGTACTGCGGGACCTGAGGACTTGGACGCGGTACCAGATCCCCCTCATCAGCAGCCGCACGCAGGCAAGTGTACCTTGCCACCCTGTATTTCAGTTTACAGATATTTGTTGTTCTTTTTGTACTTCGTGCGCATATTTATGTTGGCGTTCGATACTCCACGTCTGATTCACAACCGGGTATTGACTTTCGACGCAACATCTTAGTATAATTGCTAGATGCTTCATAGCACCTCGATGCACGTACCTGAGTACATCGACAACCCAGGACACACTTATACACCATGATCGTGCCAAATTCCTGTTTCTTGATACTGACATCATGACCAGAGATTGGGACGACCTTAGGGTCGCGTCTGTTGAGTTAATTCTGTGTGTCGAGACTGTAGTTAGAGGTTCAGGTTCAACGCACAATCGTTGACCGCTTGGGAAGGGGAAGACAGTTACTAGACGTTTAGGCTACTCTGCACGCGCTTATATATATGTAGTATTTTGTAGTGATACCTGTATCTAATGTAGTTTTTTCACCCGTGTGACTCCTTGCTCGGAGCTGCGGTACGTGCCGTGTATTTTCGTGTCCGGAGCTTCGGTTTTATTTTGGACGGCCCACGCGTCGAGCATTGTCTTTAAACTGTGTCATACTTATTTGGTTATGATAGGGTACCCTATCGTGCACTTGTACTTTCTATTTACTTGGCATATTGTTTTTTTTGTACCTTGTTACGTCCCTCTAAGGACCTGGTTCCCTGCCAGTTTTGCAGCATAGATGATTACGGAGCATTTGGAGTTGCTATTGGAGTTGCATGTCTTGCGGGCATGGTACCAGGTACTCACATCCTATCTACCGGCATTGTGGTTATTTTTACATTGATTATTCATCTGCTGTTGTAGCCTAGTTTTTGTAGACTCATACTTATTCTCGAGTCTATTCGAGTTAGTGTGTTATTGGGCGGCCGACTCTAGCACATATAGCTCTTTCTTGTATACTGTTATACATTGTGGATTGAGACATAGAGATTTACATTTATGGGATATCTAGATTGTGCCCTTTATTTTACATCTTATACATATTCGAGTCAGACCAGAGTCTGGTCGAATACGTAGCTGGCGTGTCACGTATTCCTGGTCCTACGTATTTTGGGACTGGGGCGTGACATATTTTTGTGGTGGCCCATGCAGGTCCGATTTAAATCGTCTTGGTCACCTGACTGTGCCAAGCGAGCCTGCAAATTAGGAATAGATGTTATGATTGATAGGATCTCAATCCATAATCAATTTTAAAACTCTTTGTATGTGATTATCGCCCTTGGACTTCTACTTTGCATTCGTTCAATCTTCGTCAATATCGCTATCCTTGTTTCTCGTCCCCTATTGTTCGGGGAGACGAATGCTTGTGACTGATGACTTCCCTCCAGAAGAAGATCGAAGACCAGACGACAGGAGACAGAATTCGTATACCTTTCTCGGAGAAGATTGTTACCTTATCAGGATAGATTGATGGGTTCTTTGGATTCTAGAACTATTGTGGAAGGTTGGCAAGAGAGTTGGACCCAGTAGTACCCTACCCGTGTTTGAGGTAGCAGTGATCTTGGAAGTACTGAGAGCTGGAAGGATTGTTGATCATGACCTAGAATAATTCACGAAAATGCATAGCCTGATGTTGGAAACTAGTAGTCGTATATGATAGCAATGCTAGGAACGATGATTATGAGCTAGAGGAGATAGAAATTTTAGGATCTCACTTGGGAGATAATAATCGAATTCCAAGAAATTCTAGTATGTGCTTGAGTGATACCAATATTGTACTGTGCGACTTGGAAAGATAAATAACGAAAAGAAGAAACTCGAGGAATAAAAATTTTGGGGAAAATTGAGGAGAAGAGAAATTATACTTTAGGCAGGGGAGAAATTTTTTTTCTTTTAAGGGATTAGTATGGTAAACAGAATAGAAGGATTTATTTTGAGGTTAAGTCTGGACGATGACACCGTCCTAGCATGAGTTGATTGAGCCAATACCACGCGATACTAGATTGTCGACATAGTGGCATTTATATTTTTAGGCCACCAGGTTACCCTGAGTTGAGTTCAGGGAGCCCAGGAGTGTGGTGCCCATCTACCTTAGGGGTATACAATGCAGGAGGTGAACCAGTGTACCACCATGTTATATCAGAGTTGAGGATGTTTTTCTAGAGAATCTTCTAGGCCTACCACCTGACAGAGAGATAGAATTTGCTATAGAGTTGACACCAAGAGCGGAGCCAATTATTTTCCCATCTTCAGACTAGCACCGAAAGAGTTGGTTGAGTTGAAGGTCCATAGTAGAGGATCACTTGGACAAGAGTTTCAGTCGGGCTAGTGTTTCTCCATGGGGGAAAACCTATCTTAATTGTGCCGAAGAAAGACGGGATAGTACAGTTGAATCAGCTAAGTGGCGCATATGTATTTTCGAAGATCGATCTCAGATTAGGCTATCATCAGATCAGGGTACGGAGAGAAGATATTCCGAAGACGGCGCTTCGGACAAAGTATGTGCTCTATGAGTTTCTAGTCATGACCGTTTCGTTTGACCAATACGCCAGCAGTATTTATGAGCTTGAGGAACAAGGTTTTCCACCAGTACTTGGATAAGTTCATGGTGGTGTTCATCGACGTCATGGTATGTTCCGAGAACCAGGAGAAGCACGAGAGACATCTCAAGATTGTGTTGGAGATGCTGAGAAATGAGAGGCTATAAGCCAAACTCAGCAAATATGAGTTATGATTAGATAGAATAGATAGTATACGCATCTGGACGACTAAGGGTGCGTGAGAAGAACTATCAGACGCTCGACCTAGAACTAGCTGCAGTGATAATTGTACTAAAGCTATGGCGACACTACCTTTATGGAGAGCGTGATGAGATTTATACAGATATAAAATTCTGAAGTATGTCTACACGCAGAAAGAGCTCAACATGAGATAGAGGCACTGGCTAGAGTTGATGATAGATTATGATATCGAGTTGCAGTACTACCCTGACAAGGCGAATGTATTAGTAGATGCCTTGAGCAGGAAGCCTATGGCATATTTTTACGATTCATCGCCAGTTGTTAGAGGATTTTCAGAAACTCAGGATTGAGATTGTATTGCCAGGTATGGATGGACAGATGGCCAGTCTTGAGGTTCAGTCTACTTTGGTTGAGAGGATCAAGGCAGCATTGCCTACGGACACGAGATTTAGACGACTGAGAGAAAGGACAGAGGTCGACATGCAAACGGGATTCAAGATTCATGAAGACGGAACATTGAGGTGTGGAGATCGCCTATACGTTCCGAGTGGCAAGCTACGCCAAGAGTTGATGACCGTGGCTCATAGCTCGATTTTTCTATTTCATCCCAGGGGTACGAAGATGTACCGAGATGTGAGGCAACATTACTGGTGGCATGGGATAAAGAGAGAAATTGCAAGATTCGTGGCGAAATATTTAGTTTGGCAGCAAGTCAAGGCTAAACATCAGAGGACTGCAGGATTATTGCAGCCACTTCCCATTCCCGAGTGGAAGTGGGAACACATTACCATAGACTTCGTCACAGGATTCCCGCGAAGCCCTAGCGGGAGGGATGCAGTATGGGTTGTCGTAGACAGTGTCACTACCACATTTTAGGAAAAAGGGTATTTTAGTAATTTCCTATTTAAATAAATATTGTGCATGGTAAATAATTTTTGTTGTATTATTTAATTGTTGTTGGATGTTATTTAATTATTTTGGACTTATTTTAGTGGACCCAACTAGTATAGTTTGGACCCATGGACCAACATGAATTAAATAGTTAGATTTGGCCCATTTAGAAAGCCCATAGTTAAGGAGATGGATTAAATTAATTAAGTGATTAGACTAGAAGCTTCCTTCCTTAATTATTTCTTCATGAGAGGCCCCAAGGGGTACATTGGATATTTTATAATTGCTTGGGAGAGGGGCAAGGCCGGCCTATTAAAAGAGGGAGGAAATTTCTCTCTCCTCTCATTCTCATTCCAAATCTAGATCTAGAATTTCCCACTCCCAAATTCCCTCCATTCCCATTCCAATTCCCTACCAAATTCATTCCAAATTCTTCCCAATTCACTATTAGAGAAGGAGAAAGCAAGGATCTAGAAGAAGGAAGCAAGGATCTACAAAGAGGAGCAAGGATCTACAATTTGGAAGCAAGTTCTTCTCAATTGGAGGTTTCATTGGGAATCCATCTCCCAATAGGTATAATTTAGATTTTCCCATTTAAATAGCTTCTAAATCTGAGATTTAATCATGTAAAATCAACCTATATGTATGTACTACCCATAGGACTTTGTTTTGTGTTCATAGGAGACCCATGGAGAAAGTTATGGTACTTTTTGTGTTAATTTTGTTGTAATTCTGAATTTACATTTTGTTGTGTGTATCAATTGATCCTATAGATCAATTGGACATGAGCTTATGTGTTTGGGGCTAGTGTCGTATCCATAATTTGGTACATGTGGTTCGTATCCCAACTATTTGGTGATACGTGTCATTTTGGGGGTTTTCCTTCTGACACGGGGCTTTGAACATGTCGTATTTTGATACGGACACATAGATCTACTTTTGACACTTTGATTTATTCATAAATATTATTTGTGATTTGTTTGTATCCTTCGGGGTATAATTGGTTGTGTGTTGGACTCGTGTCACATGCGTATCCTAGATCTAGTGGGATACGGTGTGATACTCTCCAATTGTGTGAATTTTTGAATAGATCTAATTATGTATGGTTTAAATTCTTCAATTATAATTAGTAAATATATATAGATATTATATATTTATTTTGTGTATTTACTATAGTAATTATTGTAGCATAGATCTATATATTTTTGTGTGTGCTAATATGATGTACAAATATAATATGTAGCTTTCTTGCATGTAATTATATATGTACTTATGTTAATAGTATAAATTATACATAAATATTTTATAAAATATATTTATGTGTTTAATTGTGTAATTATATTATTTATAATTATTATATAATTATTTGTATATTAATGTATATATTTTAGGTGTGCTTCTAGCCATGTAAAATATGAACATTAATATGTACATGTGTTGTAACTATTAGTATTTAATTATAAGTTTATATGTGCATATATATATAAGTATATAATTATTTATTTATATATATGTATTATGATTATTATTGCATATATATATATATATATATTTTTTATTTTATTTTTTTGGTGACAGTGGTTTCTATGACAGTGAAACTATCATTTTTTGGTCTGAACAGCAGCCGCTGTACAGTGGTCAGCCTTAATGACAGATCTGTCATTAATGCTGCGGCAGTTTTGAGCGGCAACCTTTCAGCGACATTTTTTTTGTGACAGTTTGAAACTGTCAGCAAACTGTGACAGCAGCGGTTTTGTATATGGAGTTTCTGCGACGAATTTTCAGTGACAGTCAAGACTGTCACTATTAAACCTGTTTTTATTTTATCTTGTTTTGTTCACTGTTTTCAGTGACGCTTTGACAGTTTTAAATTATATTTTATATATTATTATTTATATATATATATATGTGTATATATATGTGTTTTGTATAATATTTGTAATAATATATTATGTTATTTGTATACATATTGGTTTGTATATATATTATTTTAGGGTATGTATTATTTGTATTATTAGTATACTTTGTGTGAGTATCTTTTGAGATCTAATTTTGATTCCTAAATTGTTGTATTTTATTTCTATATTATTTTATATAGTTTTCTTGTGAGGTTGACCTTGGTTTGACCATGTTTGACTTTAGTTGACTTTAGAGTTGACCATAGTTGACTTTTGACTTAGAATTTATTTATTGACCTAGGAGTTGACTAGTTTGACTTGTTCTCTTTCCGGGACCTTGTATTAATGTGGTATTCCATATCTAGGTCTTCGAGGTACCGAGTCAGACATCTGTGAGACTGTTCATTGGACTTCAGGCGAGTACATTCTCTGATAGTTTCTCATTTATGATATCCTCTATGTTCGTTGTATCTAGTGTAGATTTACATGTTTCTTTCGACACTATGGTTACACGGATTGGTATATCCGGATCTCGTCATGAGATATTATTCCTTGGTATATGGTGTATATGGTGCAAGTATTGTTTCATTGGTTATCTTGTACATGTACAGACACCGATTCTCGGGAAGACTAGCTATCTTCTTGGAGAATCTAGTGCCATAGCATACCGTGGTTGGATCTATTATACCAGTTGGGGGTGGGGAGTATTAGTATAGATATGTGATCAAATCCCTATTGAATAAAGTATTGGTAAGCGAATAGTGTTGATCATGCACCGCACGTATGATTAGCCAGGCCGCATTGTATCTTGCCCAAGCCGATCACATGTTAAGCTAGTACTCACACACTTAGTCATTAGTATTATTGTTTCATTGGCATATTGTTCATTATTGTATTTCTTTCCAGTATTTCCTTATTGTCTATATATCTCTTGTATCTATTTTGTGCATCTTGTTTATCCACAGCTATTTACTGTTACATAGTTTTTATCATGGATTAGAACTGTTGTTAGAGATGTACTCTGCTCCTTTCCTGACTGGATATATTTTTCCAGATGACACTGAGGAGTACCCTACCTATTATGGACCCCAGGATGTTGTGGGTTTAGATTCGGAGACCCTGGCTCAAGAGGGACTTATCCCAACTGAGACAGTTGACCCTGGAGTGTAGCTTGTAGTATGGTAGTATTCTTTTGTACTGGATTTGTCTCCAGCTTATTTCTGTTACTCTTCAGACTCATTGATGTATTATTTTAAACTCATAAGTTGATGACTATTATATTCTTATCTGATTCGTGTTCATTCTATCTTAGTTCTGTGATTGAGTACACTATCTTTTGGTGGTTCATTATATTAGATAGACTTTCTAGACAGCGTTCTACCGCCGATTTTGCGGCGTAGGCTGGGCGTTGTTTCCGACTAGTACCCTTACCCCGGGTGCGGGTCGTGACATATTTTTGGTGGTGGCCCATGCAGGTCTAGCTTCACAAGTATGTGATGACGTGGTAGTGCGACAACTTAGTTGTACTACTGCGAGCCTGCAATAGGATATAGGATATAGGCTGAGATACTCAATCACATCTAGGAAAATTCTTTTGATTCAACTATTCTCCTTTGACATTGATACTTGATCCCTTAAACTGTCATTTCCTTGATATCTTTTATCATGTGCCATATTGATCCTCATTCCGTCTTTTTATGAGACATACTCGGAGATACTTGCGGAGGCACGCAAGGTTGAGCGGGATCTGGGTTTAAAGACCAAGAGAGACCGTGATTCTTTTCTGGGGGCCAACGGCAGTGCAGTATCTGCCAAACGTCCTCATTTCCAGTCCAGACCTTTCCAGCAGCCACAGCAGAACCAGACTCCAGCTAGAGCGCCTTTTCACCAGGCACCTCAACAGCAGAGGCAGTTACAGCAGGCCCCATGCAACTTCTGCAAGAAATCCGACCACATCTGGGAAGTTTGTAGGAGGAGGCTAGGAGTTTGTTTGTATTGTGGTACTGAAGGGCATCAATCGAGGGAGTGTCCTCGTCGTGCAGTTCAAAGAGCAGCTCCAGCTCCGAGGACACAGACGAGACCACCTGCAGCACAGCCGAGGGGACCGCTTCCGACACAGCAATAGTATTTTGTCCAGCATCAACAGCAGGGAGGTGCTCGGCAGGGACGAGCGTTTGCTATGACCGTCGAAGAGGAGGAACCCACCGGAGATGTTATCGCAGGTTCTATTCTTCTTGATTCCATTCCAGCTTTAGCTTTGTTTGATAGTGGTGCTTCCCATAGTTTTGTATCTGTTTTTTTTGCAATGAAGCATGGTTTGGTAGCTGAGTCTTTGCTTAGGACTTGCAAGATCATGACCGGGGGAGGCATTATCCTGGTTAATGATATTTGCAAGGATCGGAGAGTTACTCTGGGAGGCCGGGAGTTGAGTGCGTGTCTACTTGTAATGCCACTTCCAAGCTATGACATTGTACTTGGGATGGATTGGTTGAGTAGGCACCATGCTAGCATAGACTGTAGAGGAGGTAGAGTTTTGTTTGGTCCGCCAGGAGAGCCAGAGTTCGAGTTTACTAGAGGAGCTGCGGAGCAGGATGAAGGCATTATTTGTGGAGCTATGATAGAAGACAAGGAGTTGCCACATCCGTTGATAGCAGAATTCTGGGATGTGTTTCCTGAGGAATTGCCAGGATTGCCACCAGATCGAGATATTGAATTTTCTATAGACTTGGTGCCAGGTGCAGAACCAATTTCGCAACATGTCTATAGAGTAAACAACAGCGAGCTGGTCGAGTTGAAGAAGTAGGTGGACAAATTGCAGGATAAGGGGTTTATCAGATCTAGTTCTTCACCATGGGGAGCCCTGGTATTGTTTGTACCGAAGAAGGATGGATCGGTGTGCATGTGAATTGATTACAGGGCTTTGAATAATCTCACTATCAAGAATAAGTATCATTTGCCACGGATTGATGATCTGTTTGATCAGTTGAGTGGTGCAAAGGTATTTTCTAAGATAGATTTGAGATCAGGCTACCATCAGGTGAAGGTGAAGCCGGAGGACATACCGAAGACTGCTTTTAGAACTCGGTATGGCCAGTTCGAGTTTATGGTGATGCCGTTTGGTTTGACTAATGCACCGACGGTATTTATGAACTTGATGAACAAGGTGTTCCACCAGTACCTTGACAAGTTCGTGGTGGTGTTCATCGACGACATACTCATATACTCGAGGACACCGGAAGAGCATGAGGAGCATTTGAAAATTGTGTTGGATGTGCTGAGGAAGGAGAAGCTGTATGGGAAGTTGTCCAAATATGAGTTTTTCTTGGACAAAGTAGAATTTTTGGGGCATGTTGTGACTGGTGATGGTATTTCAGTGGATCCGAAGAAGATTTCAGCAGTGGAATCTTGGAAGACTCCGAGTTCAGTAGCAGAGATCAGGAGTTTCTTGGGATTGGCAGGCTATTACAGGAAGTTTGTGCAAGATTTTTCGAGGATTGCCGAGCCGATGACCAGACTCACAAGGAAGGATATAGAGTTTGTTTGGACGGAGGATTGTCAGGTTGATTTTGAGGAGTTGAAGAAGAGGTTGATGTCTGCTCCTATTTTGACGTTGCCATCAGGGTCCGGAGGTTTCACTATTTATAGTGATGCATCGGGGAAGGGTTTAGGTTGTGTTCTTCAGCAGCATGGGAAAGTGATTGCCTATGCATCCAGGCAATTGCGTCCTCATGAAAAGAACTATCCTACCCATGATTTGGAGTTGGCAGCTGTCATATTCGCCTTGAAGTTGTGGAAACATTATTTGTACGGAGAGCGTGTGGAGATCTTCACAGACCACAAAAGCTTGAAGTACGTTTTTACGTAGAAGGAGTTGAACATGAGGCAGCGTCGGTGGTTGGAATTGATGAAGGATTTTGATATCTCTTTGCAATATCATCCTGGGAAAGCCAATATAGTTGCCGATGCTTTGAGCAGGTATCCGGTAGCTATATTCTTGACGCAGGATCGATATCTGTTGGAGGACTTGGAGAGCTTGGGCATTGAGGTGATTGTTCCTGGGTGTGCTATACAGATGTGGAGATTTCAGATACACTCAGATTTGATGGACAGGATCAAGGCAGCACAGTATGATGATGTATCTTTGAGGAGTATCAGAGCTCAGGTGAGAGCAGGATTGGAGGATGATTTCACTATTGCAGAGGATGGATCCTTGAGACATGGAGTTAGATTGTGTGTGCCTAGTGGGGAGTTGCGCGAGAAGGTATTGCAGGAAGCGCATCGCTCTCAGTATTCCATACATCCAGGTGCTAACAAGATGTATCGGGATATGCGAGAGAGTGTGTGGTGGTATGGCATGAAGAGGAAAGTGGCACAGTTTGTATCCAGATGCTTAGTGTGCCAGCAGGTGAAAGCCGAGAGGCAGAGGCCAGGAGGGTTACTTCAGCCATTACCCATTCCATAGTGGAAGTAGGAACACATTACTATAGATTTTGTGTCCGGACTTCCACGATCTCCAGGAGGGAAAGACGCGATTTGGGTCATTGTTGATAGATTGACCAAGTCGGCCCACTTTTTGCCTTTCAAAGTGGGTTTGTCTACGGAGAAGCTGGCAGAGATGTATGTGAGGCAGATCATTAGGATACACGGAGTTCCCGTCAGCATAGTCTCAGATCGAGATAGTCGTTTCACTTCTCATTTCTGGAGGAGTTTGCAGGAGAGTTTGGACACTCAGCTCAAGTTCAGTACTGCATATCATCCCCAGACAGATGGGCAGTCAGAGAGGACTATCCAGACTCTCGAGGATATGTTGCGCACTTGTGTACTAGATTTCGGGGGTTCTTGGGAGGACCATCTCCATTTGGTAGAGTTTGCTTACAACAACAGTTACCAGGCCAGTATAGAGATGTCACCTTTTGAAGCTCTATATGGTCGGAGGTGTCGTACTCCTTTGTCTTGGGACGATGTTGGAGAGAGAATTTTGCTTGGGCCAGAGATAGTTATGGATGCAGCGAAGAAGGTTCATTTGATCAGAGACAGACTTCGAGTGGCGCAGGACAGACAGCGGCATTGGGCCGATAGCCATCGGAGACCTTTAGAATTTGAGGTATAGTTTAGATTTTGTTTGTGCTTGTTCTTGTTTGTTATAGATTAAGTTCTTAAGATGGTATTTTGTTCTAGGTGGGTGGTTTGGTGTTTCTGAGGATTTCTCCGACACAAGACACGATTCGCTTCGGTGGAGGCGGAAAGCTTAGTGCGCGATTCATCGGACCTTTCACTATTCTAGAGAGGGTCGGTGCAGTTGCTTATAGACTAGACTTGCCACCTGCATTGGAGGGAGTGCACAACGTGTTTCATGTGTCGCAGTTGAGACGATACGTGGCAGATCCTAGTCATGTATTGGATCACTCGGAGATAGAGGTGGGTCCTACTCTTAGCTATCCAGAGCAGCCAGTTGAGATTCTGGATCGGAGAGAGAAGGTGCTGAGAAACCAGACTATTCCTTTGGTGCGCGTCGCATGGAGGCATCACTCTCCGGGGGAGTCTACCTGGGAGAGAGAGGATGACATGCGAGAGCGTTATCCATATTTTTTTGTACCTTGAGGTATGTTATTTCTAGTTATGTTCTGTTCATTGTTATGTTCTGTTCATTAGTTAATTGTGATTCTTTAGTTCTGTTCTATGATTTTCTGGGGGTAGTTTTCATCTTTTAATTTCGAGGACGAAATTATTTTAAGGAGGGTAGACTTGTCACTACCACATTTTAGGAAAAATGGTATTTTAGTAATTTCCTATTTAAATAAATATTGTGCATGGTAAATAATTTTTGTTGTATTATTTAATTGTTGTTGGATGTTATTTAATTATTTTGGACTTATTTTAGTGGACCCAACTAGTGTAGTTTGGACCCATGGACCAACATGAATTAAATAGTTAGATTTGGCCCATTTAGAAAGCCCATAGTTAAGGAGATGGATTAAATTAATTAAGTGATTAGACTAGAAGCTTCCTTCCTTAATTATTTCTTCATGAGAGGCCCCAAGGGGTACATTGGACATTTTACAATTGCTTGGGAGAGGGGCAAGGCCGGCCTATTAAAAGAGGGGGGAAATTTCTCTCTTCTCTCATTCTCATTCCAAATCTAAATCTAGAATTTCCCACTCCCAAATTCCCTCCATTTCTATTCCAATTCCCTACCAAATTCATTCCAAATTCTTCCCAATTCACCATTAGAGAAGGAGAAAGCAAGGATCTAGAAGAAGGAAGCAAGGATCTACAAAGAGGAGCAAGGATCTATAATTTGGAAGCAAGTTCTTCTCAATTGGAGGTTTCATTGAGAATCCATCTCCCAATAGATATAATTCAGATTTTTCCATTTAAATAGCTTCTAAATCTGATATTTAATCATGTAAAATCAACCTATATGTATGTACTACCCATAGGACTTTGTTTTGTGTTCATAGGAGACCCATGGAGAAAGTTATGGTGCTTTTTGTGTTAATTTTGTTGGAATTCCGAATTTACATTTTGTTGTGTGTATCAATTGATCCTATAGATCAATTGGACATGAGCTTATGTGTTTGGGGCTAGTATCGTGTCCATAATTTGGTACATGTGGTTCGTATCCCAACTATTTGGTGATACGTGTTATTTTGGGGGTTTTCCCTCCGACACGGGGCTTTGAACATATCGTATTTTGACACGGACACATAGATCTACTTTTGACACTTTGATTTATTCATAAATATTATTTGTGATTTGTTTGTATCCTTCGGGGTGCAATTGGTTGTGCGTTGGACTCGTGTCACATGCGTATCCTAGATCTAGTGGGATACGGTGTGATACTCTCCAATTGTGTAGATTTTTGAATAGATCTAATTATGTATGGTTTAAATTCTTTAATTATAATTAGTAAATATATATAGATATTATATATTTATTTTGTGTATTTACTATAGTAATTATTGTAGCATAGATCTATATATTTTTATGTGTGCTAATATGATGTACAAATATAATATGTAGCTTTCTTGCATGTAATTATATATGTACTTATGTTAATAGTATAAATTATACATAAATGTTTTATAAAATATATTTATGTATTTAATTGTGTAATTATATTATTTATAATTATTATGTAATTATTTGTATATTAATGTATATATTTTAGGTGTGCTTCTAGCCATGTAAAATATGAACATTAATATGTGCATGTGTTATAACTATTAGTATTTAATTATAAGTTTATATGTGCATATATATATAAGTATATAATTATTTATTTATATATATGTATTGTGATTATTATTGCATATATATATATATATATATTTTTATTTTTTTATTTTTTTGGTGACAGTGGTTTCTATGACAGTGAAACTGTCATTTTTTGGTCTGAACAGCAGCCGTTGTACAGTGGTCAGCCTTAATGACAGATCTGTCATTAATGCTGCGGCAGTTTTGAGCGGCAACCTTTCAGCGACATTTTTTTTGTGACAGTTTGAAACTGTCAGCAAACTGTGACAGCAGCGGTTTTGTATATGGAGTTTCTGCGACGAATTTTCAGTGACAGTCAAGACTGTCACTATTAAACCTGTTTTTATTTTATCTTATTTTGTTCACTGTTTTCAGTGACGCTTTGACAGTTTTAAATTATATTTTATATATTATTATTGTGTATATATATATGTGTGTATATATATGTGTTTTGTATAATATTTGTAATAATATATTATGTTATTTGTATACATATTGGTTTGTATATATATTATTTTAGGGTATGTATTATTTGTATTATTAGTATACTTTGTGTGAGTATCTTTTGAGATCTAATTTTGATTCCTAAATTGTTGTATTTTATTTCTATATTATTTTATATAGTTTTCTTGTGAGGTTGACCTTGGTTTGACCATGTTTGACTTTAGTTGACTTTAGAGTTGACCATAGTTGACTTTTGACTTAGAATTTATTTATTGACCTAGGAGTTGACTAGTTTGACTTGTTCTCTTTCCGGGACCTTGTATTAATGTGGTATTCCATATCTAGGTCTTCGAGGTACCGAGTCAGACATCTGTGAGACTGTTCATTGGACTTCAGGCGAGTACATTCTCTGATAGTTTCTCATTTATGATATCCTCTATGTTCGTTGTATCTAGTGTAGATTTACATGTTTCTCTCGACACTATGGTTACACGGATTGGTATATCCGGATCTCGTCATGAGATGTTATTCCTTGGTATATGGTGTATATGGTGCAAGTATTGTTTCATTGGTTATCTTGTACATGTACAGACACCGATTCTCGGGGAGACTAGCTATCTTCTTGGGGAATCTAGTGCCATAGCATACCGCGGTTGGATTTATTATACCAGTTGGGGGTGGGGAGTATTAGTATAGATATGTGATCAAATCCCTATTGAATAAAGTATTGGTAAGCGAATAGTGTTGATCATGCACCGCACGTATGATTAGCCAGGCCGCATTGTATCTTGCCCAAGCCGATCACATGTTAAGCTAGTACTCACACACTTAGTCATTAGTATTATTGTTTCATTGGCATATTGTTCATTATTGTATTTCTTTCCAGTATTTCCTTATTGTCTATATATCTCTTGTATCTATTTTGTGCATCTTGTTTATCCACAGCTATTTACTGTTATATAGTTTTTATCATGGATTAGAACTGTTGTTAGAGATGTACTCTGCTCCTTTCCTGACTGGATATATTTTTCCAGATGACACTGAGGAGTACCCTACCTATTATGGACCCCAGGATGTTGTGGGTTTAGATTCGGAGACCCTGGCTCAAGAGGGACTTATCCCAACTGAGACAGTTGACCCTGGAGTGTAGCTTGTAGTATGGTAGTATTCTTTTGTACTGGATTTGTCTCCAGCTTATTTCTGTTACTCTTCAGACTCATTGATGTATTATTTTAAACTCATGAGTTGATGACTATTCTATTCTTATCTGATTCGTGTTCATTCTATCTTAGTTCTGTGATTGAGTACACTATCTTTTGGTGGTTCATTATATTAGATAGACTTTCTAGACAGCGTTCTACCCCCGATTTTGCGGCGTAGGCTGGGCGTTGTTTCCGACTAGTACCCTTACCCCGGGTGCGGGTCGTGACAGACAGACTCACCAAGTCTGCACATTTTCTTGCCCTTCAGAGTTGGGCAATCCACAGAGATACTAGCTGACATGTGTATGAGGCAGATAGTACGATTACATGGATTGCCTTTCAGCATCGTATCGGACCGTGATTCAGATTCATGTCATAATTTTGGCGTAGTATGCAGGAGAGCCTAGGAACTCGTCTAAAGTTTAGCACTGTATATCATCCATAGGCTGATGGACAGTCAGAGTGCACGATACAGGTATTAGAGGATATGTTGAGAGCGTGCATGATTAATCTTAGAGGATCTAGGAAGGACCACCTATACTTGGTGAAATTCTCCTACAAATAACAGTTACCAGGCCAGCATACAGATGGCACCTTATGAGGCACGGTACGACAGGAAATGTAGGTTGCCAGTTTGTTGGAGTGACGTAGGAGAGCGTCAGATACTTGGTCCAGAGTTAGTAACACAGACAGTGGAGAAGGTCAAGCAGATTCAGAGCCACCTGCGTGCAACGCAGGACAGACAGAAACATCAGGCAGATGCGGATCGCAGACCATTGGAGTTCAAGGAGGGTGACCATGTATTGTTGAGGATATCGCCTACCCGCGGTACCATCAGATTCGGAGGCAGAGGCAAGCTGAGTCCGAGGTACATCGAACCTTTTGACATCTTGGAACGAATTGGCGAAGTGGCTTACCGTCTTGCATTACCTCCATCATTAGAGGGAGTACATGATGTATTTTACGTATCACAGCTGGGGAGATATATCGCAGACCCTAGCCACGTACTGGATCATTCGAAGATTACAGTCGGGCCTAGTCTGTCTTACGTAGAGCAGCCAATTGAGATCCTCGATCGCAGCGAGAAGACTTTGAGAGGGCAGACGATTCGACTGGTCAGAGTGGCATAGAAGCACCATTCACCAGGCGAGTCTACTTGGGAGCGCGAGGATTCTATTCGGCATCGATTCCCGTACTTATTTGAGGAGCAGGGTACGAATTTACGTACGGCATTTGATTACTAGTTGTTTTAAAATTCTGTTAGATATTATCGTGCTTTACTTTTAATTTCGGGGACAAAATTTTTCTAAGTTGGGAAGAATGTAAACCCCCTCAACTTATTCTGTAGATAGTTAGGGTGGATTTGGAAAATTTTGGTTTTGGTAGCAGATGTCGAGGTTTAGAGTGGAGATAATTTTATCTGGTATTTAATTCATTTAATTAAAACCCTTGGCGCACCCTATCATTGTTTGATTATTCGGAGCCCAATATCAGCCCATAAATTTCGTTCAATTACTGTACTTTTGACTTGACTCGCCAAATCAGGCACTGGACTTTCCGTCACTTAAAATCAGTTTTTTTTTATTGTGCTCTAAATTAATTGCGCAACTTTACAAAAATTGTAACCCATATTTAATTCCGTGTCGGACACCTGTGTCGTTATCCTAAATTTTGAGATAACAACTTAACCCGTTGAGCCGGACCAACTAAAGGGTCCAAGACCGACTCGAAGCCCCCACCATTTTTGACCTTTGTGTCATTTCCGGATTTTGACCCCAAGTGCCCCTATTTAATTTAAAAGCGCGGGACACTTTAATTCTATTTAAATCGGGGATACCAACTTTGCATAATCCTATTTTAATTCCCAATTAATCCCGATGCCCATTTAATTAAACCCGTGCCTCACGCACAATACCCTCTCACCATAAAAATTACTAAACACATTTTTCTCCACAATTTTTGTGTCATTTTATGTGTCCGTGCAAATTTCCGAATTTACGGGGCTAAGTTACAATTAATGAATTTATGTGTCATCACCCTATTGGCCATGAACAATAGAGAGGTCCCAAAATAGGGTCCCATTCTCACCCATCCATTAACCCCCTTCATGAAGAAACCCACTTTTCTTTATGACAAATCTTCACCCTCCATTTTGAATAGGATGATCACCACCCTCCATCCATTTCACAATCCCCTATAAAACCATCACATCACCCTTCACTCCTCCCAAGCCGGCCCTAATCCCAATGCATAGAAAACCCCACCCCCTCTCTCTCTCCTCCCTCCTTCTCCATTCATACGTAACCTTCTTCCCATATTTTTTCTTCTTCTTCTTACATTCTTCTTCTTCATCATACTTCCTTCTTCCTGAGAAGTCCCCATCTGGCCGGCCGACCAACTAGCTCCGGCCAAGATGCTGTGCCCCGCGAGCCGACAGTTCCTCGACCCGATCGGAGCTGCTGTCGGACCGCACCGCACTGCTGTCCACGCTCCGGCCGAGCCGCCTCTGCGAGCTGCTCGTCACCCACACCCCGGCGTCGAACTGCCCCTCCAGCAATGCCACGGCCTGACCCCGCTGCTCTCCGTCGACCGAGCAGTGGCTGACCCCCTCCGGCCAGATCAGCGGCTGACCCCGCTCGAGCCGCGCTCTCCATCCAATCCGGCCGAGACCACCGTTCACCAACCGACGGCTGTTCCGGCCGACAGTATCCAATCCGGCCGGTGAAATCTCATCCGTCCGGCCGACTGAATCCCCCGCGGCGACTGAAAGCTTCTCCTCGACGCCGCTGTGCAATTCACCCAGCCGCAGCGCATGCAACTGTCTTCCCAAGTGACCAACTCGGCTCCGGTCGTCGACCCCCGCAGCGGCTCCACGCACCCGACCGGACTGACCAACTTCTCCCCACCGTCCTGTATTTCCCGACTGACTCGCTGTCCGAATTTTAGACCCGCCGGCTGTACATTCCCGTCCGACTTCCCCGCTCCTTCCCGTCCGACTTCCCCGCTCCTTCCCGTCCGACTTCAGCATCACCATCACCACCCTTAGCTTCCACCAACATCAACACTACTACCACCACCGCGGCCACCCTCCACCGGCCGTGCTCCGGCGTCGACAACCTCGTCGAGGTCGACTCTCCCCTCTCTTGTTTTAATTCCAGAATTTAATATCATTTTAAATAAGATTCATTTATATGTATAGAAGTGTGAATGTTAGTTAGGGTGGTGTAGCTATAATATGGATATATATGGTTAGTGTGGGGAATACTTGAACTATGTGATTAAGGTTTATATTGGTTAAGGCTAATGATGATTAATGCGAATATGGATTTTAATGATTTGAGTTTGTGTTAATGAGGTTTAGTATGTTTTAGGGTTTATGGTTGCATAAATTAAAATGGATTTCAATGATTCGCATGAAGGTTGGAGATTTGAATTTTAATAAGATATTATGAATATTATGGAAGTAAATGATTTTAGATTTGGTTTAAGGTTTAAATATGGTTTGTTGAGTTTGAGGTTGAATGCATCAAGATTTAGAGTATATTACGTTGTTTTTACATGTAAGTTAATTATCCTTGAAGAGCAGTTAATTTATGGTAAAAGGGAGGTGATGTCATTAAGATGCTCATTATTTTGAGGACTTGATAACTAGTGACGAAAATCGATTGAGGAATACGAATATATAATTGTGTACCATACACAGTGAGAAGGGGTAGAATACTTGAGTAATGTTCATGAGGGTTGATAGACAATTATTATTAGATGAGAGCTGGCTTATAATAAAGAGTTAATTGAAGAGTAGTTCATATGGTGATTGGTAACAACGATATTAAACGAGGAACTTAAAATCATAAACTGTGTTTTGAGGATGGTTTGATGATGTGGTACGAATGACTAGGTGATTTGACGTATCGTACCGATAGTCAACTGTGGTCAACCCCCCTAGTGACATGTCCCTGTGAGTTGTAGCTGAGACTGAGTTTAGGTGTAGATGTGTGTAGCATCCCTGTCTGTCGTAAATTAGATTATTGATTCTGGTTTGTAACTCATCTCTAGGTACTGCGGGACCTGAGGACTTGGACGCGGTACCAGATCCCCCTCATCAGTAGCCGCACGCAGGCAAGTGTACCTTGCCACCCTGTATTTCAGTTTACAGATATTTGTTGTTCTTTTTGTACTTCGTGTGCATATTTATGTTGTCGTTCGATACTCCGCGTCCGGTTCACAACCGGGTGTTGACTTTCGATGCAACGTCTTAGTATAATTGCTAGATGCTTCATAGCACCTCGATGCACGTACCTGAGTACATCGACAACCAAGGACACACTTATACACCATGATCGTGCCAGATTCCTGTTTCCTGATACTGACATCATGACCAGAGATTGGGACGACCTTAGGGTCGCGTCTGTTGAGTTAATTCTGTGTGTCGAGACTGTAGTTAGAGGTTCAGTTTCAACGCACAATCGTTGACCGCTTGGGAAGGGGAAGACAGTTACTAGACGTTTGGGCTACTCTGCACGCGCTTATATATATATAGTATTTTGTAGTGATACCTGTATCTAGTGTAGCTGTTTCACCCGTGTGACTCCTTGCCCGGAGCTGCGGTACGTGCCGTGTGTTTCCATGTCCGGAGCTACGGTTTTATTTTGGACGGCCCACGCGTCGAACATTATCTTTAAACTATGTCACACTTGTTTGGTTATGATAGAGTACCCTGTCGTGCACTTGTACTTTCTATTTACTTGGCATATTGTTTTTTTGTACCTTGTTACGTCCCTCTGAGGACCTGGTTCCCTGCCAGTTTTGCAGCATAGATGATTACGGAGCATTTGGAGTTGCTGTTGGAGTTGCATGTCTTGCGGGCATGGTACCAGGTACTCACATCCTATCTACCGGCATTGTGGTTATTTTTACATTAATTATTCATCTGCTGTTGTAGCCTAGTTTTTATAGACTCATACTTCTTCTCGAGTCTATTCGAGTTAGTGTGTTATTGGACGGCCGACTCTAGCACATATAGCTCTTTCTTGTGTACTGTTGTACATTGTGGATTGAGACATAGAGGTTTACATTTATGGGATATCTAGATTGTGCCCTTTATTTTACAGCTTATACGTATTTGAGTCAGACCAGAGTCTGGTCGAATGCGTAGCTGGCGTGTCACGTATTCCTGGTCCTACGTATTTTGGGACTGGGGCATGACACAGATAGTCCGAGTGCAGCGGAATTAGAAATGCACAAGCGATTGGTAACAAGTTTACAGAGTCGTCAATAGCGAAAGCATTGAATAACAAAAGTATAAAAATAAAACCAGCTCTTTGTTGATATTGAACAAGTGTTACAGGCGACGCTAGGCCGATATTACAAGTCGCTCAAGCCTCTCTATCTAAAATAGTAAAAGCGTGTCAAGTGGCTATATTTGTGGAATGATATATAGGCGATGTTCCAACATTATGTCTTTTATATGTGCTTTAGTTTCGGACTCAACGCTCCAAGACTTCAGAGTAAACTCCACTCCTTAGCACGCACGAAGGAGACATCCGCACCGAACGAGGTTCCCTCGTACCCTGCAAGTAATCTGGTGGGTTATCAGTACATGAATGCACTGGTAGGGAGGCTTCTCGCCCTCTTGACAAATCCAAACATGTTATATAGGTTCCGTGTACCATCTATTAAATTATCTTTCTAGTCTTGCCTTATGATCAGTTTTAATGCAATGATATAAAGCCGAACTCGTGTGGCAGTGCGCCGTGCGATATAAGGAACACGGCGAGACTTACCAACTTACCATCTGTCCTTCCCTGTCCAAGGTAAACCAAGTTAAACCAAGAACGACATATATAATAACATCCATGGGGCAATAGCATAAGCAAACACAAGTGTCGTGAGTGAGGTTCTGTTTCAGTAGCACAAGTTATACAAATTATATGGCATTTTACATTTGGATATTAAATGTGTTCAATTATGCATAAGTATGTCATACTCATGATCGTTCAGATATTTCAGATGTAGTTATAGGCACATGTGTTACACAGAGCATTCGGCTATAATTCAATGACTCGCACGTGGGTTGCCGTAATCGAGCCAACTTAGTCTATATGAATAAAAGGTCACTGATATGATGCCATAACGGACGGTGTAGTCTCGAGGCTAAAGATGGCGTGCAAGCAAGATATAAATAATATTGCACCCATCCTGCCCATACAAACGACTACCAATCGGCTCCGTCTAGATCGGATCGGCCATAGTGCCCCGGCGACCGTCCGCGGAACTAGATCCGAATTTCTACCTTGTGCACAAGTTGTCCGTGACCATGCGTATCCTTAAGTTTTCCATGTTATCGTGGGTACACATACAAATTCAGATTCAGTTTCAATCAGTACAATACAATATCGACTCCACGAGCCATCCGATTCAGCACAGAACGAGTATTAATTTCCAGAGATGTTGTGTTGTTGCTTAACTGTCTATTGATGCAGTCCCCTAGTTCGGAAAATGCCTTGGCGACCTAACAGTCCCGAATACTTTTAATGTTCTATACTCGGCTCGAAATGACTATCTTAATAGCCTTCCTGCCTCAACTGAGTGGATCACAGATAGTGAAGTGCGATGAATTATGGCATGTATATAAGTGACAAGCATTAAATCGAGGCAACGAGTACAAGTTAACATGTAAGCAGGCAAGCATGCATTTATGAAAATATAAGCATTTACGTTTGGCATGGGTCTAAGGGTAAAGCAAGGAGTGAAACCGTAAAGGGACATATCGAGTGACATAATCTAGGGACGTGCAGTGTAAACGAGTGAACAGTGCACTACGGAGAATATATATATCGATCTACTCGGGACATAGCGAGATCTACTTGTATGAAGCAAAGGTAGCATGCGGGGGTCCATTTATAAGCAAAGTTTCATTTCCATGTTCTAACACAAGCAATACAAGTTGGGATTATTCCCTTAGCTAGGTGCGTTATATTCTT
This sequence comes from Iris macrosiphon, assembly GCA_036927795.1. Taxonomy (NCBI): domain Eukaryota; kingdom Viridiplantae; phylum Streptophyta; class Magnoliopsida; order Asparagales; family Iridaceae; genus Iris; species Iris macrosiphon. The sequence goes on from JAYESA010000003.1 coordinate 24,947,305, forward strand.
TATTAGCATGCAGGGGGTGATTCACCTAGAGATTAGCATGCATCGTCCATACTTTAAGTGTAATGGGTAAGCAAAGACAAGTTTATTGTAGCCACCCACCTTAGCGAAGATTTGCCTCGGTAAAGTGATACTCCGAGCAAGAAAGTTTAAGTCCAAACTCTTGAAGGGCCAAGTCTGGAAATCCTTTGCCTCAAACGAGTCTTCTCGCTGAGCAAAGCGGGTCGGGTCATTGCACTTGCGCCATTTGAATCGGCTGTCCGCTTGAACAGAACGGGTTATCACACCTAACAACGCTGGCATGTCCAAAGTGGTGAGGTTTTAACTTTTTTTTGTTGGTACAATTCTTCATGCAATTCCCATATTTATGTATAAAATTTTAAGCAATTTTTGGGTTCAAATTATGAACATTCATTGGAACAATTTTTTAGTTGAAGGAAGAATCTAGCAAACCATGGGTTAAGACAGACTTTGTACAATTTTGTAGTTGAACATTGGATTCAAATTATGAGCATTCTTATATAGCCTTTTTTTATCTCGTTCTCATCGGTTAAGGCAATTGTCATGGGTTAAGACATACTTGGATAATGATGGTATCATAAGAAAAGCGAATCAACCAATCCATGTAAAAAATAGAGTACGCTTCTGCTCATAAATCTCTCCCCGACACTTGTTCGTTTTGCTTTCAACACTTAGGCTAAATGGCTCAACATGGCAGCAACAATGGCGGCATAAAGAGAATAGGTCGATCATTTTCTTTTGCACATCTACTTACTTTTCTCAATATCATTTTTGTCTTCTATAAAATGAACACAAAAAAAGTGACCAACATATGTAAGGGGTTTCAAAATTTATCCACCAGAGAATCTGATAATACTAGACTTTTGACATGCTTATGCATAATCTAATTTCTACCTGAATTAGAACTGGTTATGTACCTTCATTAGTGTCACTACCACATTCCAAAAACAGGGGTATTTTCGACTTTTAATAATATTTAATATTATTGTAGTTACAATTAAGTAATTGCATGATAGTATATTTAATTTAAATAATTAGGTGATGTGTAATTAAATATAATATTATGTACAGTGTTCATTTATTTTTAAGCTAGTAGACTTGACCTAGAAGCCCAGTAGATGACCACCTGTCCGAATTATGGAATTATGTATTTAATTGTTTTATCTAGAGTTTATTTATTGGAGATTGTAATTGATTACCGTATTTTAATTAATTATTGCGCATTGCCTTTGCTTCGATATTTGGAGCGCTATCCTGACTTTTGTCTTCCAACAAATTTCACAATCTTGCCCTAGACATGCCCGCCTTCCATTCTGCTATTTTTGCAACTCATAATTATGCTCTCTGTGCATTATTTCTAGCCGCACAAAAATCGTCGCGGACGTTATTTAATAAATTTCTATTTTTGTATCGTTGTGCGTTCCAATCGAAATTGGGGACAATCTTGACCTATTTTTCGTGCAGCCCAAATTAGGGTAATATTCGGTTCTGAGTCTTCTTCATTATTGATATTGATGACCTGACCTGATTTTGGCCCCATGTACTCCTAATTAATTTTAGAACACAACTTGCATTTATTTCTAATTAAATTGAGGATACTATTTTAACCAATTCTGAAAATCTTAATTTAATTCCAGCACCCTGCTATTTGAGCCCGTACCAAACTTACAGCGTCCCCTGACCCTACAAAACACCGGACACCGAATCAACCGCCAAATTTTTGTCATTTTATGCGTCTGTGCAAATACCCAAATTTAAGGGGGCTAATTTGCAAATTTATATTTTTGGTGTCAACACCCATTTGTTTAAACCAATGAGGAACCCCTAATATTTTTAACATCACCCTCATTCCCACATGAAAATCCCCATGTCAAATCTGGACCCCTCATTTAAAGGGGGTCAATCACCACCCTTCATCAACACCCTCTCTCCCTATTTAATGTCATGTCCCATCAAACCCTAATCCCCAAAAACCTAGGATTCCCCACCTCCTCACAAGCCCCCATCTCCCTCAACACCAAACCGTAGCCTCCTTCATTCTAACACTTCTTTTCTTCTTCTCTTTTCTTTCTTCTTCTCCTTCTTCCTCCCTTCTTCTTCTTCTTTATTTTTTTCCTTCTTCTTTCAATGAATTTAAATTCAAGAGGGGGGGAATACTGTTCAAAATTGACCCCCCCTACTGTCAATTCCCTCCGGCCCCTGTCCACTCTAGTGGCCCGGCCTGCCCCGACCCTGCACTCCGGCGGCCATCGATTCCCGCTCCCTGCTCCTTCCCGGCGAGCCACCCAGCCACCCATCTTTCCTCCCCGGCTTCCTCTATCTCCTCGATCACCACCATCAATCCATCACCACCCCATCGACACCTCTGCTCCTCCTCCCTTAGCCGACCTCTTCCGGCCAGACTCCGGCCTGCAGCCCCCTCACGAGCTCCTCCCCCGGCGGCCATTCAACTCCACCACCTACATCAACAACACCCCACCACCACGTTCCCGACCCGCCGGCTGCTGCTGCTCGGCTGACTCCCTCCGGCGGCCGAGTCCCCCGCAGCCCACCCTGCTGTCCGGCCGAGCCCAGTACCCCCGGCGGCCCTCTTCTCCCCTCCGGCGGCCTCCGGCCAGCAAGCCCAGCCACAGTGAGTCTTCTCCCTCTCTCCCTCTTCCTTCTTTGTTTATATATATATATATATATATATATATATATATATATATATATATATATATATATATATATATATATATACATACACGTATGAGTATATATTCATATTTGTATACGTATATTATTTATTAATTAATGATTAGCATATATATATGTATAGTATATATATATTTGTATATGTATGGTTTATTTAGCATATATATGTATGGTTTATTTAGTATGTACTTGTATGATTTAATTAATATGTATATGTATATATATCTAATTAATGTGTATAAATGTATGCATATACGTATATACGCATATATGTATAGTATATAAATACATTAGTAATGTATATTTTTAATATATGTACATGTATATTATTTATAAATAAAATGTTAAACATGTATAAGCATAGTATATATATATACTTTAGTATATGTATGTATTAATGTATATATATATATATATATGATATATGAAAATGTTTTATTAGTATATATATATGTGTATAAACGTATTTTGGTGTATAGTATGTGTATTTCATTTAATAAATATATGTATGTATTTTAGTATAAAAACATATAATGTTGGTATATGTATATATATTTTGTATATATATACTCAATATATTTTCAAATATGTATAACTAGTATAAATGTATATATATATATATATATATATATATATATATATATATATATATATATATATATATATATATATATATATATATATATATATATTTTGTACCTACATTTAAAATATTTTCAATATATATATATATGGTTGGTATATATATATACGTGTTCTACTATATGTATTATTGGTATACTTAATATATTTTTTAATATATAAAATTGATATATGTATATATTTATTGTATATACACCTAGTATATTTAAATTGATAAATATGGCAAACATACATTGTTTAACTAATATATATATTATACATGAAATTAAAAGATATATATATGGTAGGTATTAATGTTGGTTAAAAATATGTAATGTGTCTTATATATCTATCTGCTAGGTGATCCTAGGTGACCAGTATCATACCTAGAGAAGTCCCGAACTCAGCATTTTTAGACTGTGTTAGTGTAGCATCTGATGCAAATATGGTTTTGCTTTGTGATATGTTTCTAGGACTGTTGGTTTACCCAGGGGATACTCTGGAACAGGACATCAATAATTACCAGCTAAGGACCCAAGGCAAGTACATTCTCTGATAATTTCCAATTCCTTGATAATTTCTATAAATTCAATAATCATGAAATGTTACATCTGAATCCTTGACACTGTGTTACACGGACTAGTATAGCTTGGATCTGCAGTCATGAGATGTTACATTGATTATCGTATTGACATTGTACACGACATGTATATTAGATATCGTACATGATAGATTGGACTTGCTCGTGTATCGTGACGTATCATGGTTGGATCCACATTACTAGTTGGGGGCGGGGAAGTAGTTAGTAAGAAATATGATCATACCCTTTATACAGTATAGAACAATGTAAGTGTTAATCATGCTCTTCACTCATGATTAGTCAGGCCCTATAGCTATCGTACATGTTCCCAAGCCGATCACATTTCGAAACTACTATTTCAAACACATAGAATAGATTACAGTTTCCTATTTTAAATCATATACTACATCACCCGTATATGATACTGTTCCTTGTTCTTTTCATTTTCATACATGCACTGACTATATCATATTGCCTATTGCCTGTCTCTTTATATTGCATGTCTCTTTAATTGCCATTGCATTTATTTCACTGTCTTCTCAGTAGCTAGCATCACATGTTTATTTCTTTATAGTCCTTATCAATTAAATGGAACTGTTATTTGAGATTTGTACTTTGCTCCTTCCTGACTGGAAACATTTTTCCAGACTATGCCTTAGAGGACCGCTGTCCGACACTTTATGGACCATATGGTGAGTAGCTGCAACTTGGACTTGGTAGTTTAGTTGTGATTCCGGGAGGTCTAGCCGGAATCACCAATCTTCTAGTTAGTTCTTTCAGTAGACTATTTGGTACCGGATTTGTCTCCGGTATTTTTATTGAGACTTGGATATTGTTGAGTTTGATTATTACTTTAGACTTGTGTTGTATTTAATTTTGTTTCGCTATCTTATCGTGCTGTAATCCTGTGATTGAGTATGTGTTCATTTTATTTGTGTCATTCGTTCCTCCTTATGGAGATTGGATGCTTGTGTGAGATTGGCTAGATAGTATCAAGACCTTGACAGCGTTCTACCGCCGATGCTGCGGCGTAGGCTGGACGTACTCGCGTACTCGTGCCCCAATTCCGGGTGCGGGTCGTGACACGTTTTTAGTGGTGGCCCATGCAGGTTGACTTCGCGAGTTGTGCGATATCGTAGTAGTGTGGCATCTTCGTTACACTATTGCGTGCCTGCGATAGGATCTAGGACATAGGATACTAGGACGAGAGCGAATACTCAATCACAATTCCTTGAGAGATTCCTAGGATGACCCCTGAGAATCTTGTTAAAATTTCCAATTTAAATCATTCCCTTGTTCCGTCTATTCTCACTTATTGATGTTGAATTTGATTGTTGTTAATTAGGTATTAAATTAGGATTTTGGTTTCATGGTAGGTTTGATTTCATATTAAGATAATTTTACAGACTGATTTATGGTATTATCTGATGACGCATGTCGATGAGGACAGGGAGAAAAGATAACACTAGGGCTCTTGGACTACTAGAGATGGATTTAAATTATAATTTGAAGAGTGAAAACGAATTACATTTTTGAATTTTGAGAAGTTAAGATATTATGTTATTAAAATTTTATTTTGAGGAATTCAGATTCAATTTAATAAACATAGACAAAATTTGTAAGAATTTTTGGAGGTGATTAAGTTTTCATTTCAGTATTTAAAATAATTAACCTTTGAGGAAGGTATATGCATTATACTTTAAATTATTCAAGGAGTAAATTTTGAGGACTTTATTTGGAGGAGGAAATCTTATAGTGAGAGAGATATATTAGTATATAATAGATGAGGTGCATGTGTAAGGATATGTTGGCATTGAGATGATTGAGATTTTACTGCCAACTGGCTTAGGTGTTCATCTAGGGTTGTATTGGAAAGAGCAGTACTTAGTATAGTGTGTTGCAACTGATATGCACTTGAGTGATAAGGATAACTAGTATCAGCGATTGCAGTAGGTAAGAAATGCTAGCAGTGAGTATGTTTCAAGTAGAACTGTGGTACTTAGAGGGATAGAGGTATCAGACCTTGGATGTATCTTTGACCTGTGCAATCACAACTAGGATTTTTTCCTTTCAATCTATTTATCTTGAATGTTGCTTCTTTAGAACTGTACTGTCCTTCCTTGATGATATCGCATTTTTGCCTTAATTAATTCTTTGGGATCTGTCTTCAGGATATCACCGCAGACACGGTCTATGAGAGCGGGAATATCAGCTTTAGAGGGGTCTGCCACCTCTCCACCTGAGGGACAGACAGCAGTAGTTCCTCCTACATCTCCGATGCACGTAGGAGTATCCGCACTTTTCGAGAATCCTCCTCCCCCACCTGCTCAGAGGATTGCCGCAGCTGTGACGGACAACCTTCCTCCTCCACCGACTCCGATTCCCGGAGGTTTGCCTATTGATGGGACGCAGATGTTTACCTTGATCCAGGGCATGGTAGATGCCCAGAGAGTGACGGCAGACGCTCAGCGAGTTCAAGCTGAGGCTCAGAGGGTGCAAGCAGAAGCGCACCAGGCACAAACGGAGCTGATGAGAGAGAACATGGAGAATGCTCATCAGGTGACTCTCTAAGCTTTGGAGAGAGTAGCACAGTACCAGCAGTTTTCTGGCCAGCAACAGCAGAGATCAGGCACTATAGTGGATTTCAAGAGGATGATGCCTCGAGAGTTTAAAGGCACCGAAGGGATACTCTACGCTGACGACTGGCTAGAGGATATAGAGAGGAGCCTGCGATTGATCCAAATTCTGGAGAACTTGCAGATAGAAGCCGCTGGCAGTCAGATGTTCGATATCGCACTCACGTGGTATCGCACGGAGCCAAGAATTACTGCGCAAGGACTTACTTGGGAGACCTTCAAAGAGCTCTTCAAGGAGAAGTTCTTTCCCGACGTGGCATTGGGAACCTTGGAAAGTCAGTTTCATGACTTGGTTCAAGGAAACATGTCGGTCGACGAGTACGCTGCAGAATTCTGTAGATTGAGCCGTTTTGCATCGTCTATGATTCGGGACCCAGGAGATCGAGCCCGAAAATTTAGAAAGGGACTGACGAGAGAGATTAGGTCACGCACTTCTGGTCGTCGTACCGCTACCTTTGAGGCTATCTTGATGGATGCTCAGATTGCATAAGAGGATCTGGATCTCAGGCCTAAGAGGAGTCACAATACTTTTGGAGATATGAATGGTAGCGCAGGACCGGCCAAGCATCCCCGTATTCAGTACCAACAGCAGTACCCAGTACCATTTCATATTCAGCAACAACCATGGACATTTCAGCATCCACCGCAGTACCTAGCACCAGTTCCTATCCAACAACATCCATGGGCGTATCAATATCAACAATAGTACCAGGCACCAGTCCGTGTTCAGCAGAATCAGCAACAGCCTCCGAGAGAGACACGGCAGACTTGTCATTTCTGTAAGAAGCCAGGTCACCTTTGGGAGAGCTGTAGAACGAGGCTAGGACTTTGTTTGCACTGCGGCGCTGCGGGACATCGAGTAAGGGATTGTCTTCTAGCCCCTTATCTTTCCGGCCAGCGCGCAGCTTCAGATTATAGAGATCCAGTTAGGCTACCTGTGGAACCGTATAATGCTCAGCACCCGCGAAGGAAACCACCCCAGCAGGGCGGGGCATTTGCGATGACGATCGAGGAGACCGATACTACAGGTAATGTGTTAGCAGGTTCTGTTCTTTCCTTCCTTCTGTCCCTCTCTACTTGATTGATTGATTGATACCTTAGTACCGTAGCTTGTATGCATGATTTCTTGTTATAATGTAGTTAGTAGTACACCCTGATTCAGAGACTGCAATACCATGACAAAAGACACCATGATCGTACATATTCCCCTTAGGTTGCATGTTGTATGATTGTAGGAAGATTTTCTTAGACCATGTTATCGGGGTTTGACCATGACGAAGATTCATGAAGGAGTTATGACTTGACAGGAGAGACAAGATGATTAACAAGATGATTAAAAATTCGAGGATAAACATCGATTTAAATAAAGGGCCAAGAATTTAACATGGCAGAATTTATGATTTATTAATTCCAGGAAGATTATGACATGATTAAATTGGTTATAAAAAAAAATTTAGAAATTTTGGGAGATTCATCAATATATTTATTTAATTGCAATTTATGAATTTTAGAATTTTATATGGGATGTTGCAATTAGAGAGTCCTTAAGTAGCACATTGTTGAGTATTTTGAGGAAAGAGGAAATCGAGGAATAAAATTTTTGATAGATAAATGTTTGAATTTAAACTTTTTGGACGAGATTACATATGTGCATTGATTAAAATCAAATTAGAGGAGTGGATATTAAATTCCGAGTATTGAATTATTAAAAAAAAATCGGGGAAATTTTTGACAAAAATAGACGTTGATTTTATTTCGAGAATTTTTCAGGAATGCAATAACTTCAGAATTTTTGAAAATTGTGAAAAGACATTGTGGATTATTACCTTATTTCATGGATGATGAATTTAAACTTTGAGGGAAATAATAATGTGTATGAATAAACGCTACTTTGAGGATTTTAAATTTCGAGGACAAAATTCTTTTAAGGAGGGTAGACTTGTCACTACCACATTCCGAAAACAGGGGTATTTTTGAATTTTAATAATATTTAATATTATTGTAGTTACAATTAAGTAATTGCATGATAGTATATTTAATTTAAATAATTAGGTGATGTGTAATTAAATATAATATTATATACAGTGTTCATTTATTTTTAAGCTAGTAGACTTGACCTAGAAGCCCAGTAGATGACCACCTGTCCGAATTATGGAATTATGTATTTAATTGTTTTATCTAGAGTTTATTTATTGGAGATTGTAATTGATTACCGTATTTTAATTAATTATTGCGCATTGCCTTTGCTTCGATATTTGGAGCGCTATCCTAACTTTTGTCTTCCAACAAATTTTACAATCTTGCCCTAGACATGTCCGCCTTCCATTCTGCTATTTTTGCAACTCATAATTATGCTCTCTGAGCATTATTTCTAGCCGCACAAAAATTGTCGCGGACGTTATTTAATAAATTCCTATTTTGTATCGTTGTGCGTTCCAATCGAAATTGGGGACAATCTTGACCTATTTTTCATGCGGCCCAAATTAGGGTAATATTCGGTTCTGAGTCTTCTTCATTATTGGTATTGATGACCTGACCTGATTTTGGCCCCATGTACTCCTAATTAATTTTAAAACACAACTTGCATTTATTTCTAATTAAATTGAGGATACTATTTTAACCAATTCTGAAAATCCCAATTTAATTCCAGCACCCTGCTATTTGAGCCCGTACCAAACTTACAGCGCCCCCTGACCCTACAAAACACCGGACACCGAATCGCCCGCCAAATTTTTGTCATTTTATGCGTCTGTGCAAATACCCAAATTTAAGGAGGCTAATTTGCAAATTTACATTTTTGGTGTCAACACCCATTTGTTTAAACCAATGAGGAACCCCTAATATTTTTAACATCACCCTCATTCCCACATGAAAATCCCCATGTCAAATCTGGACCCCTCATTTAAAGGGGGTCAATCACCACCCTTCATCAACACCCTCTCTCCCTATTTAATGTCATGTCCCATCAAACCCTAATCCCCAAAAACCTAGGTTTTCCTACCTCCCCACAAGCCCCCATCTCCCTCAACACCAAACAGTAGCCTCCTTCATTCTAAAACTTCTTTTCTTCTTCTCTTTCCTTTCTTCTTCTCCTTCTTCCTTCCTTCTTCTTCTTCTTTATTTTTTTCCTTCTTCTTTCATTGAATTTAAATTCAAGAGGGGGGGGGATACTGTTCAAAACCGACCCCCCTACTGTCAATTCCCTCCGGCCCCTGCCCACTTCGGCGGCCCGGCCTGCCCCGACCCTGCACTCCGGCGGCCATCGATTCCCGCTCCCTGCTCCTTCCCGGCGAGCCACCCAGCCACCCATCTTTCCTTCCCGGCTTCCTCTATCTCCTCGATCACCACCATCAATCCATCACCACCCCATCGACACCTCTGCTCCTTCTCCCTTAGCCGACCTCTTCCGGCCAGACTCCGGCCTGCAGCCCCCTCACGAGCTCCTCCCCCGGCGGCCATTCAACTCCACCACCTACATCAACAACACCCCACCACCACGTTCTCGACCCGCCGGCTGCTGCTGCTCGGCTGACTCCCTCCGGCGGCCGAGTCCCCCGCAGCCCACCCTGCTGCCCGGCCGAGCCCAGTACCCCCGGCGGCCCTCTTCTCCCCTCCGGCCAGCAAGCCCAGCCACAGTGAGTCTTCTCCCTCTCTCCCTCTTCCTTCTTTGTTTATATATATATATATATATATATATATATATATATATATATATATATATATATATATGTATATATATACATACACGTATATACGTATGAGTATATATTCATATTTGTATACGTATATTATTTATTAATTAATGATTAGCATATATATATATATATAGTATATATATATTTGCATATGTATGGTTTATTTAGCATATATATATGTATGGTTTATTTAGTATGTACATGTATGATTTAATTAATATGTATATGTATATATATCTAATTAATGTGTATAAATGTATGCATATACGTATATACGCATATATGTATAGTATATAAATACATTAGTAATGTATATTTTTAATATATGTACATGTATATTATTTATAAATAAAATGTTAAACATGTATAAGCATAGTATATATATATACTTTAGTATATGTATGTATTAATGTATATATATATATATATATATATATATATATATATATATATATATATATATATATATATATATATATATATATATATATATATATATATATGATATATGAAAATGTTTTATTAGTATATATATATGTGTGTATAAACGTATTTTGGTGTATAGTATGTGTATTTCATTTAATATATATATGTATGTATTTTAGTATAAAAACATATAATGTTGGTATATGTATATATATTTTGTATATATATACTCAATATATTTTCAAATATGTATAACTAGTATAAATGTATATATATATATATATATATATATATATATATATATATATATATATATATATATATATTTTGTACCTACATTTAAAATATTTTCAATATATATATATATATATGGTTGGTATATATAAATACGTGTTCTACTATATGTATTATTGGTATACTTAATATATTTTTCAATATATAAAATTGATATATGTATATATTTATTGTATATACACCTAGTATATTTAAATTGATAAATATGGCAAACATACATTGTTTAACTAATATATATATTATACATAAAATTAAAAGATATATATATATGGTAGGTATTAATGTTGGTTAAAAATATGTAATGTGTCTTATATATCTATCTGCTAGATGATCCTAGGTGACCAGTATCATACCTAGAGAAGTCCCGAACTCAGCATTTTTAGACTGTGTTAGTGTAGCATCTGATGCAAATGTGGTTTTGCTTTGTGATATGTTTCTAGGACTGTTGGTTTACCCAGGGGATACTCTGGAACAGGACATCAATAATTACCAGCTAAGGACCCAAGGCAAGTACATTCTCTGATAATTTCCAATTCCTTGATAATTTCTATAAATTCAATAATCATGAAATGTTACATCTGAATCCTTGACACTGTGTTACACGGACTAGTATAGCTTGGATCTGCAGTCATGAGATGTTACATTGATTATCGTATTGACATTGTACACGACATGTATATTAGACATCGTACATGATAGATTGGACTTGCTCGTGTATCGTGACGTGTCATGGTTGGATCCACATTACTAGTTGGGGGCGGGAAAGTAGTTAGTAAGAAATATGATCATACCCTTTATACAGTATAGAACAATGTAAGTGTTAATCATGCTCTTCACTCATGATTAGCCAGGCCCTATAGCTATCGTACATATTCCCAAGCCGATCACATTTTAAAACTACTATTTCAAACACATAGAATAGATTACAGTTTTCTATTTTAAATCATATACTACATCACCCATATATGATACTGTTCCTTGTTCTTTTCATTTTCATACATGCACTGACTATATCATATTGCCTATTGCCTGTCTCTTTACATTGCCTGTCTCTTTAATTGCCATTGTATTTATTTCACTGTCTTCTCAGTAGCTAGCATCACATGTTTATTGCTTTATAGTCCTTATCAATTAAATGGAACTGTTATTTGAGATTTGTACTTTGCTCTTTCCTGACTGGAAATATTTTTCCAGACTATGCCTTAGAGGACCGATGTCCGACACTTTATGGACCATATGGTGAGTAGCTGCAACTTGGACTTGGTAGTTTAGTTGTGATTCCGGGAGGTCTAGCCGGAATCACCAATCTTCTAGTTAGTTCTTTCAGTAGGCTATTTGGTACCGGATTTGTCTCCGGCATTTTTATTGAGACTTGGATATTGTTGAGTTTGATTATTACTTTAGACTTGTGTTGTATTTAATTTTGTTTCGCTATCTTATCGTGCTGTAATCCTGTGATTGAGTATGTGTTCATTTTATTTGTGTCATTCGTGCCTCCTTATGGAGATTGGATGCTTGTGTGAGATTGGCTAGATAGTATCAAGACCTTGACAGCGTTCTACCGCCGATGCTGCGGCGTAGGCTGGATGTACTCGCGTACTCGTGCCCCAATTTCGGGTGCGGGTCGTGACAATTAGAGCTCTGTTGTTTACTCGAGTAAAATTTAGATACTGGCAAATGACATCCATATAAAAAATAAATAAATAAATACCAACAGTTGTTGCCATATATGATTCATATATTATAGACCAACAAAAACCAAGTCAGGATAGCTTCGCTACTATTTAACTTCTTTTTAGTTCGGATAACTTTTTTTAATGGGTTATATGGTGTTTGATTCTAAGTCATGAGTGCTTAATCTTGTATTAATTTGCTTATGTAAGATTTGATTGGGGTTTTATTAAATAAATATAGAATAAATTAGTAGTAATTTGTTGTCTTCACAAAAAAATAGGTTTCTAATTAAACTTACCTATATTTGAAGATGATGTCATAGGTATAACTATGTTTCTTCAGGAAATATCTGGCAAACAAAATCTTGAAAACGGTTAAGAGTATCCCTTGGGGTTTCCTAGTGAACTTACTAGGGATTGTAGAGATTTAAAGACATTCTCTACATGCTTGATGATGGTGTACTGGTTAAGGATGTTTGCTATCTCAAAGAAAAGTAGGATAAGTTGCTCTTTCCTTCCCTCTTGAGATTAAGTTTTTCTAAACTGCACATGTTGTGACACTCCAAGTTTTTTCTCAGGTTTGTCATAGAAATATGCATACATGGTTTGGTTGTCATTAATTTAATAAAAAAGATAACTTAACTGGATTTGACATTTAGTATTACTAAACATATTAAAGTTACAGAGAAGTGTCACTATTTATCACATCATTTCCATATAACTAAACATGTTAAAGTTACTGAGATGTTATTTTGGTAATAGAAAGGTTAGTTATTGAAAACTGCCCCCTCTCTCTCATTGGCAAGAAATAGGTTCATATAACCTGTTACTAATATTGGAAATAAGGGTTACTAAGTATCTTGTGCCTTTTTTGTCAAATCCCTCACTACACCAAATAGTCCAATTTCTAATGGATCCTTTTTTCAACTTCTAACGGACTTAAGTGTTAGAAATTAACAACTCTATTAAACCATTAGTATTTACTTATACTCTGTTAGTAATATAATTTTTTATCTCTAAATATGTATGATTCATTATACATCCTTATCCAGTCCTAGGATTCAAAAGTATGTATGTTTCATCTTCATATTTTTTTCATAACTGTTAAGGTGAGTATTGCCTAATAAATAATTAAAATAAATAGGAAATAAGCCAATTTACTGATAGGAAAATTATTCATATTGCATACGTTCCAGGTATAGCTCCCACTATTATTATTGTCTAGTAGATACTTGTTTAATGTATGTATGTTTCTGGTTAATCTGGTGGTTGAGTTTGTTTTAGCAATGGTCTCTGACATTAAGCATGGAGAATCGATGTAGCTAGCATAGACAGGCAGATTGCCTACAACTTCTCTTAGAATAGATGAAGCTATCAATATAATCACAGCTTAGCTTCATATATTAGTAGAAAAAATATTTTTATGATTCACCTGTATGTTAGTCATCATCAAGTCTATTAATATTAAGCTATGTCTTCCTTTTTTTTCTCCAATGTCTCTTTAATCTGCCCAAACTTTTGGTTTTCTCTAAGCACCTGTTGCTTTAGGATTCAAAATCAATGCATCTTCGCTTTTACAAATTTGAAATTTTGTATATGTAGATTTTTTTTATGATATTGAAATTCAAGTCTCAATTGGGATTTTTTTGGTCTTCTTCATTAGGCTGAAGTACTTCATATCCATCTTCTCCAGTAGTCACGTCAGGTTCAGATTTTTTCTATGGAAAATGAACCTGGAGACACTTGTTAAGGAGCTCTCATCCATAGGCGAGGTATTCTCTTTCTCAATATGTTTATTTTCCATCTAGCCAATATTAGCTTTTTTGTCGGATGAATTTTTGATGTATCTCCAGGTTCAGACACATCAATAAAATTACCCCTTATGTTATTATTGGGAAGTTTATGTGACTCCTTGGAGATGATTTATCCAAATCATGTAAGCATTGTGCTGAAAGGTTGTCTACCAGGCAAGAAAATTATCTGAGATATGTTTGGTTTACTGAAAAGCCATAATTTGAAAGAATGACGAAGAACCCTTATATATCTTGGGTGCCTTAATATGTTTTACTTTTCGAATCCATGCTATTCATTTTCTTTGAAGCTATTTTTATTGAACAAACTAATTTATATCATTTTTTTTATGTTTCTATGAGTACATGTGCAGATGTGCTATTTTCTACAGCTTCATATTAGTTTATTTATATGCTCGGCAATGTAGGTGATGCTTTGTTCCGTTTATTCTTCTTCATCATGTTAAGTTCCTTTTTCTTTTACATATTGACTGACCATATTAAGGATGAAAGTTCTTCAAGACACCAGAATGGTGACATTTATGTACCTTTTATATAGGAAGATGCTAATATTATTTATTATCATACTAATTATTATATCTACCATGCGAATATTGGAATAGCAACCGACAAGTGGGGCTGTGGAACTTTTGGTGGAGACCCTGAGATTAAGAGCATAATTCAGTGGTGAAGAGGGTCCTATAGGTCAGTCACTATTCTTCACAACTTCTACTTAAAGTTTATCTTGGAAATATTTAAAATGGCAGAAAAAATGCGATCACGACGCAATCTTTCTTGAAAGAGTATAAGAAAACACAGGAAAATTACAATAAAAGTTGGTATGAACTTCTCCATCGATTTTAAATAATGTTTCTTAATTAATTATTCTTCTACAGCCTTTTGGGGACTCGAGCTTCCAACAATTTTGCACATAGTTTTTTGGGGAGTTCATAGCAATTATATACATAGTTTTTCCTTGGAGATTCTAACAATTTTTTCATGCTATATATTCACCGGTATACAGATCTGCGGGATGATACACAGTTCTTTGTAGATCACCCTGGTGCCTTTTCCATTAGTACCGCTCAGGAATGGAAGAAGTCTTTGAGTTTCCTTAAAATTTTACATCTTTAAAACCTACTTGATCTTATTTACAATATGTTAATTGTTTGCAATACTTTATTATGTTGAAGGGAGAAGAGCTGAAGAAGACAATTGGAGCTCCTGCGTACATCGACTACAGTTCAAAGACACAGCAGATATGATGTTCTCTCTTCATTCAAACTTACTACATATAGTATTGTACTAGGTTGCACCAATGTTCTTCTAGAGAGGGTCATATTTGTGTCCGATATGTATCATCATGATACTTTCTCACAAAAACAAAAATGGTAATACCTATATCCACTTCATATCTGGCTGTGCTGCTTGTGATTTGTCATGTAGTTGTATAAGCTATGTTTATATGTCTCCTTCGTGTGTTGGAGAAACATGGAGAACCTCATATAAAAGATGTGGGTCAACCACTTTGGATTATCCACACCGTCCATCTTGATTGAGGTGGGTACACTATGAATTATGCAGGCTACTATCTACATAACGGAAAACTTACCTGGATTGAAACTTGAATAGATAGAAAACTATTCTTCACGTAAGAACAATTTGGAGGAAACCAAAATACATCAGGTCATAACACACAACCTTGTCTCAACTTGCCTACTACACAACCCTAATTTTAGTCGGGCTTTTTTGTCCTCCCTGCATAAAACCTTGTGCTTCCTTATAAGTTGGATTTTTTTTTTTACAATCCAGATTCAAAACCTTCCAAGATGATTATGAAACAACTATACATATGCCTATATATTAGAGCTATATGAAATGAGAAGACCAGGATATAAAAACGACTGATCTCTTCACTTTTTAAAAATGAGATTTCACTTTTGAAATTATAATTAAGCACCATTACTTTTATAATTAATTTTATATTTTTCTAAATATTATAACTATATATGTTTTTATATACTTCTATTACTTTTACATTAAATTATAAGAATACATTGATCACTCAGATTTATTGAAGGTAAGAAGTACATAAATCTATGATATATGTTAGCACTATTCTTATGCGATTTGCTTGCTGCATGCTTGTTTGCTTGTTTGAGCAACCTTCACCAATTCCAGAAGAAATTATTCTAATTGCTCTAACTGGGTATAGGGGAACACAACTGAAACAAAGAAGCATTATAGGTAAATGCCATTGCTTTCACTAATTATCTATTTAAGTTATTAATGTCTTATGGAAGTGGATGAAAAATTTGCCTTTTAAATTAATTTGGTTATGTAGTTTTTGATACTTTGCCCATGAATATTTTTGAAAAACTGGGTACAGGGGAACACAACTTAAACAATGAAGCTTGGTTCGAAATAAGCTTCTTATCAATATTATGTTTGGTTTTCCTTTGTACTTTGACATTTTTTGGCACCACATGTAATATGATGTTTTTATTAGCGAGTATTAGAATAGTGCAGCTCAAATGATTATTCACAAGATACAACTATTTTCAAACGCAATGATTATGGTGACGGTTATTGATATCCTTTTGTATTTTGCTCCAATTTCTTTCTAAGTGGCTGAGAATTCTACAAGAAGGACCTTGAATTCTACAAGTGGGATGTCGACCTTCCCAGCTGCTTCAGAATGTTAGAAACATAACCAAGTTGCTAATATAAGACTAAATCCACATTCTCTTCTCAAGTTGCTAATGTAAGACTAGTTATATACTTCTTTGTTCTATTTATCTTGTCTCTGCTCTCATATCTTGACTCATAGCGAGTCTTTTCTCCTCTTCGTTTGGATGAGCCAAGTTGGAATAGCATTAGTTTGTGTCCTTCACACCCGAAAGTCACTGGGAGAGTGTTCTATGATGCATGAGATATGCCCTAGGCCTAAACACTGTATTAAAGAAGTTGACTCATCTGGAACAGAAGTTGTAGTCTCTTTAAGCAGCAATTAGCATTACTGATACAACATTTTCACTTTTCATGTTTTAGTGTGACAATCAAGCTTCGAGATTTACTCTGTATAATTTTTAAGTTCAATTTTTTTTGTATATAAGTCCCTTAAACAGTCATTCTTTTAGTAAATATTTTATTTTACTTACAATTTTTTTTTAATTTTTGTTTGCAGGATCACATAGACAACAAGCCATGTGTTTTAGCTTACACTATAGTTGTCTAGCTGGAATACAGTATGTTTGTGGAATACAATACATTTCTTTTTGAATGAGCTACTTGAAGTTGTTAAAATATTGTATTATTGATTATTTTATGAAAAATATATTTGAAGACATTGTATTGGATATCATGTTGTGTTCACGGTCACTTGTTTCTCTTTGTTCTCAAGTTCTTTGAATATAAATTTCAATGTTTGTATGTTATTTTTGAAATAAGATTTTTATATTTATGTTGAAAAATATATGCAAAAATTAAAATTAATAAAAAAAATATAAATTAGCTTTTGTGACATCAGATTGTGTAGCCGAAAATGTATTTATATTTGGATACATTAGCTTTCGCGACATCAAACGTGTAGTAGAAAGTATTTTTATAATTAATAAAAAAATAAATAACTAGACTTTTGGTGACATGTGTTATGTTGCCAATGTATCATCTTTCTACGACACACAAGACACATGTTGCAAAAGTTATTTTAAATCAATGATATGTCGCTAAAAGTGCTTACATTTCGTGACATGTGTTATTTATTGTCGCCAAAGACTTTCCCAGACGAGGCTACAACGACATGTGTGCGACATAGCCAGATATGTCACGAAAATTCTTTGGCGACACAAATCTAACTTTGCACTACATATTGCTTGTCGCTGAACATGCATTTTCTTGTAGTGAGTATCAAGGTTAGAATGTATTCCAAAATACTTTGGCTTAGGATTCGTTATGGAAAACATTTTGATGAAAAAAATTTGAAATATTTTATATAAGAGGATTCAATATATTCAATATTGGCAATACTTGAGTTTGAATTTTAAGCTTTATCAGTCAATTAAATATATAAGTGGAGGTCTAAGACTTATTAAAGGAGTTTGAAACTTTATTATTAAATTCTAGGTAATGAGTAATAATTGACAGTAATAAGAATTTTAAAACTAAGAGAAAAAGATGATTCTTCGAAAGCCGCAAGATAGGAGCTTCGACCTCACGTCTCTTTCTTCCTTTTGGCCATTCTCTGAATGGAGGGAGAGAACATGAGTCCAAGGAGACACGACAATCTAAGATAGCAAAAATAGTAAAATATGAAACCCAACAATCGGTCCTATGTTGTGATGAATTCCTAGACCTGCATGGACCACCATTAAAAATGTGTCACGTCCCGCTCCCGCGATATCGGGTACCGGTTATGAGTGCGCCCAGCCTATGTTGTTGTTAACAACGGTAGTCAACTGTTCTAAACCTCAGTAAGTCTCCAAATACATCACAATTATTGATTTTCCACCACAACACTAAGTACGTGAAAATACCCTAACACAATTACATATCACCACAGTCCACTATATCTTTTTAGTACAGTATACATCTCAACTCTCCGGAGACAAATCCGGTAATTCATCATAACTATTAACAACATACATCTGCGACAATAGGTAAAATAATTTGTACAAATCTTCTAAGTCTTTCGGACTTCGCCATCTGATCCACAACTGTCTCTGAGATGTCAATATCTCGTCAGGATTGAAGCAAAGTAACACATAACTCAAACCTAATACAATATGATGCAATAAATAATAATAAGTGATAATTGAAAAATGGACCAGTAACAGAAAATGTACCTGAACAATATGCTCTATTCTACATGAAATAATGCATCTGATACTAGACACGACATGTAGGGGCTAATGTGAGTAATGCATTAATAGTGCTAGCAATCAATCAATGTGAATAAGGCACTAATAGTGCTTGCAGTCAATCAATAAAATGGACGTAAGGCACATCAATGATGTGCTAGCAGTCAATAGTCGTCTAACTAAGGGTAAACTACATGACAGTATAGTATCACCCTCCCGACTCGATCAATAACAATCAATAATCAATGACAATATACAATCAATATGAAAAATGCAAAATTAGAAATGGAAGAAAAATGTGTAGTTGCCTCGTTCCAATGGTGAATTTGCATTAAATCCACCTACAAAACAATATAGCACTTAAGTATTAGACTCTTAAACAGATCTTCTAGAATTTTCTATTTAGGTCTAAACTCTTATATCCCATAAATTTTCTAATGAAACTTGGCCCAAAAGATTCCTACTCAACACCAATTAATTGCTAAATCCCATATTTAACCAAGTAGCAGATTTCATTAATTTACTTATTTAATATAAAGCCCATTAGAGAAGCTTTTATAGAAAATATAGTTTATCACGAAGGAACCCTATAACAAATAAAACGAATGGTTTGATTCATTATCTAATAGACTTTGAGCCCAAAAATTAGGTCCACTAGATTTCCTCTCTAGAAATATTTCCCACGACATGTAACCGAATATGACACTAATTTGAGAAGCTTGACCATTGACTTCTGTGTATATTCCTATGACTAAAATATTTATTTTAAAGAAAGAGAGGAAAAGGGGAAAGTTCAAAGGCCCACAGAATACAAAGTAAACTACTAATTACTTAAACCTAATAATGACTCATATATTAGTCAACTAGTGTCTATCACAAATGGTGGCACGTTCCATTCTTTATTAATGTAATGAAAGAGTGCCACTAGTCGCTTTCTAAGCAGATTTATATTGGAAATTCTACGAACACATACTTTAAATTACTAAAATTATAAAATTATTAGTTTTGGAATATTCACATAATATTGATATACAATAATATATTCGGATTTTTTCATGTAAAGTAATAAAATATATATTATTTATATAAAAAGGGATAACTTTTGGGGTATTGCGGATGGGGGGACCACTCGCCAACTTAGTTGGCGAGCTGCTGAGTTGGCGAGGGGCTCGCCAACTGAGTTGGCGGGGCACCCTCTTCGAGGGGCCGCTCGCCAACTCAGTTGGCGAGCCGCATGCTGACTGGGCCAACGGCTATTTTCCAACGGCTATTTTCCACGTTCCTATAAACACCCCCCCACCCAACACTCCTCTCACAACATTCACATTCTCCTCCTACCCCAAACCCTCCTTACACCAAATTCTCCTCCTCTTGATATTTACTGGCGATGGCTACCCGCAATGACGGTCGTATTCCTGGCGGACCGACTACCGAGCTTATTCTTAAGCAACGTGAAGAGCACATATCTACTCAGATTTTTACTGGCGAGGTATTTTTTGAAATTACAAGTTGCTAACTTTAGTTATGTATATATTTTTTAGAATGTCTATGTTTACTTTATTAATGCATATAATTTTTATAGTTATACGACCATGATAATGCTTTACGAACCCGGATCCACGTACATTGGCGGTCTGAAAGGAATTATCGTACGTGGGAGCTTAATCCAGCTCAAAAGGCTTTGGTGGAATCCTTTGGATTCCACTATATAGATCGTGTTAGATATTTAATTCACGATCTTCATTTAGTTGTAAGCCTTGCGGAACGTTGGTGGCCAGAACGCAACACTTTTCAACTCCCATTCGGCGAGATGACGATCACCCTTTTTGATGTGGCGAATATACTAGGGTTACCTATTAAAGGTAACGCTATATATTTTGATCCGCACTTAAAGGGATCTGATCTGATCCGGAGCTATCTCGGTGTTAGCCCTCCTCCTGGTCTAAAAGATGGCAATTATGTGAAATTTTCATGGCTCCGTGGCAACTTTATAGACCTACATCAAACTATTGATGGGGTGGTTGATGTAGATGAAAATCGGGTATGTATTTTAATTAGTAAATTTGTTTATTACTTAATTTAGTTGTGCAATTTAATAAATTTGTTTAACACTTAATAAATCCAGGTCATTCGTTGCACTAGAGCGTATCTGCTCTGTTTATGTGGTGCAATTCTATTTCCCGATGTATCGGGAAATATGGTAAATGTGCAGCTTTTACCATTCTTGGATGATCTGACCAAACCTACTGAGCATGCGTGGGGAGCTGCTACTCTTGCGTTTTTATACGCCAATTTGACAGAATTTGTGAGATGCAATCGCAAGAGTATTTGTGGATGTATTTCACTGATACAGGTACGAATGAAAGACCTTAAAAAGTTAGAATAATTTTATACGCAAATTTTGTTTCTACTAATGTCATTTTTTTGTTTTATAGTTCTGGTCCTACGAGCACTTCTATATTGGTAGGCCTGTTACCAGCGTTCTCAGTGATGTTGGAGTATTTCCAGTTGCTATGCGCTGGCCTACAGATGTAGTGGATTATCAACACTACCAATACAGGACTGTATCACTATATCGAAGCCAATTTGATACACTGCGGTCTAATGAGGTAATTTTTAAATATGCAATAAATATCTTTAAATTATTTAAGTTTTGATCGTAGATAAACATCACATCTAATCTCTTAGAATATCTTTAAATAGGTAACCTGGTTACCGTACATATGTGAACCCGATGCTCCAGAAATCAAGATGACATCATGTGCATTTAGTTTACACAGATGTCATATTATATATGATCGGTTCACCATGTACCATCCGGCAGACCGTGTTCTTCGGCAATTCGGAATGGCCCCAATAATTCTCGATGATCCACCGACAGTCGGTTATCAGACATCAAATGCATTCCAACGAATCATTGGTCTCGTTGCTGACTGGAATAATCGGTTCGAGAATTATAGTGTGAGGGACATGTCTCCTAGACTAAATTCTGCTGAGGAATGTAAGTTATAAGTTACTCATTATTCGTATTGATTTAGTGTAAATAGTTTGCTAAAATTTTGTTTATATTTTGCAGACCTAGGTAGCCTGGACTACAGACAATGGTGGGGATGCCCTCTTATGAGCAACCGAGTATACCACTATGAGGAGCCCAGGTTCAAGACTAGAGCCCTAGACGATTCTACTATGCGTGCTTTTATTGATGGAATGAATGATTTGGTATGACTTCATTATACTTTAACTTCCTTATACTTTAAAAAATACATATACATAGATATGATAAATATTTTAATTTACATGTTTGAAATTTCAGAGTGGGGTATACGAGCAACATTTACAACAACCTCATATGGAGGAACATGTGACTCGTCGTCTTATGGGGGAGCTTGTTACTCGTGTTCGGCATCTGGGTATTGGACCAGAACCGGAAATGCCTCCGGTACAATCCCGTCTTCCACCGGACTATCCGACCGGCTTAGTACGACAGAGACACTCTCGTCGTCGTCGACGGGATACTGCTGGAGCGAGTTACCACTATGCTGGAGGGACCCCTAGTTACCAGTATCCTGGAGCAGGCCCGAGTTACCAGTATGCTGGAGCCTACCCGAGTTACGAGACTCCTGGAGTGGGACCGAGTTACGAGACTCCTGGAGCCGGACCGAGTTACGAGACTGCTGGAGATGAAAGCTACCAGATATTTACACAATTTTTTTCGACTCCATCAGCACCGCTGCCTACCCAAACTCAACAAGACCAGGACGAGGAATAGTAGAAAATTTTTAACATTGTATTATTGCAATTTTTGTATGATTTGTAATGGATTTTTACATAAATATTTGGGTATTGAACATTGTATTATTATAATTATATTTTACTCTCTCGGTTGACTAGTACATCTTCTTCGGTTGTGTCCCATAGCACCACAATTACTGCATCGTAGATCTCTTGTCGATGATTCCCGGGGTTTGATGCGGTTCTTCTTTGGTCTTCCGGCTTTCCGTCTTACATCTGGCACCCCAATTTGTCCTCTTACCAAAGGACCTTGGATCTCGTAGGGAACTGGAATTGGCTCCATATTTTGCGCGTATACACTCCTCAAGGTAGCCGTCAAAAATACTGCAGGATAAAAACTATCAATACTAATATTGCAATATCTACAAACAAAACATGCATGTATACATGGTATATACGTATGGTACCATCTTAAACATGTACAAGATCTGTCAGTTAGATTAACAATATATGTTCTACTTGTTGCCCGGTCTATTATTTCAAACCTATAATTATCAATAGCTAATATTTCTAGGTGGTTCTTCTCTTTGATAATAGAAGCCATATTTTTTAACATCTTCGGACAATAATCTGTGTCAACATTTTCAGCAAACTTTCTACGATTGTCATGAAGTGTAATAATCTTGGCTCTAATACCATCGAGAAGTGTTGTTATTGGCTTATCTCGTAATTTCTTAATCCAGCTGTTGAAACATTCAGCAAGATTAGAAGTGTTAATATCTAATCTAGGACAACTAGTATACGCTGTTATCCAATGTTCAAATCGACGACTTTCATCGTTTACACCAAGAAGCCAATCGTACAAAATTATGTTCTCGGCTTTAATTATATCAAACACACTCTCTGCATCCGTTTTATTATATGATCTAGCAAGCGAGTCTAACAAGCGTTGAAATACTGGTTCTTTTGTAACTTTTTTCATGTTTTGTTTAAAATGTTGAATACAAAAAAAATGAGAAGATGCAGGAAAAATAGCACGAACAGCATTTATTAAACCCTTTTGCTTGTCAGATATAAATGAAATTGAACTCCAATCATTAAAACAACTTTCAAAAGATATTTTAAGAGAATTTAAAAACCAAGACCAAGAATCACTATTCTCACCTTCAGCAACAGCATAAGCTATAGGATATAATTGATAGTTAGGATCGTGAGCACAAGCAATAAATAAGATACCTTGATATTTTGACGAAAGAAATGTAGCATCAGTACTAATAATTGGTAAACATCCACTTAAAAATCCATCAATACATGCTTTAAAACAAATAAAAATTCGTTGGAAGCTATTGTTTTCGGTAGTTTTAATAAAACATGTACTACCTGGATTTGTCTCCATAATTCTATAACAATACTCCTCAAGACTAGCGTATGCCTCATCATAACTACCATTAATTTCAGCTAATGCTGTCTCTCGGGCTCTCCATGCTTTGGAATAACTAACTTGTATACGGTGCTCCCTATATATATCTTTAACAATTTGTGATGGACTGTATGACTGGTTATCTCTAATAATGTCAATTATCATGGTCTTAATCCATGAAGCGGTAGCTAGTCGATGACGTCCTGTACTAAGTCTTCCTAAACAAGAATGACGATTTTCTAATGTACTAACTTTAACTATATCGCCATTTCCAATAGATTTGACATATACTCTCCAATTACAATTCGGTTGATCACAACTATATATAATTCCACGAGCATTATTCATATCACTAGCTGAACAACTAAAATTATATTTAATTGCTAAATTACTAATAAAGCTTCTAAAGTGAGAACGACTAGGAAATGATTGTCCCTTAAATAATTCATCAGTGATAGCTTTTACAACATCATCATCTACCCTATAATCTACATTTTCAACTAAATCATCACTATTTCCTTCGTCGTTGTCACTATCATCATCATGGTTAGATTCATCTGATGAATGACTTTCTTGGATAAATGAAACTATTTGTTGAGAAGAACTAGCACCTGAACTAACATGCTGATATTCAGAAAAATATTCATTATTTCTACTATCTAAGGTTGCTGCTACTTTAATAACATATATTTTTATATACCGTGATTGTGAATTAATCTCAAGAATATAATTCCATGCATCTTCACTATCTATCAAAAAACAATTAGAACCAAAAATAGACTTCAAAATAAAATCATAATGAATAGAACAACGTTCAATAATATGATTACGTATATTTTCAAAACTAATATTCGGATAAGTTGAAAAAATAATACTTTCTCCTCCTTCATAATTTAACCCATTTACTGTACCGCCGTGCGAGCATACAATTCTTACGCTACGATCCATGACGGTTGACAACTTCGGCTACAGAAAACCTCAAATGAACTTTAGCTGCGGGCAGAGAGACAGAGAGAGTGTTGGAGACTTTGCTAGAGGGAAGAGAGAAAATAGATGAAGTAGATTGAGTGTGAGATGAATGGGTTGAGATAGGTAATTTATAGAGGGAGATTGTAATAGCCGTTGTTGGTAATAGCCGTTGTGAAACGGATCCTTACTCGCCAACTCAGTTGGCGAGCATACGAGCGTTGTGCAACGGCTGTAAGCCAACTCAGCATGCGGCTCGCCAACTGAGTTGGCGAGCGGCCCCTCGAAGAGGGTGCCCCGCCAACTCAGTTGGCGAGCTCCTCGCCAACTCAGCAACTCGCCAACTGAGTTGGCGAGTGGTCCCCCCATCCTCAATTACCCCAAAGTTATCCCTTTTTATATAAATATTATATATTTTATTACTTTATATGAAAAAATCCGTAATATATTTCAAATAAATATTTATTATTTTTTTTTCCTATTTGCTAATATTTTTTATTTTTTTCGATTATTTTTTGTGAGCCCATCAAATAATATAGAACAAGTAGCGTTTCAAATTTAAAATATTTAATAATTTGTATTAATTTACAATGTATACAAATGTTCACTATAATTTTCAAATATTATAAAATTTGATTAAAATTAAAATATAGCATTAAATCTCTCTCATTGTAAATATTCTACGGTTGGTCATATACCATTTTTTTTTGTCACATACAAGCTTTTTTTCGCGTCTTTGATATGTTGGAAGTATCAAAAGTTGACTGATAATTATTAAAAGGAAAAATTAGGCTCGTAGGTTCACTTGCTATTGACAAGTATGCATAGATGTTGGTCCATAGTGTCAGTTGTACCAAAGAAACGAGATAAAGGCTCACCTCTGGAAACGTGTGGTTCCTATTGCCTTTGCTCCACTACTTCCCTCAGTGGACAGTCTAAATGCTCACAAGAATTAATGTGAGTCAACATCAACTTTAATATATATTCTCTTCTTGAAAAGAAAAGGAAGCAAGAAAGTGGGGAAGTGGGAAAGAGACTCACCGATCGCAGGATGCTGTCGGCGTGGTTCTGTCCGTCGAGTTGGACGGGATCGGTCGATCTCGCCCCGATCTGACCGGATCTGATGGAATTGTTTTCCGGCTCGGTTGACCGGAAGCGGCACACGAAGAGGAGGCGATGCCTGACAGGGAGTGGAGCTCACGGCGGTGCTAGGGCCGGAGTTCTGGCAGAGCTGTGTTGACGCCGGGAAGCACGGGAGGCTTGGGGTAGACCGAGTGGTGGCGCTCGACTCAGAGACAGCTCAGATCCGTTTGGGATCGAACAGAGGGGAAGACCGGAGCAAATCGACGCTCGGTCCGTCGTAGATCTGACAAGTGGATACGACGGAGGAATCATTGGTGACCGCCGGCTTCAGATCCAGATATGGCCGAGGTTCGGTTGCTGGAAGCTCCAGCCGAACATCTCGTCGACAGCGCCGGCCGGGGATGCAAGATGAGGTCGCCGGACACGCGGGGTGGTTGCCGAATTACGGAGGAGCGGAGGACACGAGCGGAACCAGAGTTCGGATACCACGTCGAGGTTAGGGTGTAGGTAGGTTTTCTTGATGTGAATGTGGTATTGGGGTACCGAGTGACACAGAACAAAGTGTCGGTGTCGAATCTGGAGTCTATATTGATGTTGTGTCGGCTTGTAACTGTGTTCTCGTGTCGGACCGAGGACACGGAGTCTGATTCTGTAGTGTTTTTATTGTTTTGGATGGATGAAGGAACTGTGTCGTGTCGGACACAGATGGTTTGTATTGTAGAAGATGTATCGGACACAGATTGGTCCAATGTTTAAGTTAAGTTTTTGAATATGATTAATCGATTAAATATAACATTACAGAAAATTTACTGTAGCGAAATAAATTTATATTTAATTTATCTAACCGAAACAAGTTTGAAAAAATTAGAAAAAAAGTCAGGCTCCGCCAACACTGTTGGCGAAAAACAGCAAAAAAAAATAAAAAAATAAAACGCGGGCCCCACGGCCAATTTTCTCCAACGGAGTTGGCTGAAATTGGGGGGGCCAATTTCAGCCAACCCAGTTGGCGGAAATTGGCCCATTGGGCTCACTTTTTTTTTTTTTTTTTTTTGGTTTGATTTTTTAACTTTTTTTGATTTGGTTTTTTTGTTGGTTTATTGTAATTAGTTATATTTCTATTTTATTTATTTAGTTTAGTTTAATTTTGTAATTAGAGTTAAGTAAATTTATTTTAACGAAATAAAATTAAAATAAATTAATTGGAAAGAAATATTTAGAAATATTATTTTCGGAAATTTGTTTCCAAAGCATCAAAATTTGTATAAATTACATCTAAAACATAAAAGTTTAAAAAATTACGAAAAAAATATCAATATGAATTGGACGTTTATATTTAAAAATATTATATTTATATCGTAAATTTTTTTAGTCGTTAACAGACGCTAAAAAATAATAATAATAAAAATTTGCCGTAAGACTATTACGTCTGCCGTCGAGCAGACTTCGAACGGCCATAACTACTTGTTTATAAATCATTTTTTGTTAAATAATAAGTCGATTTGTATGTTTTTGACGAGTGTAACACAAATCATGTAGAAAAAAAATTTATCCGAAACAAGACGCATATGTTACAGGCAAAAATATAAATTTTAAAACTTTAAAGTATCATAACTTTTGACTGGGAGATCGAAACAAGCTCCAGTTTGAGCCAAAATGACCGTATGGAAAAGTACTTCGGGATAAACGGTTTTACCGTTTGACGGACTTCGAAAAATTTTAGAATCGTCAAAAAACGATGTTTTGACCTCCAAATTTGACTTTCGGTAATATTATTTTTGAATATTTAAAATTTACTGTAGTGAAATAAATTTATATTGGATGTGGGGGCCAACAGATTTAAAATGATGTTTCGATCTCCAAAAAAAATTTAGAAACATTTAAATTAATTATGTTATGTCTATTATGAAAAATAAAGTAATAAAACAAAATAAATAATCAAACCAAACCCTAAACCAACCAAAACAAACCAACCCAAACCATCCAAAAAATCCGTGGGCCCCACACCAAAATTCAGCCAACATAGTTGACGGATTTTGGGGTGTGGGGCCCACGGTTTTTTGGGTTGGTTTGTTTTGGATTGTTTTGGTTGATTTTTTTTAGTTGATTTTTTTGAGTTGGTTTTGTTTTATTATTTGGTTTAGTTTTTTTATTTTGTTTTTTAGCCAACAGCTAACATTTTTTTATTTAGTTTTTTTATTTACTTTTGTTTTGGATTTTAATTTATTTAGTTTTGTTTTGAATTATGTTTTGCTTTGGTTTTTTTATTTATGGATTGATGTTGGTTCAGGAATTGGTTCACGTGGAAGGGGATCTCGGTTTGGTTTAACAAGGAGACAATACTGAGAGACAAGAGTTAACAGGAAAAAAAGAAGAAAAGACTTGAGTGGGAAAAAAGAAGAAGGGACGTGAGGAAAAAAGAAGAAGGGACGTGAGTGGGGAAAAAGAAGAAGAGACGTGAGGGAAAAAAGAAAGAAAGAAGGGACATGTCTCGTGGGGGAGGAGAGAGAGGAGTACAACAGAGAAGAAGTTGGTGCGAGCTGTGAGCTATAAGAAGAGAAGGAGGAAGCAGAACAGAATGCAAGGAGGAAGAAGAAGAGAGTGCACTACGATCATTTACAGCATTCCTTGTGAGCACGTAGCAGCAATTTGAGCAGCCTTAATTTTCTCTCATTTGTAAGGGGACACAGCAGTCTTTGTGAGCACAACAATCCTTATTGTTGAAGGTCTTTATTCTATTCTTCTTTATTTATACTTTTATTTGTATATGCAATATTTGATGTTAGTTTTTATTTTTTAAATATAAGTTATGTAATGTGCAAAATTATGGGCAGCCAAAATTTGTTTTTTGACAACCATAATTGTACAGATGGACAGCCAAAACGACGGACGTATTCCTGGAGGCCCTACTACGGATTTAATAATCCAGCAACGTGCGAAACATATATCTACTTTGGTATTTTATGGGAAGGTACAATAAAATATAATTGTGTAAACAAATATGAATGATATTTTGTACATGTCTACTAATAACATCGTCTATATTTTTCATATATAGCAATACGATTATACTAATAATGAACGGTGCCGGGAGCATGCCTCGTGGCGTCACGATAACAGACTTGGGTATTGGAGGTTGATCGACCACCAGGTGGCACTGTTAAAAATATTTGGCTTTTATTATGTTGACAAGATACATTTTTTGCAACACGATAGAGACCTAATATTCAGTTTAGTTGAGCGTTGGTGGCCCGGACGAAATACCTTTCAGCTACCATTCGGAGAGATGACCATTATTCTAGCTGATGTGGCCAATATTTTAGGTTTACCTATTACGGGTGAACCTATAATATTTGATAAATCAATTTCCGCCGACATTATGATTACAAAGTACCTAGGTGTGGAGGTGCCGCGTAATAAACGTGGTAAAAATCTTGTAACGTTTACGTGGCTCCGTCATAACTTTTTGCACCTAGACCGTATTGGTGATCAAGTTATCTCAGTTGATGAGGATCGGGTAAGTATAGTTTTTTTTTGCAACTTATGTTATTATTTACGTAGTATATTTTTAATTGAATTTAACGCATATAATGTTTTTATCATTTGTTCAGGTCACTGCTTGCACCAGAGCCTACTTGCTAGGTTTATTAAGCTGAATGTTGTTTCCAGACTCATCCAATTTAGTTGATTTACATTTTTTTACCTTTTTTGGTAGACCTGACCGCACCTACGCGCCACGCTTGGGGAGCGTCAGTGTTGGCATATTTATATAGTTCCATGACAGATTTTGTACAGTTTGAAGACATGAATGCAACGAAGGTAAATCTAAGTGGTTGTGCGACATTAATACATGTATGAAAATATGTGCACTTATATCATATGAAATTTTTTACTTAATTCCATTTACATTGAAAATAGATGCACTTATATCATATGGTCATATTTTCTAGGTTTGGTCCTACGACCACTTTCATATTGGTAGGCCAGTCCCCCGCATTAATACCGACGTTGGTGTCTTTCCGTCAGCTTTACGGTGGACTACGGATGCAGCAGATCCAGTACACTGTGAACATGCGGCTATCTCTTTATACCGGGTCGAATTTAACACACTGAAGTATAACGAGGTAAAATATCTGTATTATTATTTTATAAAGTCATTATAACCATTATCTTATAATTTTTTGTCATAAAATAGGTGACATACTGTCCGTACCGGCTTGAGCAAAATCCTACTGAAATCCAAACAACAGCCTATGACCTTAGTGTCTATAGTTGTTTCCTGATATTCGACGGTGAAATCATGTATCATCCAGCTGATCGCGTTATGCGACAATTCTGGGTGAAACAAAAGATTCCCGATGAGCCACCATGTTTAAATCGTAGTAAAGGGAGTGCAACTAAAAGGGCAAGCAAAATAATTCCACAGTGGAATTCTAGGATGGAGACACAGCCCATGGTACAGATGTCTCAACTAATGGACTCTATAGATGAGGGTAAGTTATTTAAAAAGTTGAACAAAATTATTTTTTTAAAATTATATGAAATTAAACGCTCATATTTGTTTAAATGGTGTAGCATTAGGTGATATAGCCTATAGATCTTGGTGGGGAGCTCCTCTTATCAGTAACCGATCCTACCAATATGAGGAGTTGCGATTCCAACATCGGGCCGTTGATGATGCTAGTTATCGTGAATGGTATCAAAATGTAATGGAGAAGGTACGTATTTTATTGATAAAAAATTTTGTTTCCATAGTTTTTTATTATGAATTAATTGGATTCTACTTAATATTTCAGCTTCCAAATTTGATTGTAGCATGTGAAAATCATTCAGTGAGAGACTCGTTAAGCACAGCAGTAAGATCATTTTTGGATGATGTGCAAGCATTTCTGACTCCACCCAACCCTCCATTAAATATTCCACCAGATTATCCTCAAGGCTTAGTTAGCCGACGGCAACCACGTCCGCGTAGAAACTATCCCCATGTTTGGCATATTGATAGCCCGCCTCAACAAGATGACGAGGTCCCTGAGCAAGACATTTTCCAACAGGCTGACCAGGGCACTTCCCAACAGGCTGACCAGGGCACTTCCTAGTGGTCTGGCCATGGCACTTCTCAGTGGGCGGGCCAAGGCACTTATCATTGGGTGGGCGAGGGAACGTCACAAGCACGTACCCCACAGATGGACCGAGAGGCGGACGAGGGGACTTCACAGCCTGGTGTTGACTATTGGGATTATTACATGCAGATGTCCAATTCTATATTTGATGCACCCCGGTTTGATACAGCTACTCAGTTATCTGTGACTCCAACAGCGCCGGTACAGACACAAGAGGCTGATGAATTTGACCCATGGGCACCATTGCCAGGGGAGAGACTTGAGGATACAGTAGCAAGAAGAAATAGACTCGGTCTTAGGCCAAGGCCTCATAGGAATTATGACAGGATGGCAAGAGGCAGAGAATGAAATTCTTGTACTGCTAGGTTATATGAGAAATTTATGTATTAGAAATTAAATTACATCAATGAACATAACTTTTCTAAGAAAATCTATGCCAATGCATTTATTCTCTTGGTTGGTTAGTACATCTTCTTCGATTGTGTCCTAAACTATTACAGTTGCTACATCGGAGATCTCTTGATGGTTGATCCTTCGCCATGATGCGGTTCTTCTTTGGTCTTCCCGCTTTCCGTCGTACATCTGGTACTCCAATGTCACCTATAACTAATGTACTTTGAATGTTGTAAGGGACTGGAATTGGCTCCAGGTGCGGCTCATATACGCTTCTTAATGCTTCTTTGGAAAAAATACCTGGATAAAAACTCTCGATGCTAATATTTTTAGAATTACAAGCATAACATACATGTACACATGGCAGACAAGTATGATACCATTTAAAACATGTACAATATTTTTTATCTAAGTTCACAACATATGTTCTGTTTGTTTCACGATCTAGTATTTCAAACAAATAACCAACTATACTCAATATTTGCAGCTGGTGTCTTTTTCTTGTGATACTGGCCATAGTATTTAACATCTTCGGACAATAATCAGTTGCAAGATTATCAGCTTTTTGTCGATTTTTGTCCTGAAGTGTTATGATTTTGGCTCGAATACCATCAAGTAGTGTTGTTATTGGTTTATCGCGTAAGTTTTTAACCCAGTTATTGAAGCATTCAGCAAGGTTCGACGTGTTAATATCTAATCTAGGACAAGGAGAATAAGCTGTTATCCAGTGTGATAAAACACGAGTTTCATCATTTACTCCAACAAGCCATTTGTAAACATCGATATTTTCAGCCTTAATTGTTTCAAAGCAAATATTCGCATCTGTCTCATTATAACATCTTGCAAGGTAGTCTAATTTACGTTGAAAATAAGGCAGTCTACATACTAGTTTTAAATTTTGTTTAAAATGTTGAATACAATAAAAATGAGGTAATTCCGGAAAAGTAGCACGCATGGCATTTATTAATCCTTTCTGTTTATCTGATATAAAAAAATTGTATCCCACGTATTAAAACTACCTTCAAAAGATGTTTTCAAACCGTTTAAAAACCAAGTCCAAGAATCCGTGTTTTCGCTCTCAGCAACAGCATAAGCAATTGGATATAATTGATAGTTAGGATCATGAGCACACGCAATAAATAAAATACCTTGAAATTTAGAGGAAAGAAATGTAGCATCAGTACTAATCACAGGTAAACATCCCCTTAAAAAACCATCAATGCATGCCTTGAAACAAATAAAAATTCTTTGAAACTTATTATTTTCTGTAGTCTTTATATAACATCTGCTACCTGGATTTGCTCAATGATTGTAAAAGCATACTCTTCAAGACTACTATATGCATCAATATAACTACCATTTATTTCTGATAGAGCAATTTCTCTAGCTTTCCAAGCTTTACAATATTTAATATGTATCCGGTGTTCCCTATAGATATCATTTATAACATGCGATGGACTATACGACTGATTATCACGAATTTTATCAATAATCTTATTCTTAACCCATATAGTTGTCGCTAATGGATGATTTTCCGTTATAAGTCCACCTAAACAAGAATGTACATTTTCTAGCGTACTAATGACGAATGTTTTGCCGTTGCCAATGGCTTTAGCGTACACTCTCCAATTACAACTAGAAACGTTACATTTATATACAATTCCACTGGCATTGTTTCTAGTAGCCCTGCAACAAATTTTTTTTGCAATTGCCATATCACTAATAAAACTTTTAAATGCATGACGATTTATAAATTCTCTTCCAATGAATAAATTATTTAAACTATCAACATTATCATCAAGTACATCATCTATATTTTCGATTAAATCATCACTATTTTCATCGTCGGTATTACCATCATCTACTCTATGTTCTTCTTCAGTAAATGAAATAACTTGGTGAGAAGAACTTGGACCACTACTAATTCTTTGTGGTGGTGGTGGAGGAGTCACAAAAATATTAATATATGTTGATTGTATATTAACTTCAAGAATAAATTTCCATGCCTCCTCACTAACTAAATTTATGCAATTAGATAGATAAATATGTACCAATAAAAATTCACAGTCAATAGCAAATTTTTCAAATATTAGATTACGTAAATTATCAAACGAAATATTTCGATCAATTAAAAGAACTTCAACTAAACCTCCTTCATAAGCTAACCTATTTAGTACACCACCAAGTGAGCATAGTATTGTTATACTTCGATCCATGGCAACAAGAAAATGGGCTTCAAAGATTGTATATTGAACTGAGCTTCTCCTGTGTCGAAAGAAAAAATTTCGTATGAAAAGAAATAAAAATTTTGATTGCAATGTTTGATATGCTGATATCAAATAAATACTACTTTATATAGGTAACTTCGAACCGATCGTTAGACGAACGTTGGATATGAACGTTAAAAAAATAAGAGCCGTTGAAAGAGCCGTTGTAAAATAGCCGTTGTACATAAACCAACTACTAAACCAACCCATAGACCCAACCCAATTTCAAACCAAAATCAAAACCAAATCATTCCTCAATATTTGTCTTTCTTCTTTACTTTGTCTTTTTTTTTCATATAAAAAAAACTAAACCATTAAAATAAACAAAAAAATTAGAGGACACAAATAAATACTAGTTAAAATAATTTATTTTCTTCTTTAGAGGACACAAAAATTAGAGGACACAAATAAATTAGAGGACACAAAATTTTTTCTTCTTCATTATTTACTTTTTTTTTATTTTTCGAAAATAATATTTCTAAATATTTCTTTCCAATTAATTTATTTTAATTTTATTTCGTAAAAATAAATTTACTTAAATTTAATTACAAAACTAAACTAAACTAAATAAATAAAACAAAAATATAACTAATTACAATAAACCAATAAAAAAACCAAACCAAAGAAAGAAAAAAAACCAAACCAAACCAAACAAAACAAAATAAAAATTAAGTGGGCCCCAGGGCCAATTCCGCCAACAGAGTTGGCTGAAATTGGCCCCCCCCCCAATTTCAGCCAACTCTGTTGGCGGAAATTGGCCGTGGGGCCCACTTTTTTTTTAAATTTTTTTTTTTTGCTGCTTACGTGTACAGCGGTTGTGTTTTTCGCCAACACTGTTGGCGGAGCCTGACTTTTTTTCCAAATTTTTCAAACTTATTTCGTTTAGATAAATTTAATATAAATTTATTTCGCTACAGTAAATTTTTTGATAACATTATGATAATCGATTAATTAGTATAAATAACTTGTAACTTATATTTAAATTCAGCATTGTTCATATTTGATCTTAAATGTTATTATATATATTTGTTTTTTTATAATTTTTTGTTCGTTTAACATGTATTTGCAGAAAAGTAATGGACATATGCAATAAAAAAATAATGATGAGTCAAAGATAACGTTATGTTAGAAGTTTTTTTGAACCACCTACGACATCTCCGGAGCCTCGCACTCGGACGTTCCGCTGTCGTCAAGGAAAAATGAAACCAGATTTTCAAGTCTTGTTTATCTTTGGACAACTGCCGTAAAGAGAAAATACGTCTTCAAGTTAACGAATATTTTAGAAGATTAGCGTCATTAAGTGCTCTTGGTCTTTCATATTTGTTATGTATTTTATATTTTGCTTATATGATCAAAAGTACGTCGAGTTCACAGTTGTCAATAGGAGATCAAACCCTTATCTAAATCAGAACCTAGTCCACTCAAAATAGTCCAAAATTTAACTAGAAATTTTATGTAATTAGGGTGACCAAGTTCGGACCGAATTCTGTGAGAACTCTAGCGGAACTCTTTCCGAACTCTGACCGAACTCGGGCTGAACTAGGTTAGGGTGAAAACCGATTCGACTCAGTCTTTCGAATGACCAGGCTCTAACGTATGAATTTCTGAACGTTTGGTATCCAAATTATGTCCAAACTCGGTTCAGA
This sequence comes from Iris macrosiphon, assembly GCA_036927795.1. Lineage (NCBI taxonomy): Eukaryota > Viridiplantae > Streptophyta > Magnoliopsida > Asparagales > Iridaceae > Iris > Iris macrosiphon. The sequence goes on from JAYESA010000003.1 coordinate 24,983,215, forward strand.
AAAATCCTATAAATAGAGTAAAATTTTACATCATTTTCATCAAGTCATTTGACTCAAAGCTTTCACTTTCAAACCTATTCCAATCTGAGCTATAAACTTTTTTATTCCCAAGATCAACTCCCAGCCTTCTAGTGCCAAGTGCTATCTCGGTTAGAAGTCTGTACGAGTTGTAAAAATTTGGTTTATAAGTTTGTCTTCCATACAAAACTGAAGTCGCGAGTCATTCGGATCAAAGTTCGTGTTGTAAGAAGTCAACGTGTCTTCGGATCAAAGCGCGTGTGTACCCTATTTCACAAATAGTGGATTAACATGGAGCAAGAGTTCTCAGGCCTGGCTCCACGGGAAAATTATGATAAAATCTCGGTGTCATCTGATTACCCTTTTTACTCTATTTAATTGCAAGCTTAGTTTTATATTTCGCATATTTATTATATTGCTTGCATACTAATTTACTGTTTACATATTGCCGCATTATTTGTTAGTTCGTAAATGTCACGTCCGAGTCCCAAAATACCGAGGGATTAGCCATGTGACAATGGCCAGCAGCACAACTCCAATGGGCAAACCCAATTTAACGACTCGTTAGAGTGCACTTAAGCTGTAATAAATATAAATGCAGTCTACACCATCTATCACAGAATAATTCTAATCTCATGCACAGAAAGAAACATAACTAAATATGATAGACTAATCAAGATAATAGATAAAAAAAAATATAGTCTATCATCAAGTCCAAATAAAAAATGTCTCGGGGAACAACCCGATAAAATAAGTTAACACATCAATCCAAGAGTCAAGATAAGAAATAACTGGAAGCAGAAATAATTGAGCATGTAACAGAATACTCAGAAGAAATCCTCTGGCACAACTTCGTCCTCTGGTGCCAGTACTCTCCAACGTCAGCTCCTGTCCCGTATATCTCAGGGTATGCCATATCTGCTGTACCTGGGGACATAATCCGGATCCGGGTCCTCAGGGGACATAGCAAATGAAATACAGTATGTGAAAAATAGATCCTCAGGACAAGCTATGTAACTAGCTATGTGAAATACAAATGAGAACATCACTAGTACTCAGACTGAGACCACTACAAGCTCTGTGTCGGGAAGCCGGTAGTAGTAATATCACGAAGGGCCAGTACACGTGCCAAAGCTCTAGTACAGAGACTAAGGCACTCTCCAGTAACATAAGTATATATATATATATATATATATATATATATATATATATATATATATATATATATATATAATCAACCTATAGCCTGTGTGTCTCTCCCCACCCAATGTAACCTCACGTCTCATATCCACAACACGCAAGATCATGACCTCTAGCTAGTACAACGAGTCATAATGATATCTATGTATATGCAAGTCTTATGTCACGATTCCTGTAAGCCTATACAGAATTACCATGAATAACTCAGGAAAGATTCTGTCACATGAATAGTGTCAAGTGTCCTTTGGTATGACGTACTTGGTAAAGTAAGCACGTAAAATATAGGATCGTGGAATCAACTCTCTAAGTGGCGTTACACGACTCCGCATACGGCGTCGACACCCGAATCTTGTTCGGACGTTAAGCAATATCTCACGGTCCTAGGTTGAATAGGTACATCATAGAATATATATATATATATATATATATATATATATATATATATATATATATATATATATATATATATATATATATATATATATATATATATATATAGAAAGAACTCAAACAATAAAGTCACAAGATCTACTGCAAGTTGGCAAGGTACACTTGCCTGGGTTTGAGCTCCGATAGTTGCTCCGATATAAGTAGATCTCTAGGTACGCCTCCGGATGCTGAAACAAACATCATCATTGCTCTCAGAATACTTAAAATAGGTAGGATTGACTACCAATAAGTCCAATTTGGACATAGGGGCAGAATTGACAGTTTTTGGTCAAAACGGGGTCCACAGTGGTCCATTTCGCATAAAAAATTATGCCAGAGACAAAGTTCTCCAAATTTATCAAACTTAGTGTCTACAAGTCCAAAACGATGATACAAACCCAAAGAAATATCCAGAACCGGATTTCGATGAGCCGATAAAAAAAATTGCCCGTCAAGTGGAACCGCAGGGCCCAAGAAAATGGGGTTTTGTTAACGTTCACAGAATTGAATCAAACTTGGGTAACAGGACCAGCGTAATGCTACGAATCGGATGATGCAAGTTTTATTGCAAAACGACAAGCATACACGAAATTATGATGAGTGTCAGAATAGAATAGGCCGATACGAAATTTTTTGACGGATACGCATTGATTCCGGTGTACACGCACATCCAAATCAACTTCCACGAAATCCAACATGTCCGTATTGATGTACGCGTCTTTCGATGCAATTTGTACACGATGAAGTCTCATCGTTTAGTGGGACGCACCCCGTTTCAGAAAATTTTGGGTTTAGAAAATCAAGTTTTTGGTCAACTTCAACAGCGAATAAAACACAACATACTATGAATTAAAATAAACAAATTAAAGAAATTAAATCTCGGTTATGTTGTTTAAATTACTATTCAAGTGGAATTTAAAAATATTTACTAGGTTGGAAGAAAAATGGCCATGAACATGGATGTTTTGGACAGTTTTCTGAACTACAAATTGGGTCATTTTTTTCTGTTTTGCGTCGCAATTTACGACCGACACAGGACACGATACCCCGAACTAATTATACAGGGTTCGAGAGGATCATGCAGTCTTCGCATAGGATTCAACGAGTCAACATTTAGATAACTGTGCATAGAGATACGGGAGTGGAAAGAAGGGTACCTCACTACTTGCTGCTGCTCGGGAATTCAGGCGACTTGCGGCGGCGACTTTGCGACGGTGGTGCGCGGCGGTCCGACGTCGTCGTCGGCGGTGGCTTATCGACGAAGAGGGTTTGATAGTGGATGAGGGGGTAGGTCTGGGGTTTATATAGGGGTCGGAGTGGGCTATTACGGGGAGGTGAAAGGGGGGAGTCGACGGCAGTTTTGGGGGAGGGGAAGGGAGGAGTCGGGTTCGGTTTTTAATGTTTAAGGGGTTTGTGGGTCTGGGTCGGGTCTACGGGTTAGCGGTTCGGGTAGGATCCGGGTCTGATTGGTCTAGGTTGGTCAAGGATGGTTCGGTTTTGTTCAGTTTGGTTTGGTTCGGGTTGGTTTATGTTGGTTTAATTAAAACAAATGCAATTAGCTATTTAAAAATAGTTTTGGAGCCCAATAAATTCCAGAAAAATTATACAATACTCTATTATTAATTATACACAAAATATATATTTTTTGTAATATTTTAGTAATTAATTTAATACATAAAAATATAATTCCATGAACGAACATTTATTATAATTAATTAAAAATTACAGAAAAGTCTCAAAAACTCAAAAATTTATAATTAAAATTCTAAAATTAAATTCTTAAAATCTGGGTGTTTACAATCTACCCACCTTAAAAGAATTACGTTCTCGCAATTAAGAATGCAAAATGTAACCGGTCAAGAAAATGTTTGCTCCAGATGAGATGATGTGGTTGCAAGACATGTTTGTTGAAGCACGACAAAAAGAATAAGGATCCATGAATAAGGAGAAATCGAGAGGAAGGGTGAGGGTTTTGTTCAAGAAGAACACGTAGGGAAGAAATGAGAACTTTTTTCTAGGCAATAAGAGATAAGTAACTCAAAAGTAAAGGTGCCTGGTTAGAATGAAGATCAACTACAGCTTATAAAAACTTGGGTACCAGTGACATATTACTAATCTAGACTAACAAGTTCATGCTAACATAATACTAGGTTTAGGCTAAGGAATGGAACTAACAGGCACATGCTAAAGTATTACTAGGATATAACTAGTTATGATAAAACTAAATCTTACTCATATTCGCTACTCCTCGAGTCTGTGCCTCCTCTACTGTCATTGCAAAAGCCTGTCCACGTCCCTATGATGGTGCCTTCTGTTGTTGTTGGGCCTGCTGGAAGAGTGCTGCCTGTGGTGCCAAGGGTGGCCTCGGCTGATATCTTTTCGGTGTTAGTAAAGCTTGTCGGTTAACTATCGGTGCTCCTTCTCGATGCTCAGGAAAATCCCTGGCTGAATGCTGGCTGGATCCTCAAGCTAAACATAATCCCCATTTGCGTCTGCATTCCTTCTCAATATGACCTACCTTTCCAAAGTAGTAACAAGTAGGAAGGACTAGTGCTAGTGGTGTAAATGCTCTCTGTGATGGATTCATCTGTGGTTGCTTTGCAACTCCTCCCTGCTGCACTCGGTCTGGTGCTAGTGCATGCGGCCGCTTCTGGCTGGACTCTCTTCTAATGACGCATTCTATGCGTTGGGCTGCAACAAGGACATCTGTATAAGAAGTAGGTGCGACAGAGCCAATATGTCTCTGTATCTCAAAGTTTAGTCCGTCAAAGAATTTCTCAGCCTTCTCTTCTTCTGTCAAAATTTGTGTAGGTGCGAAGCGGCTCAAACAAAAGAACTCCGCATTGTACTCTTCTACCGTCATGTTGCCTTGAGTGAGGCGATTAAACTTTTCCCAAAGTTTCGATCGAGCAATAGATGGAATGTAAATCTCTTAAAAGAGTCTAAAGAACTCCTCCCAAGTGATTCAATCTAGTCCGAGCCGTCTCTCCTCAGATAGCCACCAGTGATGTGCATTGGCCGTCAACTGCATTCTGACGGCAGTCATCCAATGCTCCCTCGGAAGCTCAGCTGCTTCTAATTGGTGTTGAGTGGTTGTGAGCCACTTATGAACTTCAGTGGGCTCCTCCTTGCCTGAAAAGGTATGTGGCTTCAGCTGGCGGAAATTAGTAATAGATCCCGTTGATGGCCGTCTAGATGGTGGGTTCGCCTGCTCCAATACCGTCACTATATTGTTTCTCAGGTTTTCTGCCTCGTGACGCTGAGCCTCTTGATGAACTATTTGTTGGGCTTGCATCATTGCGTAGAACATTTGGAACATCTGTTGTCTGTTCATAGGCTGTCCTGGTGGAAAAATAGGCATCGGTGGAGTAAACTGCGGTGGTGGTGGAATATCGTCTTGCCGGAACCTTGAGGCGTACTGATCTGCTTGATTGCTTTGTTGAGTGAAGGGATCTCCACCCAATGGTGTCACTCCATCGTCGTAGGTGACCACAACACCTTGTGGTGTACTTGCAGGAGTTTTGTCGCTGGCTCGTGGATCCATTAATCTGCATACAAAGTAAACTATGAGAGGCGTACAGAGGAATCAAGGCAGGACGCAAGTCAAGAAATTATTTTGAAGTCAATATAGAGGTCAAGAAAGTGTCAATATGTGGATGAGATCCTATAATTTATCCTATCATAATTTGTAAGCTTGTTCGGTTTCTTAGTTGAAATCGAAGCAACATAGTCGTAGTCCTGCATGGGCTACCACAAAAACTATGTCACGTTCCAGTCCCAAAATACCGAGGGACTAGCCATGTGGCAATAGCCAGCAGCACAACTCCAATAGGCAAACCCAATTTAATGGACCCGTCAGAGTGCACTTAAGCTATAATAAATATAAATGCAGTCTACACCATCTATCACAGAATAATTCTAATCTCATCCACAGAAAGAAACATAACTAAATATGATAGACTAATCAAGAAAAGAGATTAAAAGAAATATAGTCTATCATCAAGTCCAAATAAAAAATGCCTCGGGGAATAAACCGATAAAATAAGTTAATACATCAATCCATGAGTCAAGATTAGAAATAGCTGGAAGCAAAAATAATTGAGTATGTAACAGAATACTCAGGAAAAATAGACTAATCAAGAAAATAGATAAAAAGAAATATAGTATATCATCAAGTCCAAATAAAAAATGCCTCGGGGAACAACCCAATAAAATAAGTTAATACATCAATCCAAGAGTCAAGATAAGAAATAACTGGAAGCAGAAATAATTGAGTATGTAACAGAATACTCAGGAAAAATCCTCTGGCACAACCTCGTCCCCTGGTGCTAGTACTGCTCTAGCATCAGCTCCTATCCCGTATATCTCGGGGTATTCCTCCTCTGCTGTACCTGGGAACATAGTCCGGATCCAGGTCCTCAGGGGACATAACAAGGTACAAGAATAACTCAAACCAAATAAAATACAGTATATAAAAAATAGATCCTCAAGGCAAGCTATGTAACCAGCTATGTGAAATGCAAATGAGAGCATCACTAGTACTCATGCTGAGACCACTACAAGCTCTGTGTCGGGGAGCCAGTAGCAGTAATATCACGAAGTGCCAGTACATGTGCCAAAGCTCTGGTACAGAGACTAAGACACTCTCCAGTAACATAAGTATATATATATATATATATATATATATATATATATAATCAGTCTGTAGCCTGTGTGTCTCTTCCCACCTAATGTAACCTCATGTCTCATATCCACAACACGCAAGATCATGACCTCTAGATAGTACAACGAGTCATAATGATATATATGTATATGCAAGTCTTATGTCACGATTCCTGTAAGCCTATACAGAATCACCATGAATAACTCAGAAAAGATTCTGTCACATGAATAGTGTCAAGTGTCCCATGGTATGACGTACTTGGTAAAACAAGCAAGTAAAATATAGGATCGTGGAATCAACTCTCTAAGTGACGTTACACGACTCCGCATATGGCGTCGACACCCGAATCTTGTTCGAATATTAAGCAATGTCTCATGGTCCTAGGTTGAACATGTACATCACAGAATATATATATATATATATATATATATATATATATATATATATATAGAAAGAACTCAAACAATAAAGTCACATGATCTATTGCAAGTTGGCAATGTACACTTGCCTGGGTTCTGAGCTCCGATAGTTGCTCCGATATAAGTAGAATCTCCAGGTACGCCTCGGATGCTGAAACAAACATCATTATTGCTCTCAGAATACTTGAAATAGCTAGGATTGACTACACATAAGTCCAATTTGGATACAAGGATAGAATTGATAGTTTTTTGTCAAAGTGGGGTCCACATGTGGCCCACTTCGCACCAAAAAATGTGCCAGAGATAAAATTCTATAAATTTGTCAAATTTAGTGTCTACAAGTCCAGAACGATAATATGAATCAAACATAATATTCTGAACTGGATTTCGATGAGCCGATCATAAAATCGTCCGTCAAGTGGAATCGTATGGCCCACGAAAATGGCGTTTCATCAACGTTCTCAGAATCGAACCAAACTTGGGTCACAGGACCAGCGTAATGCTACGAATCCGATGGCGCAAGTTTCTTTGAGAAACAATAAGCATATACAAAATTATAAAGAGTGTAAGAATAGGCCTATACGAGACTTTTCGACGGATATGCGTTGATTCTGGTATGCACGCACATCCAAATCAACTTTTACGAAATTCCACACATCCGTATTGACAATACATGTCTTTCGATATAATTTGCACACGACGAAGTCTCCTCGTTTAGTGGGACGCACCCCATTTCAGAAAATTTTGGGTTTAGAAAACCAAGTATTTGGTTAACTTTAACCACGAATAAAAAACAACATACAACGAATTAAAATAAACTAATTGAAGAAATTAAATCTCGGTTATGTTGTTTAAATTACTGTTCAAGTGTAATTTAAAAATATTAACTAGGTTGGAAGAAAAATGGCCATGGACATGGGTGTTTGAGACAGTTTTCTGAACTACAAATTGGGTCATTTTTTCCTATTTTGCGTCGCGATTTACGACCGACACAGGACACGATACCCCGAACTAATTATATAGGGTTCGAGAGGGTCATGCGGTCTTCACATAGGATTCAACGAGTCAATATTTGGATAACTGTGCACAGAGATACTAGAGTGGGAAGAAGGGTACCTCACTGCTTGCTGCTGCTCGGGAATTCAAGCGACTTGCGGCGACGACTTTGCGACGGTGGTGCACGGCGGTCCGGCATCATCGTCGGTGTTGGCTTATCGAGAATGAAAGAGGGTTTGATGGTGGATGAGGGAGTGGGTCTGGGGATTTATATAGGGGTCAGAGTGGGCTGTTATGGGGAGGTGAAAGAGAGGAGTCAGCGACGGTTTTGGGGGAGGGGAAGGGAGGAGTCGGGTTCGATTTCTGAAGTTTAAGGGGTTTGTGGGTCGGGTCGGGTCTGCGGGTTAGCGGGTCGGGTAGGATCTGGGTTCGATTGGTCTGGGTTGGTCTATGATGGTTCGGTTTGGTTCAGTTTGGTTTGGTTCGGGTTGGTTTAGGTTGGTTTAATTAAAACTAATACAATTAGCTATTTAAAAATAGTTTTAGAGCCCAATAAATTCCAGAAAAACTACACAATACTCTATTATTAATTGTACACCAAAAAAATATAGTTTTTGCGATATTTTAAAAAGTAATTTAATACACAATAATATAATTTTATGAACGAACTTTTATTATAATTAATTAAAAATTACAGAAAAGTCTTAAAAACTCAAAAATTCATAATTAAAATTCTAAAATTAAATTCTAAAAATCTGGGAGTTTATAGTAGATGCCTTTTCTTAGTATAAATTTTAATTGGTAATTATATTCTTTTGCACACACATACACTCTATTCACCCCCATCTAGAGTTGTCTATCGATCCTACAATTGGTATCAGAACTAAGTTCTCTTTCAAGTATTCCTTTTTTATAGGTACCAATTGCTCCTATAATTGGCATCGAAACCAGTTCTCTTAATCAGGATTAACACCCTTGAGTAGATTCATGGCATGTCATGTCCAAGTCCTAAAATATCGAGGGATTAGCCACGTGGCAATGGCCAGCAGCACACTCCAATGGGCAAACCCAATTTAATGGACCCATTAGAGTGTACTTAAGCTATAAAACAATTATAAAGATCTATGATACTTGTCACAGTCTAATTCTAATCTCATCCACAGAAGGTAAACATAATTCAAAATGTCAAACTAATCAAAGAAAAATATAATCCAACAACAAGTCTAAATAAAAAGTATCTCGGGAAATAACCCGATAATGAGTTTAATACAATAATCCACGAGACAGGAAATAGAGTATATAAAAATAGAAATGACTGAGTATATAACAAAATACTCAAGATAAATCCTCTGGCATCACCTCGTCCTCTGGTGCTGGTACTGCTCCAATGTCTTCTCCTGTCTCGTATACCTCGGGATAGATCTTCTCTGCTATACCTGGGGACATAATTCGGATCCAGGTCCTCAGGGGACATAGCAAGGTACAAGAATAAATCAAGCCAAATAAATGCAGTATATAAAATAAATATCCACAGGGCAAACTACGTAACCAGCTATGTGATATGCAAGTGAAAGCATTACTAGTACTCAGGCTGAGACCACTACAAGCTTTGTGTCGGGGAGCCTGTAGTAGTAATATCACGTAGTGGGCCAAGCTCTGGAACAGAGAATTAAATACCGCAATAATAAATATATATACAATCGGTATGTAGCCTGTGTGTCTCTCCCACCCAATGTAATCACACGTCTCATGTCCATAACACGCAAGATCATAACCTCTAGCTAATGCAGCGAGTCATAATGATATCTATGCATATATAAGATCTATGTCATAAATCCTGTAAGCCTATACAGAATCACCATAAATAACTCAGGAAAGATTCTATCTCATAAATAGTATCAAGTGTCCTATGGTATGACATACTTGATAAAGCAAGCACGAAAATATAGGATATTGATATCAACTCTCTAAGTGACGTTACACGACTCCGCGTACGGCGTTGACACCCGAATATTATTAGGACGTTAAGCAACATCTCACGGTCCTAGGTTGAACATATACATCATAAAAATAAATCAAGAAAATAATATGAGAGCAAGTACTGCAAGTTTGGCAAGGTACACTTGCCTGGGGTTTGAATTCCTCCAATTGCTCCGGTAACAATGAGATCTTCAGGTACGCCTTCGGATGCTGAAATAAACGTTACCATCACTCTCAGAATATATAAAATAGCTAGGATTGTCTACTCATAAGTCCAATTTGGACACAGGGGCATAATTGACAGTTTCTGGTCAAAGCGGGGTCCACTTGTGGCCCACTATGCACAAAAAATGTGCTAGAGACAAAGTTTTCCAAATTCATCAAACTTAGTGTCTATGAGTCCAGAACTATGATACGAACCCAATAAAATATCCAGAACTGGATTCCGATGAGCCGATCACAAAATCGCCCATCAAGTGGAGATGTAGGGCCCACGATACGGGATTTCGTCAACGTTCTCGGAATCAAACCAAACTTGGGTCATAGGACCAGCGTAGCGTTACAAATCCGATGGCGTAAGTTTCGTTGCGAAATGATAAGCATACACGAAGTTACAACTAGTTTCAGAATAGGTCCGATACGAGACTTTTTGACGGATACGCGTTGATTTCGGTGTGCACGCACATCCAAATCAACTTCTGCAAAATTTCACACGTCTGCATTGACGATACGCGCCTTTTGGTACAATTCGCACACGACAAAGTCGCCTTGTTTAGCGGAATGCAGCCAGTTTTGGGAGAATTTTGGTTTTAAAAACCAAGCTTTTGGTCAACTTTACCCGCAAATAAAACACAAATTACAGCACAATAAAATAAACTAATTATAGGGTTTAAAACTTGGTTATATTGTCTAATTTATTGTTCAAGTTAATTTAAGAATTATTAAATAGGTTGGACGTAAAACGGCCATGAACTTGGAAGTTTGAGACAGTTTCCTGAATTAGAAAATTGGCTATTTTTCCTATTTTTGCGTCACAGTTTGTGACCGACACAGGATACGATACCCCAATCTAATTGCACATGGTTTGAGAGGGTCACACAGCGAATATGTTGTAATAGACTGTTCGAGAATCGACACAGCGAGGAGGAAGAAAGATTTACTGGAACAGGGGTCGGCTGCGGTGTGCTACGCGTGGACGGGGCGGCGCGGCAGTGGTCGATCAACGGCGGTTGTTGCGGCGGCCGCGGCAGAGTGGCGGTGCTGAGGCTGCTTGGTCGTCGGCGGGGGTCGTCGGAGTTGTCGTCGTCGCGGCGGAGGCTCGGGGTGGCGGTGGCTGTGATGTTGATGGGGGTGGCGGTCGGTTTATATAGGGGAGGGTGGAGGTTGCGGGGAGGTGGATAGTCGGCCGACGGGGGAGGTGAACCGAGGGGTCACGACGGTTGGGGAGTCGACGGGTCGGCGGCGAAGGCGAAATTATCGGCGGAGAGGGGATTGAACGGTCGGGGTTTATACAGTTACTGTATAAGGTGTTAGCGGGTCGGGTCGGGTTTGTCGGTACGAGTCGGGTTCAGATCTGACCCATTAGGGTTAGGTTCAGTTGGGTTTGGTTTAATTTGCTTTGCTTTGGTTCGGTTCAGTTCAAGTTGGTTCAGTCTGGTTTATTTAAAAGTGATATATTTTAGCTATTTAAAAATAATTTTTGAGCCCAATAAATTCTAAAAAAATTACACAATATCTAAAATATAATTTTACACTAAATAATATATATTTTATAATAGTTTAATATTTAATTTAATTCACAAAAATAGTAATCCTTTGAAGAACATTTATTTTAACTAATTAAAAATCATGAAAAAGTCCTAAAAATTCATATTTAATTTTTTTTAATTCGGATGTTTACAATCTACCCACCTTAAAAGAATTATATCCTCGCAATTAAGAAAATAAAACATAACCGGTCAGAAGAGATGTCGCGGTTGCAAGATATATTTGTTGAAGCACGACACAAAGAATAAGGAATCATGAATAAGGAAAATTGAGAGAAAGGGTGAGGGTTAAGCAGATCATGTAGGAAAGGAATAAAAATATTTTCCTAGGCAATGAGAGATAAGTAACTCAAGAGTAAAGAAATCTGGTTAGAACGAAAATCAACTACAGCTTATGAAAACTTGGGTACCAGTTACTAATCTAGACTAACAAGTTCATGCTAACATAATACTAGGCTTAGGCTAAGGAATTGATCTAACAGGCACGTACTAAAGTATTACTAGGAATAGATAGCTATCAAAAAATTTTGTCCTCAAAATTTAAGGAAAGAACTAGCACTACAATAAGTAATCACAACAAGCAAGAAAGAATGATACCTCACGGCTCAAAGAGATAAGGGTATCGCTCGCGCATCTTGGCTTCCTTCTCCCAGGTAGACTCTCCCGGAGAGTGAAGCCTCAACTCGACGCGTACCAAAGGAATTGTCTGGTTTCGCAATACATTCTCCCTGTAATCCATAATCACCACTAGCTGCTCTGGGTAGCTGAGAGTCGGACCTACCTCGATCTCTGAGTGATCCAATACGTGACTAGGGTCTATCATATACCGTCTCAGCTGCGACACATGGAACACATCATATACTCCTTTCAGTGTAGGTGGCAAGTCAAGTCTGTAGGCCACTGCACCGACCCTCGTAAGAACACCGAAGGATCCGATGTACCGTGGACCCTCGTAAGCTTCCCACCTCCACCAAAGCAAATCATGCCCTGTGTCGGAGAAATCCACAAGAATACCTGACCGCCAACCTAGAATAAAATATAGCCTTAACACTCAATCTAAAACAAAACAATCACAAGCAATACAAACAAAATATATACCTCAAACTCTAAAGATCTTCGGTGGCTATCGACCCAATGCCGCTGTCTGTCCTGTGCCACCCGAAGTCTATCTCTGATGAGCTTGACCTTCTCAGTTATATCCACAATCATCTTCGGTCCCAACAAAAATTTCTCACCAATATCATCCTAAGATAGAGGAGTGTGACATCTCCGTCCATATAAAGTCGCAAATAGAGATATCTTGATACTGGCCTGGTAGCTGTTGTTACGGGCAAACTATATCAGGTGAAGATGATCCTTCCAAGAGCCTCTGAAATCAAAAACACAAGTGTGAAGCATATCCTCGAGGGTTTAAATAGTCCTCTCTGACAGCCCGTCTGTTTGGGGGTGATAAGCCGTACTGAACTTGAGCTGTATGTCCAAGCTAGCCTACAAACTCCTCCAGAAGTGGGATACGAAGCGAATATCCCGATCTAAGACGATGCTCACAGGAAATCCATGCAATCTGACAATCTATTGCACATATATCTCTGCAAGCTTCTTCGTAGACGTACCCACCTTAAATGGAAAGAAGTTGGCTGATTTTGGATTTTTCAGCATATGTCGAGGTTTAGAGTTGAGTTGTCTATTTTTTATTTAATTAAACCCTTGGCGCGTCCTACCGTTGCTATATTATTTGGAGCCCAATATCAGTCCATAAATTTCATCGGACTATTGTACTTCTGACTTGACTCGCCAATTTAGGCACTGGACTTTTTTGTCACACAAAAATCAATCCGTTGTGCCTTAAATTAATCTCATAATTTCCCGTATCCTAATTCCATATTTAATTCCGTGTCGGACACCTGTGTCGTTACCCTCAATTTTGAGATACCAACTTAACCCGTTGAGCCGGACCAACTAAAAGGTCCAAGACTGACTCCAAGCCCCCACCATTTTTAACCTTTGCGTCATTTCCAAATTTTGACCCCAAGTGCCCCCATTTAATTTAAGTGCGCGGGTCACTTTTATTCTAATTAAATCGGGGATACCAATTTTGCCTAATTCTATTTTAATCCCCAATTAATCCCAATGCCCGTTTAATTAAACCCATGTCAAACACCCAACACCCCCTCACCATGCACATCACCAAACTCTATTTTCCCCACAATTTTTGTATCATTTTATGTGTTCGTGCAATTTCCCGAATTTAAGGGGCTTAGTTGCAATTTATTGATTTTAGGTATCATCCCCCCATTGGTCTAGGCCAAATGGAGAAGCCCCCTCTTCTTTGACCAAGTCAACATCCCTCCTTCCTTTCTTTTGGATGAAGAAATAAATTCTTCCATATGTAATCTCCACCACTCATTTCAAATGAGAGCATCTCCACCCTCCATCCCACACACCCTTTCCCTTAAAAAAGTCTACATCACATCCCTTCCCCCAAGGCCGGCCCTAATCCCCATGTCTTGAAAAACCCCTACCCCCTCTCTCTCTCCTCCCACTTCTCCATGTAAAAACCGATCACCCATTCCCATTTTCTTCCTCTTCTTCCTTTCTTCTTCTTATTCTTCCCTTCACCATCTTCTTCTTCCCTACTCCTACTCCGGCCAAGCCCCTCATCTCTGGCGGCCAACGTCACCACCCGAACCGGACTGCTCCTCCTCTACCTGAGCTACTGCTGACCGCCTACTCCGACGGTTCTACTCCTGACTCCGGCGCCTGTGCGGCCTACCCGACTCTGGCCTAAACCCCCACCCGACTGTGCAGCTCCCCGAGCTGTACTCCCTCCGGCGCCGCTGTGCAGCCGACAGCTGTACTCCTTCCGGCGCCGCCGCAGCACCCCGAGATGTACTCCCTCTGGCGCCGCCGTGCAGTCGACAGCTGTACTCCCTCCGGCACCGCTGTGCAGCGGACTGTTGTTCTCCCTCCGGCACTGCTGTGCAGCTCCACCCCGTACTCCAGACTCGAGCCTCCCCCGTGGCGGCTCCGGTGATTCCAGTCCGGTGCAGCCATTCCCCCACCTGACTCCGGCCTGACACCACCACCACTCCGGCTTCCCTCATCCGATCTTCTCTCTATCACCACCACTTCGGACCTCTACCCCGGTCGACCGACCAACCCAGTCCGGCAGCGCCGCTCCGGACCACCCCCAGCCTTCTTATCATCACCATCACCACCATTAGATCCTATCATCATCACCATCACCACCATTAGATCCCATCATCATCACCATCACCACCACCACAAGCTCCCTATCATCACCACCACCACAAGCTCACTATCATCACCACCACCACAAGCTTCCTATCATCACCACCACCTCGCTCCGGCCGCCTAGGTATATTTCCTCCTCTCCCTATATTGTTATATATTGTGCTATGTTAGCTAGGGTTATTGTTTATATAAATGGTTTTGTGTTCATAGCTAGGGTTCGTGTTCAATATAATATTGGTATATATATGGTTAGTGTAGTGTAGTACTTGAACTATGTGATTAAGGTTAATGTTGATTAAGGCTATTGATGATTAAGGTTAATATTGATTAAGGCTAATGATGTTTAAGGTTAGTATTGATTTTAATGACTTGAGAATAGGGTTAAATGTAGGTTAGGGTTTATATTTACATAAATTAAAATAGATTTAAATGATTTGCATGGAGGTATGGGATTTAATTTTTGACGAGATGTTATGAATACTATACATGGTGGAAAGAATGCTAAATCAATTAATGAAGATTAAATTAATGAGAAATGAGATGATGATATTTTGAACACTGATGAACACTGAGGAGCACATATTGGATTGTGAACTAGTGTGTAGTATAAAACCATTGATCGGTAATGTGGGGACTAGAAATTAATGATGGGTTAAATTAGAGTGGTACTTTTGTGATTTGGTAACAATGTTATGAAACGAAAGGTTAATAATCATTAATTGTATTTTTGAGGATGGTTTGGTGATATGGTACAGATGACTAGATGTTTTGACTATCGTACCGATAGTCAACTATGGTCAACCCCCTAGTGTCTTGTTCCTGTGAGTCGTAGCTGAGATTGAGTTAGGTGTAGATGTGTATCACATCCCTGTCTGTCGTAGAATAGATTATTGATTATTGGTTTGTATCTCATCTCTAGGTACTGCGGGACCTGAGGGCTTGGACGCGGTACCGGGACCCCGTTATCAGCAGCCTCGTGTAGGCAAGTGTACCTTGCCACCCTGTATTTCAGATTACAGATACTTGTTGTTCATTATGTGCCTTGTGCACGTATTTAAGTTGACGTTCGATACTTCGCGTCCGAATCACAACCGGGTGCTGACGTTCGTCGTAACGTCTTAGAATAATTGTTAGATGCTTTGTAGTACCTCGATGCACGTACTTGAGTACATCGACACCCCAGGACACACTCATACACTGTGATCATACCAGATTCCTGTATCCTGATACTGACATCATGATCAGAGACTAGGACGACCTTAGGGTCGCGTCTGTTGAGTTATTTCTGTGTGTCGAGACTGTAGATAGAGGTTCAGGTTTAGCGCACCATCGTTGACCGCTTGGAAGGGGAAGACAGTTACTAGACGTTTGGGCTCCTATGCACGCGCTTATATATGTATATGTAGTGATCCTGTATTCTAGAGTAGTGTATCACCCGTGTGTCTCTGTGCTCGGAGCTACGGTACGCCCCGTGTGTCTCTGTGTTCGGAGCTACGGTTTTATTTTAGAAAGCCCACGCATCGAATATTGTCTTCAAACTGTGTCATACTTGTTTGGTTATGATAGAAGTACCCTGTTGTTGCACTTGTACTTTTTTGTATACTTGGCATGCTGTATTTTTGTACCTTGTTACGTCCCTCTGAGGACCTGGTTCCCTGCCAGTTTTGTAGCATAGATGATTACGGAGCATTTGGAGTTGTTGTTGGAGTTGCATGTCTTGCGAGCATGGTACCAGGTACTCACATCTTATCTACCGGCATTATGGTTATTTTACATTGATTATTCATCTGCTATTGTAGCCAAGTTTTTATAGACTCATACTTCTTCTCGAGTCTATTCGAGTTAGTGTGTTATTGGGCGGCCGACTTTAGCACATATAGCTCTTTCTTGTATACTGCTGTACATTGTGGATTGAGACATAGAGGTTTACATTTATGGGATATCTAGCTAGTTCCCCTTTATATTTTACAGCTTATATGTATTCGAGTCAGACCAGAGTCTGGTCGAATGCGTAGCTGGCGTGTCACGTATTCCTGGTCCTATATTTAGGGACTGGGGCGTGACATGTTTTTATGGTGGCCCATGTAGGTCCGTTTTAAATCGTCTTGGTCACCTGACTGTGCCAAGCGAGCCTGTAAATTAGGAATAAATATTATGAAGGTTGAATAAGATCTCAATCCATAATCGATTTTAAAAACTCTTTGTTTGTGATTATCGCCCTTGGACTTCCAATTTATACTCGTTCAATTTTTGTCAATATCGTTATAATTGTTTCTCATCCCCTATTATTCGGGAAGACGGACGCCTGTGACTGATGATTTCCCTCCAGAAGAAGATCGAAGACCAGACGACAGAAGACAGAATTCGTATACCTTTCTCTGAGAAGATTATTACCTTATCAGGATAGATTGATGGGTTCTTTGGATTCTAGAACTAGTGAGGAAGGTTGGCAAGAGAGTTGGACCCAGTAGTACCCTACCCGTGCTTGAGGTAGTAGTGATCTTGGAAGTACTGAGAGCTAGAAGGATTGTTGATCATGACCTAGAATAATTTATGGAAATGCATAGCCTGATGATGGAAACTAGTGGTTGTATATGATAGCAATGCTAGGAATGATGATTATGAGCTAGAGGAGATAAAAATTTAGGATCTCACTGGGAAGATAATGATCGGATTCCAGGAATTCTAGTATGTGCTTGAGTGATACCATTATTGTACTTGTGACTTGGAGAGATGAATAATAAAAAGAAAAAATTCGAGGAATAAAATTTTAGGAAAAACCTTGAGGAGAAGAGAAATTATACATTAGGCAAGAAAATATTTTCTTTTGGGGATTGATGTTGTAAATAGAACAGGAAAATTTATCTTGAGGTTAAAGTCTAGACTATGACATTATCCTAGACATGGATTGGTTGAACCAATACCACGCAATGCTTGATTGCCGTCGTGGTTGTGTCATCCTTAGACCACCGGATTACCCTGAGTTTGAGTTTCTTCAGAGAGCCTGGGAGCATGGTGCCCATCTACCTTAGGGGTATACAACGCAGGAGGTGAACCAGTGTACCACCATATTATATCAGGATTTGAGGATGTTTTTCTAGAGAATCTTTTAGGCCTGCCACCTGACAGAAAGAGTTTATTCTTGATAGTGAGGTTGTTAAGAGCCCTATAGTCGATACACGTACGTAACAACCAATACTTCTTTGGTACAAACAATACCGAAGAACCCCATGGTGATAAACTGGATCGAATAAAGCGTTTGTCCTGTAACTTATCTACCTGTTTATTCAATTCTACCAACTCACTGTTGTTAACTCTATCGACGTGCTGAGATATCAGCTCTGTTCCTTGAACCAAATCTATAAAGAACTCAACATCTCGGTCTGGCGGCAAATCCTGCAACTCCTTAGAAAAATATCGATGAACTCTGCTATCAACGGATATGTCAACTCCTTCTCTTCCACCATGGCTCCACAGATAGCATCCTCGCTCTACTCCATTGCTCCTCTGTCAATCTCAAATTTTGGCACTTCTGGCGATCGAAATAAGACTATGTCTCCACGATAATCTATACTAGCATGGTTTCTACTTAACCAATCCATTCCGAGTACAATATTGTAGCTCGGAAGTAGCATTACGAGTAAGCACGCACTCAACTCTCGGCCTCCCGATATAACTCTTCGATCCTTGCAAACATTACTAACTAGGATAATGCCACCCCCAGTCGTGATCTAAGTCCTAGACAAAGATTCAGACTCTAATCGATGCTTAATAGCAAAAGATACAGATACAAAAGAATGGGAATCACCAGAATCAAATAAAGCATAATCTAGAATAGAATCAAGGAGAACTGAACATGATATCACATCTCCGACTGGCTCCTCCTCCTCAACTATCATGGCAAAATCTCACCCTCACGGTGCACCTCTCTGCTGCTGCTGGTTTTGGACAAAATACTGCTGCCGAGTCTGTAAAGGAGTTCCCCTCCGCTGTCTCGCATGTGGCCTCGCTGGTGCTTTTTATGCCGGTGCTGCTCCCTAGCCTGCTCGAATTGGAGCCACTAGATACTCCCTCAACTGGGGGCCTGTTTCTCTGCAATAGAGTCATACTCCAAGCCTCTACCTGCAAACCTCCCGTATATGTCCTATCTTACCATAATGAGTACACTGCGGGACCTGCTGTGACGGTCTCAGGGCCGGGTATGCTTGCTGTGTTGGTGCTCAAAATGGTGCATAAAACTACTGTCTATGCTGCTGGAAGGTCATAAACCCCCTCATTTATTATTTTAGGTAGACTAGATATGGTTAGAAATTTTGTTGTAGCGTCAGGGTATTTGAGGTTTAGAATTTATGTTGCAGTTTTTTGATTATTTATTTTAACCCTTGGTGCACCCTACCGTTGTTGCAATATTCGGAGCCCAACGATAGCCCATAATTTCCAACTAATTATTGCATTCTTGACTTGACAAGCCAACTTAGGCGTTGGACTTTTCCGTCACTCTCAATCACAATCCCTTATGCTCTAATTTAATTGCACAACATCCTGGTCCCAAAATCCATTCTTTAATCCAGTGTCGCATACCTTTGTCGTTGCCATCAATTTTGGAACACAAACTCAACCCGTTTAGCCGACCCAATTAAAGGGTCCAAGACTGACACCAAGCCTACGCCGTTCATGACCTTTGTGTCACTCCTAATTGAGACCCTATGTGCCCCCATTTAATTTAAGAGTACATGACAATTTATTTTAATTAAATTGGGGATACCAACTTTGACTAATCCCAACTTAACCCCAATTTAACCCAATACCCGCACAACACTCCCTTACCCTACATAACACCAAACACCACTTTCCATACCAAATTTCCATTATTTTACATGCATGTGCAAATACCCAAAGGCTAAGGGGCTTATTTGCAAATATGGTGCAAGGTGTCACCACCCCACTGGTCAAGGCCAATGAAGAAACCCTCTCTCCCTCTCTTGACCCGTCAAATCAACCCCCTCTCTCCCCTTTGGAAGTATAATTCTCCATGTAGAATCTGAGCCCTCCATTCAAATTAAAGCACTCATCCTCACCACACACTCATCACACACTCTCCTATTTAATCCCTCATTCACTCCCCTTTTCCCAAGGCTGGCCCTAATCCCTAGGGACATTGAAAACCACCCCCCTCTCTCTCTCCTCCCTCTTTCCTTTATATCACCAGCCAATACACCATTCTCCTTTTCTTCTTCTTCTTCTTCTTCTTCTTCTTCTTCTTCTTCTTCTTCTTCTTCATCTTCATCTTCACCTTTTCTTCACCATTACTCTAACCCGACTGGCCTCCCTTCATCTCCGGTGAGCTGCCACCGTCGTCTCCCTGCTACAACCACTGTCCTCTCCACGGACCTACACACCTCGACCCCGCCAACACCTCCACTCCGACGAGCCACTGCTACCCACCTCCACCCACATTGTCTTCGTCTTCATCATCATCACCAGCACCTTGCCGTCGACCCATCGCGTCTCCACCGGCCTCCTTCTCCGACGTGCGACCACCGCCACGTCCCCCTCAACCACCTCGAGCCATCCCGACCTCTACCCACTGCCACCACGACTACCCATCTCTTCTTCGAACAACTACTGCACCGTCGCGTCGATCACCACTGCCATCTGCCACCACCTCGACTGTGCCACCGACCTCCTCCACCCCGTCTCCACCAGCCAACACCTCCACACACTGCTACTCCTCCGGCCATCACCTTCTTCTCCGACGAGACTCACCTCCATCAGTCACCAACACGTCGTCGACCACCGTCTCCCCCTCGTACCACCATACCGCCACCAAGGTAAACTCTCCTCCATCTCCATGTGTAGTGTAGTATTATTTATGGTTAAATATAACTTAGTTAGGGTTATATATTCTACATAGACTTTAGGGTTGTTAATGATGCTATATTGGGTGTTAGGGTTTATGAATGCATTGAGTTTTAGGGTTTAATATATTTGTTCCATGCATTTGATGAACATTGAGGAGTAGGTGATTTATTGTGAAATGGTGTGTAATATCAAACCATTAGTCAGTTATTGAGGGCTGATAAATAATGATGAATTTAATTAAGGAGTAGTTTTTAATGTGAAATGGTAATGATGGTTATATAGCAGAAAGTTTAATAAATAATGATTAATTTATTTGAGGATGATATATGTAAACGTGCATGATAACGTTTGTGAATACCGGGGTGAAATATAAGGATTGATCATGGCTCGAACTACTGATAACCACCATGATAAATATAGGGGATTGAGGATTTGTCTGATGATATTATACAGGTGATTAATCAAATTAGGTGTAACGTACCTTTAGTCAACCTTGGTCAACCCTCTAGCTTAGTGTCTATATGAGTTGTAACAGAGATTAAAACATATGCTAGACGTGTGTCACCTCTTATTTTAGCATCGTGATAGTTTATTGATTGAGCTTATATCTCGTCTCTAGGTACTACAGGACCCGCAGACTTGGACGTTGTACTGGAGCCCCATCTTCAGTATCCGGATCCAGGCAAGTATACCTTGCCACCCTGTATTTCAGTTACCAAATATTTATTTATTTAATATATGCATTATGCGTATTTTGGATTAGAATCATTACTTCGCGTCCAGGTCATAACCGGGTACAGACGTTCGTCAGTAACGTCTGGTAACGAGTGATAAATGTTCACAACAACTTGATGTACACACTTGGTTACATCATAACCCTAGGACACATCCAGATACTATCATCGTGTTAGATTTCCTGTATCCTTATACTGTCAGCAAGACCAGAATCTGAGACGACTTTAGGGTCGCGATTGTTGATAGTTACTTCAGTATGACGGGACTGTTAGATAGAGGTTCAGGTTCAGCGCACACTCGTTGACCGTTTTGGGAGGGGAAGACAGTTACTAGACGTTTGGGCTCCTCTGCACCCGCTATATATATGTATATGTTCTATTTATGTAGTATTTCTGTATCCGGAGTAGTAGTATCACCCATGTGACTCTTTTCCCGGAGCTGCGGTACGTCCTGTGTGTTTCCGTGTCCGGAGCTACGGTTTTATTTTGGACAGCCCACGCGTTGAACATTGTCTTCAAAATTGTGTCTCACTTAGGTGGTTATGCTAGATTACACTGACATTGCACTTGTTTCTTTCTGTTATACTATAGCATACTATTTTTGTACCTTGTTATGTCCCTCTGAGGGCCTGGTCCCCTGCCAGTTTTGTAGCATAGACGATTACGGAACCTTTGGAGGCGCTGATGGAGTTGTTTGTCTTGTAGGCATTGGTGGTCGGTACTTATATCATTTCTACCGGAGTTATGGTTACTTTATTCATATTGTATATTCATCTGCTGTTGTAGCCTAGTTTTTATAGACTCATATTTCTTCTCGAGTCTATTCGAGTTTGAGTGTTTACTGGGCGGCCGACTGTAGCATATGTAGTTCATTCTTGTGTATTTCTATTCATTGTGGATTGAGACATAGATATTTATATTTGCTGGATTATTTACTAACCATTATAGTTCAGCTTATACGTATTCGAGTCAGACCAGAGTCTGGTCGAATGCGTAGCTGGCATGTTATATCCTCCTAGTCCTACGTATTTTGGGACTGGGGCGTGACATATTTTTATGGTGGCCCATGCAGGTCTAGAGCATATCGTTTGGGTTACGTTACTGTACCAAACGAGCCTGCAGTTTAGGATATATTGTTGAATAGGATCTCAATCCATAATCAATTTTCTAAAACTCTCTTTGTAATTGATTATCGCCCTTGGACTTCCAAATTATATTCGTTCATTTTATATCAATATCCTTATGCTTGTTTTCATCTCCTTTCATTTCGGAAGGACGAATGCTTGTGCCTGATGGTTCCCTCCAGAAGAAGATCGTAGTCTAGACGACAGAAGACATGATTTATGTAATATTCTCTGAGAAGATTGTTACCCTCAGTAGGGTAGGTTGGTAGGTTCTTTTTAGATTCTGGAACTAGTATAGAAGGTTAGCAAGAGAATTGGACCCAGTAGTACGTTCCAAGAACTAATAAAACCCTACCCGTACGTGATATAACAATAATTTGGGAAGTACTGGGAGCTAGAAAGATCGTTGATCCTAACCCTCTAGAATAATTTATGGAAATACATAGCCAGATGCTAGGAATTAGTTGTACTATATGTAGCAATACCAGGAACGATATTATGAACTAGAGAAGATAAAATTTTAGGCTCTCACCTGGAAGATGATGATCCGATACCAGGAATTCTGTATGTGCTTGGGTGATACCATTATTATAATTGTACTAGGTGACTCGGAGCAATAAATAATGGAAAGAAGAAATTTGAGAAATATAATTGTAGGAAGAAATTTGAGGAGAAGAGTAATTATACATTAGGGAAGAAATTTTTTGGAGGTTTAGTGTTGTAAATAGAATGGGAGAATTTATTATGAGGTTAAGTCTAGACTATGACATTGTCCTAGGCATGGATTGATTGAGCCAATACCACGCGATGCTAGATTGCCGAAGTGGTAGCATTATATTTAGACCACCAGATCACCCTGAGTTTGAGTTTCTTTGGGGAGCCCGAGAGCATGGTGTCCAACCTACCTTAGCGACACACATTGCAGAAGGTGAACCGATGTACCCTCATCTTATATCAGAGTTTGAGGATGTGTTTTCAGAAGATCTTCCAGGCCTGCCACCTGACAGAGAGATAGAGTTCACTATAGAGTTGACTCCCGGAGCCGAGCCAGTTACTTCCCCCGTCTACAGACTAGCACCAAAGGAGTTGGTTGAGTTGAAAGTCCAAGTAGATGATCTCTTAGATAAGGGTTTCATACGGACTAGAGTTTCTCCATGGGGAGCACCCATCTTATTTGTGCCAAAGAAGGATGGGACGATATGTTTGTGTATCGATTATATGGCGTTAAATGCTATAACGATAAAGAACAAGTACCCTTTACCGCGCATTGATGATTTATTTGATCAGCTTAGTGGTGCATGTGTATTCTCGAAGATCGAACTCAGGTTCGGCTATCATCAAAACAAGGTACAGAGAGAGGATATTCCGAAGACAACTTTTCAGACAAAGTACGGGCACTATGAGTTTCTACTCATGCCGTTTGGTTTAACCAACGCGCCAGCAGCATTTATAAGTTTGATGAACAATATTTTCCACCAGTACTTAGATAAGTTCATGGTGGTATTTATCGATGACATCTTGGTATATTCCAAGAGCCAGGAGGAGCATGAGAGGCATCTCAGGATTGTGTTGGAGACACTGAGACAGGAGAGGCTGTATGCCAAGCTCAATAAATATGAGTTCTGCTTGGATAGAGTACTATTCCTGGGACACATAATCACCGGAGTTGGACTATCAGTTGACCCAGAGAAGATTGCTACAGTAGAGACGTGGCCTACCCCTATATCAGTTATAGAGATTAGGAGTTTTCTCGGACTTGCCGGATATTATCGGAGGTTCGTGGAAAACTTCTCGAGGATCCTTCGCCTATGACGCGACTGACGCGTAAAGGCGAGAAATTTATCTGGATTGAGGAGTTTCAGACGGCTTTTGATGTGCTGAAGAAGCGTCTGACATCAACACCAATTTTGACACTTCCTTCAGGATCGGGATAATTTGTAGTGTATAGTGATGCGTCTGGGAGTGGATTAGGATGTGTACTGATGCAACACGGCAAGGTGATAGCCTACGCATCATAATAGCTGAGAGTTTATGAGAAGAACTATCAGACGTATGATCTAGAGCTAGCTGCAGTGATATTTGCACTAAAGATATGGCGACACTACCTTTATGGAGAGCGTGTTGAGATTTACACAGATAATAAAAGTCTAAAGTATGTCTACACTCAGAAGGCGCTCAACATGAGACAGAGACAATGGCTAGAGTTGATGACAGACTATGATATAGAATTGCAGTACTACCTGGCAAGGCGAAGGTAGTAGCAGATGCCTTAAGCAGGAAGCCCATGGCATACTTTTTGACGACAGCGGCAATTGTTAGAGGATCTTCAGGAGCTCAGGATATAGATTGTATTGTCAGGCATAGATGGAAAGATGGCTAGTCTCGAGGTTCTGTCTACTTTTGTTGAGAGGATCAGGGTAGCCCTGTCTACAGATACGAGATTTCGACGATTGCTAGAGAGGACAGAGGCCAGCATGCAGACGGGACTCAGGATTCATGAAGACGGAACATTAAGGTATGGAGATTGCCTATACGTTCCGAGTGGCAAGCTACGCCAAGAGTTGATGACCGAGGCTCATAGCTCGATTTATTCTATTCATCTCGGGGTACGAAGATGTACCGAGATATGAGACAACACTACTGGTGGCATGGGATGAAGAGGGAGATTGCGAGATTCGTGGCGAGATATTTGGTCTGTCAGCAAGTCAAGGCTGAATATCAGAGGACTGCAGGACTATTGCAGCCGCTTCCCATTCTCGAGTGGAAGTGGGAAAACATTACCATGGACATCATCACAAGATTCCCGAGGAGCCCTAGCGGGAAGGATGCAGTCTGGGTTATCGTAGACCGACTCACCAAGTTGGCATATTTCTTGCCCTTCAGAGTTGGGCAGTCCACGGAGATATTGGATGACATGTATATGAGGTAGATAGTACGACTACATGGAGTGCCTATCAGTATTATATTGGACCGTGATTCCAAATTCACGTCATATTTTTGGCGGAGTATGCAGGAGAGCCTAAGAACTCGCCTAAAGTTCAACACTGCATCTCACCCACAGACTGATGGTCAGTTAGAGCGCACGATTCAGATACTAGAGGATATATTGAGAGCGTGCATGATCGATTTTGGAGGATCTTGGGAGGACCATCTATACTTGGTGGAATTCTCTTACAATAACAGTTACCAAGCCAGCATACATATGGCACCTTATGAGGCACTATTTGGCAGGAAGTGCATGTCACCGGTGTGTTGGAGTGACATGGGAGAGCGTTAGATACTTGGTCCAGAGTTGGTGACACAGACAGTAGAGAAAGTAAAGCAGATTCAGAGCCACCTGCGTGCAGCACATGACAGACAGAAGCATTGGGCAGATGCGCATCGCAAACCTTTGGAGTTTAAGGAGGATGACCATGTATTTTTAAAGATATTGCCCACTCGTGGTACCATCAAATTCGTAGGCAGAGGCAAGCTGATTTTGAGGTACATCAGACCTTTTGATATCTTGGAACGAGTTGACAAAGTGGCTTATCGTCTTGCATTGCCTCCATTATTAGAAAGAGTGCACGACGTATTTCATGTATCGCAGTTAAGGAGATTCGTGGCAGACCCTAGCCACATGCTTGATCATTCGGAGATTACAGTTGGGCCCAGTTTATCATATGTAGAGCAGCCAGTGGGGATACTCGATCGCAGTGAGAAGATTTTGAGGGGTCAGACTATTCGACTGGTCAGGGTTGCATGGAAGCATTATTCGCTAGGCGAGTCTAACTGGGAGTGCACGGATTCTATTCGACAGTATTTTTCATATTTATTTGAGGACCAAGGTACGAATTTATGTACTGCATTCGATTACCAGTTTACTTTTAAATTCTCGTAGCTATCATTCGTGCTTTACTTTTAATTTCGGGGATAAAATTTTTCTAAGTTGGGAAGAATGTAAATCCCCTCATTTATTATTTTAGGTAGACTATATAGGGATAGAAATTTTGTTGTAGTTTCAGGGTATTTGAGGTTTAGAATTTATGTTACAGTTGTCTGATTATTTATTTTAACCCTTGGTGCACCCTACCGTTGTTGCAATAATCGGAGCCCAACGATAGCCAATAATTTCCAACTAATTATTGCATTCTTGACTTGACAAGCCAACTTAGGCGCTGGACTTTTCTGTCACTCTCAATCACAATTCTTTGTGCTTTAATTTAATTGCACGACATCCCGGTCCCGAAATCCATTCTTTAATCCTGTGTCGCGTACCTTTGTCGTTGCCATCCATTTTGGGACGTAAACTCAACCCGTTTAGCCGACCTAATTAAAGGATCTAAGACTGACACCAAGCCTACGCCGTTCATGACCTTTGTGTCACTCCTAATTGAGACCCCATGTGCCCCCTTTTATTTTAAGAGCCATGATAATTTATTTTAATTAAATTGGTGATACCAACTTTGACTAATCCCAACTTAACCCCAATTTAACCCAATACCCCATTCATTAAGCCCATGCAAAATGCACAACACCCCATCACCCTATATAACACCAAACACCACTTCCTACGCCAAATCTCCATCATTTTTCATGTATGTGTAAATATCCAAAGGTTAAGGGGCTTATTTGCAAATATGGTGGGTGTCACCACCCCATTGGTCAAGGCCAATGAAGAAACCCTCTCTCCCTCTCTTGACCGGTCAAATCAACCCCCTCTCTCTCCTTTGGATGTACAATTCTTCATATAGAATCTGAGCCCTCCATTCAAATTAAAGCACTCATCCTTACCACACACTCACCATACACTCTCCTATTTAATCCCTCCTACACTCCCCTTTTCCCAAGGTCGGCCCTAATCCCTAGGGACATTGAAAACTACCCTCCTCTCTCTCTCATCCCTCTTTCCTTCACATCACCAACCAATACACCATTCTCCTTTTCACTTCTTCTTCTTCTTCTTCTTCTTCTTCTTTACCTCTTCTTCACTATTACACCAACCTGACCGGCCTCCCTTCATCTACGGCGATCTATCACCGTCGTCTCCCCGCTGCAACCACTATCCTCTCCACAGACCTACACCCCTTGACCCCTCCAACACCACCACTCCGGTGAGCCACTGCTACCCATCTCCACCAGTATCGTCTTCATCTTCATCTTCATCATCATCACCAGTACCTTGCCGTCGACCCACCACATCTCCATCGGCCTCCTTCTTCGATGTGCCACCACCACCACGTCCCCCTCAACAACCTCAAACTATCCCGACGTCCACCCACTGCCACCACGACCACCCATCTCTTCTCCGAGCAATTGCTGCACCGTCGCGTCGATCACCACCACCATCTGCCACCCACCTCGACCGTGCCACCAACCTCCTCCACTCTGACTCCACCCGCCAGCACCTCCATACCACTTCTACTCCTCCGTCCATCACCTTCTTCTCTGACGAGATTCACCTCCATCAGTCACCAACCTGCCGTCAATTACTGTCTCCCCCTCGCACCACCATACCGCCACCAAGGTAAACTCTCCCCCATCTCCATGTGTAGTATAATGTTATTTATGGTTAAATATAACTTAGTTAGGGTTATATATGCGATATGGACTTTAGGTTTATGAATGATGCTATATTGGGCGTTAGGGTTTATGAATGCATTGAGTTTTATGGTTTGATATATTTGTTCCATGCATTTGATGGACATTGAGGAGCAGGTGATTTATTATGAAATGGTGTATAATATCAAAATATTAGTCAGTTATTGAGGGCTGATAAATAATGATGAATTTAATTGAGGAGTAGTTTTTAATACGAAATGGTAATGATGGTTATATAACGGAAAGTTTAATAAATAATGATTAATTTATTTGAGGATGATATATATAAAGGTGCATGATAACGTCTTTGAATATCGGGGTAAAATCTGAGGATTTATCATGCTTGAACTACTGATAAACACCATGATAAATATAGGGGATTAAGAATTTATCTAATGATAATATACAGATGATTAATCATATTAGATGTAATGTACCTTTAGTCAACCTTGGTCAACCCTCTAGCTTATTGTCTATGTGAGTTGTAACAGAGATTGAAACATATGCTAGACGTGTGTCACCTCTTATTTTAGCATTGTGATAGTTTATTGATTGAGCTTGTATCTCGTCTCTAGGTACTACGAGACCCGCGGACTTGGACGTTGTCACGCCCCAGTTCCAAAATACACAGAACCAGGCAACGTGACAATAGCCAGCTAATACATCTTCGAAGGATTTCCTAATTTAATGGATCCTACGAAGAGTACTCCGCTGTCCTAAATTACTAACAAGTCCAATACTAACATCAAAATAGGTGATCTAATCTCATCCACAAAATAACCAAGAAGTACTAAAATAAATACTGAAAAATAAACGCTAGTCTGAAATATTATAGTACAATCCAAAATATCTGGTGCGAACAAACCCACTACTATGACGAAATAAAAGTACTGAAAGACAGATAAAAGAGTAATGACTAGGGCATCGGCTGACTAGATAATGATGCTCCAATCCCAAGCGGAAGGCCTACCAATGATCAAGGGAACTCTGACGGTGTAGAAGCATAAAAAATATGCAGCTGAGTTATACGCAGTATTTCAGTGCTGTGTGGCGTAAGACGTGACTTCAGAGCCATCGGTGTACAAACAGAGCTTAATCGCTAGTACAGCATAAAATATAGCTCCAGGACAACCCGCGTAATGCAGTATTCCTAGGCTGCTTCGGCGTAAAAAGGTTGTTACATCACCACTATGGCGTAAAACAAACTCGCTTTTAATGCAGTGGGAAGTTGTACGAAGAATTCTTCGTATTCCTCGAATGAATCTGTCAGATCATGCAGTGAACCTGACTCCTGACAAAGAGTACTGAACGACTATCTAGACAACGGCTGTAATGATGGTGCGGCACAGAGACCCAAACCGTCGTTTAGTGACATTTCCTTGATATAAATTGCTTTTATGCATTCAAGGGAATACGCTGCCTAGTTTTATACAGGCAGATGTGAGCTTTTACGCTCTGCAGAAGACAACAACCGCCACGTCAAAAGCTGCTCTTCGTACAGAGCTCGAGGCACGTCTCGACAGTTAATGCACGTGATGGGGGCAGATCGCTGCATTTAATGCACGGGATTTGGTTCTATTTTCAACCACTGGGTGAGCCATAATTACGGCTAATACGTCCACATCATCACCTCTGCATATTATGCCATCAGGCTATTTTCAGCTATAGGAGCACGCTGTACGCTACCTCCTTGAAATACACCGATCTAGCTATTTTTAACCATAGGAGTACGCCGTATGCTATCTCCTCGGAATATGCCGACTCAGGCTATATTTGTATTGGTGCGTAATGAGTCTATTTGGTCCAGAATTAGCTCAAGACCTCAGTCAAGAAAGGAGGATCGGCTATCTTCTACGCTAGCTACCTATCCATGTAGCATCAGGCTTCTACGCCTACTGGGCTTCCACGCCTACTTGGCTTCTACGCCAACTTGACAACTACTCGGCTTCTACGCCATGGTGACAGTTATTGGCTTCTACGCCAACCTTTTCTACGCGAGGGACAACTACCTACGTGGCTTGCATGCCGTGATCTTCGCAACAGTTATATGAATTACCTCATGATGGGACACACGTCACACGCAGATTCAGAAGATTATTTATACGTGGGTGACAGTTATTATAACCATCGCGTAAAAAGTGCCACACTCTCCACTGTCAGACTTCTACGTCGACTGGACGGTTACTGTCACTAAAACCCTATAAATAGAGACCTCCGTCCACGGAGGTCCAGGGTCGAAAAGAAGGGTCGAAAAAAGGTCAAAAACTCGGAGAACAAAGGTCGAAAATTTATTTCTTAAGAGAGAAGAACCCTGAGCACAGACAGAGAGTAGCGATCGACGATTTTGGCATTGAGCATCCACTCCCTCTTGTAATCTTTGAAGCTTCTCCGTCTTCTACAGTACTTCTTCATCATCGTGTGGTCCAAGGGACAAAGTGATCGACCGCAGATCAGACTCCTATAGTAATATTTATCCAGATTAAATTTTGTACTTGACATCCTCGTATAAGATTAATTATACTTCTTGTTTGTAAACCAAAGAGAGGGTTTCGTATAAACCTTGTTTCATTTCTTTCGTTTATTATCAAACACAAGATGGCGACTCTGCTGAGGAAAACTTTCTCATCTGACGAGAAGGCAATTGCTCAACACGATGCAGTATCAGTAGGATCAATGAAGAAGACCCTGGTCGTCCAATTCGACCAGTCAGCCTACGAAGACATGCTTCGAGCAGGGGGTAGCTCTCACTCCCTTTCCGTCCAAGACAACAGGAAATTGCGTAAGGTCTTGATGCCCCAGACATCCCCTACCATTCCTGTCGACTCTCTGGTTTCTTCGACCAACAAGGTTGTAGCTTCGCAACCTCCGCGCCCCGTGCGTAAAACTCTGTCTCCCGTCTGTGACGTGGTAGACAAAACTTCTGGCAATGCCCCAACGCTAGTCCAGAAGTCTGCTTCGCGCTCCACGCATAAAACTCTGTCTTTCGTCGGTGACATGGCAGACAAAACTTTTGGCGATGCCTTAGAGCTAATCCAGAAGTCTGCTTCGTGCTCTGCGCGTAAAACTCTATCTTCTGTCGGTGACATGGCAGACAAAACTTTTGGCGATGCCTTAAAGCTAATCCAGAAGTCTGCTTCGCGCTCTGCGCGTAAAACTTTGTCTTCTGTCTGTGACGTGACAGACAAAGCTTCTGGCGATGCCTCAGTGCTAATCCAGAAGTCTGCTTCACGCTCTGTACGTAAAACTCTCTCCCGTCTGTGATGTGGCAGACAAAATTTCTGATAATGCCTCAGCGCCAAATCAGAAATCCCGTCTTCCCTCCATAGAAAAGCAGATAGTCCCTGCAAACTACGCAAGGGAGAACAAGTGGCGGATTTCCCAACCTCTTGGCCTTTACGCCAGCTAGAGAAGAATCTGCCCGCTCTCCAGATTACGCGAGAAGTGGACGGCCGATTGAGGACCTCCTCAGTTTTACGCCAGCCTGAGCAGAGTTCCAAATTACGCCAAGTGAAGCCCCTCAGCGTAAAGAAGGCCCAATTTGCGGAAAGACACTCCTCGGGGATCATCTGCTACTCATATGGCTGAACTGCTGTATACGGGTGGCAGAGGAAAAGTTATGGTTCCCAATATCCGCTTGCCAACTGATGTAAATATGAGGAACAAGCCTTCTTCTTCTTCTTCTGTTAATCCTCCTGACTTGCGCGAATTCTTGATCCAGAAACGCAAAGACAGGAGTCATAACCAGGATTTAGTTCCCCTAACTGTCAAACGTGGGGAGATCATGTGGGAAGATGCGTCAACATCTAATGTCATTATGATATATGGACCACATGAAAATTCTGCCTTTATTGTTCCACCAACTTGCGACGACCAGCATCCAATAGTCTTCTGTCGCATGCGGAGCAGATCGATTGTACAAGAAAGATCTCGCGAGTCCGATGGTGGCAAAATACAAATCCACAGGTATAGCCTACAAGCTTTAAAGATTATACAAAGCATGGGTTATGATTTGAATTTGAAACAAGGTCTCAACTACGGAAAAGTCAGACGAACACCGTTGCATGGTAATCCTTACTGTCAATAAACTCGTTCTAGGTTGGGGTATACTGCATCTCTTGCAAACTCCAAACCTCCAGAGTCTGATCCTGTAATGCCAGAGGCAGGTCCTCTTAAATCAGCTTCTGCGGACAAACACCACGACATATCTGGGGGTAGCCTACCTCGACAAAATAAGGCAGCATCCAAAGCTGGGGGTAGAATTCCCTCTGAGTCCGAAGATGATGCAATGATGACGATCTTCCCGGAAGACCATAAAACTTTGGCATTAGGAGCCCGAAGGCCAAAAGGGACTTTTTCCTTCAATGAAGAGGACATCATTAAAATCTTCAATATGTTGATGAAGGAACACAAACTTCGGCTACCCAACATCAAATATCCTGAGAGGGCTGGCAAAGTTGATAACCCAGATTATTGTCTCTTTCATCGATACATTCATCATCCCACAAAGGCATATTATATACTAAAAAGAAGAATCCAGGAGTCGATCGATGCCGAGGTCATCACTTTGCATCGGTAAATCAGGGGACGATGACTGCAAATTGATTTTACTTTAACGTGATAATTTATTCCCTCAAGAAGGTACCGGATGATTAGTCCCTAAAGTTTCCCCAGTGGATTTTTCAGGTCTATCCCCACTAAAGAAAATTACTCCACAGTGAATTTCTCGGACATGAGTTCACGTCCATATTACCTCTGAACTATTGTCTAAACATTGCTTTATTTCCCCATCTGAGTTTGTCATGTCCATATTACCTCTAAACAAATCTTCCTGGTCTGGCCATCGATTATTATGTCCATATTACCTCTGATATCGGTTGTCATCTCAACTTAACACCCGTACTTAACTCTAAGTACGCCAGTGGTGTTAGGCCCATAAAAACTGTCATGTTCATTTACCTTTGAGCAGATGTATACCTCCATCCCTAGTGGAGTCACAACTCAAAAGTTTGTCATATTTATATTACCTCTGAACAAACCATCCGAGTTTTGGCTATCGATTATCATGTCCATATTACCTCTGATATCGGTTGTCATCTTAACTTAGCACCCGTACTTAACTCTAAGTACGCCAGTGGTGTTAGGCCCACAAAAACTGCCATGTTCATTTACCTCTGAGCATATGTACACCTCCATCCCCAATTGAGTCACAACTCGAAAGTTTGTCATGTTCATATTACCTCTGAACAAACCATCCGAGTTTTGGCTATCGATTATCACATCCATATTACCTCTAATATCGGTTGTTATCTCAACTTAGCACCCGTACTTAACTCTAAGTACGCCAGTGGTGTTAGGCCCACAAAAACTGCCACG
This sequence comes from Iris macrosiphon, assembly GCA_036927795.1. Taxonomy (NCBI): domain Eukaryota; kingdom Viridiplantae; phylum Streptophyta; class Magnoliopsida; order Asparagales; family Iridaceae; genus Iris; species Iris macrosiphon. The sequence goes on from JAYESA010000003.1 coordinate 25,016,614, forward strand.
TCCATATTACCTATGGCAGGGCTTGTCCTAAAACTTATTACTTGCACTCTCATGCACAAGAAGTAATAGGTCCATAAAAAATCCCCCAGTAGGATTTCCTCAACAAATACGGTATCGTACTACGTCCATATTACCTCTAGTATAATATCCAAAGTTCGTACAAACAATCATAAATAAATGGAGGGCTCTTATATGATTGCAAATCGTGCTTACAGATTGGCCAAGTCTATTAAATTTTTTTGGCTACTATCAACTGCAAAATCCCGAAGAAGTACTATACTTGATCTCCTTCGTTTAACGGAGTATGACGAAGATTTTATTCTGACGATACCATGCACGAAGGTTAGCTGGATCATATTCTATCAGGTTCATGTGACATCCGAATAGATATCCTTAACTAATTTGTAAGCCTATCATATTCATATTACCTCTGATAGTGTTTAGTATACAAATTTAATTGGATTATATTCTTTCAGGTTCATGTTAACTCTGAATAGATTTACATTCAGCAAAATCTTAACGAAAGAATGTCATGTTAATGATACCTCTGATATCACTTTCACTCTACCCTATCGTTTATATTTCAAAATGATAGGTCCACCAAAGTCAGATAAAATTTCTTTATTATCTCCCGGAGGAGCAAAATTACATATAAAGGCAAAAAAGGTACATCATTTGGGAGGAGCAGTCAAATCACGGATCTGCTGTGCCAGTACGGCCATCTTCTCATTCTTGGAGCTTAAAACAGTAGTGCGGGCCTGCTCCAACCTTGCCTCCTCATTGTTCAAGGCGGACATTTTAGACCAATGACAAACATAATCTACGTGGATGATACCCACACGTGCCAGGTTTTGCTGAGATACTTTCCTCCGGTCATTCAACACATCTCGAGCTGCCGACAAAGAGAGAGCCTTCTCCTTGGCCTTAGCGAGTTCGTCTTCCAATTGGTGGACCCTCGCTGCCTCTTCCTCATATTCGGCCTCGTACTTGGCCAGCTGGGGAATGACATACTCCAATGCGGCATGCTCTTCATTTATCTCTTTCTGCTGAGCCTCGATAGACTTGCTCAGAATTTCCATCTCCCCAACAAGCCTTGCAGTCAAAGAGTCATATTTAGCCTGAATCAGGTCATCAAGGCTGCCCTGGGATAATTGCAAATAATTGTTAATGGGTTGTTCCAAACCATTAACTATCTGCTCCAGTGTATCAGCTCTCCCAGCATCGTTGAAATCTCTGATCGACGCTATCACAAACTGGGAGGACCTCCTCAGAGCCTCAAAACCTAGATTCTTTGCCAACACCATTGATATCAGTGTATTCAAAGTGGTGTAGAAAATACTAGTATACTGCTCAATCAGCATGGCAAAATCAGATTGGGTGCTGGGGGTGGCTGCAATATCGGCATATCCCCTTCCAGGAATGACTCAAGAGGGTGTCGTCACAGTCGTCGCTTCAGTAGAGGGTGCGACAAAGGTAGAGGCACCGACAACGGCCGAAGTGGCTGGCGTACTCAAAGGAGGCATAGTCGTAATGACAGGCTCATCCTCCTCCCGAGATATCGGAGCTGTTTCGGGCGAGCCGACACCCGAAAATATTTCCTCTTCAAATTCGGGCACTTCCGTATCGTCGGCAGGAGCTGCAACAGAGCCAAAAGTTGCGTCGATGCTGCCCTCTCTGTAGATGTCTTCCCCTGAAAAGAAGGCAAAAGAAAGTTAATATCAACATGATGTTAATTTTTGTAAAAGAGGCGTAAAGACGACATTTACCCATGGACGATGGTATATATGTCGCGTCGGCAGCCAGTACAGCTAAATGATTTCTTAATGATGCTTAGCGAGCTGTCACACCTGGAGAAGGGGGTGTGCCAACTGACACTGGCAGGTATTCCTCCAGGTCTTCACTAAGATCCACTCGAGGCTCACCAGGTGGAATCTCGCTGGGTATACTTACAGACGCGGCAGGGGTTTCTCCCGTTGCTGGTCTGGATAAAGATATTCTTATTTCGCCCGGCCTCGAAGGCTATCTCGTACCACTACTTGAAGCGGTAGCAGCGACAACAGCCTCGAGCAAAGAATCTCCGGCACTGCCAGCCGGAACTGTGGAGGTTCCCTCTATAATAGGCGAAGGACCTCTAGTAAAAAATTCATCCCCAACAGGGGAAACAACAAGTTCACTCCTAGGAACCTCAGGGCGGGAAGCCCTGACAGGACCACTAATAGTCTTCTTCTTCTTGCGAGGGGAAGCCTTCTTCAGAATAGGAGCCCTTCGCTTTCCAGGGATAATAAGAGGCTGTGCAGGCAGAGGTATTGCGCCTCTCGGTACTGTCAACAAGAACTCATCTGTACCAACAGCGTCTTCACCTTCGTCAGAGTAGACTAATGGGACATCCTCTTTTCCGGAAGACTTATGAGTGGGCATCCTAAAACTTCTACTTATATCAAAATTGCGATGGAAGGTATTGATGGCCAAATAAAACTGGGCGTACGAATGGAGGATGCGTAACTCCATGGAGAGAGAAGTCGCAGGTATAGTAAAAGCCGCTCCAGTACAACCCATTATGAAGTACCGCCATCATCTCGCTCCATCAATAAGTCCACCTCTGGATTTGAAGCTGGTGATGGCATTTCCCACGTGCAACTGGTCATATCCAAACTGCCTGGCGAACCGACTAGGCAGATAGGGCTCCAAGAAGCAATGGTCTTCACTTCTGTACAATAAATCGGAAGGTCTAATGCAGACCAACTAATAAAAAGCTTTAGGAGAAAGAACGGTCTTCCCTTCACCTGAATCCTGAAGTCTCGTCCCCTGTTGATTGAGATGTACAGTAGGGACGATGCAGAAGAGCTTCCAACTATGAGCGAAATTTAACGCTCGCCGACAGTCTACGACTGTGGTCACGTTCCAGGTGAAATTCTTGTAATTCAACAAGAAATTATTTCCCGAACTATTGGCGGAGCCGGAAGATATTACTCTGGGTTTATGAAGAATTAGCCATCCCATCAAATATAGGAACGGTAATTCTACACTGGGAAAGCTGTCACGCCGTGTTTCATCGGCAAGCAGCCCATCAGTAATGGCCCTCAGGCCAGCTTGTATCCGGCATACCATGGCAGGAAGCAAGTCCAGTCTTGCCCCAAATACCAGACGTACTACAGGCCATAAGGTGTTGCGGTGAATGCGATCCGAAGATGCAATGCCAGGTACTACCAGTCGGCGTAGCCATACAGAGAGGAAGCCAGCCAGTTGAGCTTCCCTTGACAGAGGCCTGCGGCAATGCCTCATATAACTGTAGACTTTAGTGCCTACTATAATCTCCCTGATTTTCAAAAATTGATAAATTGGATTTTTCACAATTTTCTGGTATTTTCTAGGATTTTTCTGTAATTAAATTTAAGTGTTTTAATTATTAAATAATTTTTAAATAATAATAAATAATATTATAAAATAATATTTTATGGTGTAAAATAAAAAACTAGACATAGGGTAATTTTCTGAGAATTTATTGGACCCCGAAAACATTTATAAAAGCCCTAACCCCTCTCCTCCGCCGCGGATCTCCCCGCCACCACCTCGCCCAGAACCACCACGGACCGCCATTGCCTCCGGCCCTGCCCCCGAGCTCCCCTCCAGAACCTCCACCTTCTTCTTCTTCCCCGCACCGCTCCGCCCACCGACCGACCCGCCTCAGTGGCCCGAGCCCGAGACCGACCCCGCTGACCCTCCGTCCGCACCAGCCGTCAGCAGCTCCCAAGTCTGCGCCGCCTCCGGCCGCCCTCGCCGAGCCCTCCAGCACCGATCCGGCCGACCCAGTCCCTGGCCGCCTCCACCGTGTCCGCCAACAGAACCCTAGGCTGGACACGACTCAGCCGAGCACAGGACACATCTCGTGTCGACACGCGATGACACGAGAATCGCAGTTTCCCGGAGCCCTGTTCAGGTACTCGTAACTTTCTCCTCGCTGCCCCAATTTATATTCCGTCTGTTGCATCGCGAATCTTGCGTGACCTCCTCGGTACCCGTGTAACCCGCTCGGTGCATCGCGTCCTGTGGTGATCGTGAACCACGATCCAAAAACAGGAAAACCAACATCCTGTTTCACCCCAGAACTGAGTACGCCCCGCCAAATGGGATGACTTGGTCGTGTGCGGTCTTCACAGATATGTGCGTGTCGTTGATACGGACGTGTGGGATTTTGCAGAAGTTGATTCGGATGTGCGTGCACACCGGAATCAATGCGTATCCGTGGACACCGCCCCATATCCGACCTTTCTGAATCTTGCTGTAACTTAGTGTACACACGTCGGATCACGACGAAACTTGCGCCATCGGACTCGTAGAAATATGATGGTCCTGTGACCCAAGTTTGGTTCGATTCTGAGAATGTTGACAAAATTGCGTGTCGTGGGCCCTACAGGCTCTACTTGACGGGCGATTTTGTGATCGGCTCATCGAAATCCAATTCTTGAAGTTCCATTGGGTTCGTATCATCGTTCCTGACTTGTTGACACTAAGTTGGACAGATTTGGAGACCTTTGACCCTGACGCATTTTTCGGTACAAAGTGGCCCACATGTGGACCCCGCCTTGACCCGAAAATATTATTTTTGCCCCTGTGTCCAAATTGGACTCAAGGACAGGCGTTTCTAGCTGATTGATATTTTCTGGATCTGATGGTGATGTCTGTTTCAGCAACACGAGTATTTTCTGCAATTCCCACTGAAGTCAGAGCTACAATTGGAGACAGAACCCAGGCAAGTATACCTTGCCAAATCCTGCAGTTTTGCTACTTATCTCCTGGATTTATTTTTCATTGTCGTGCAAGATACTTGTACAATATTTGCATGCTTCCCTTTTCAGTTGTTATTTCTTGTCATATATATTTCTTGATGTGTTTGATTTATTCCTGCTGCTCTAGTCATATTTTCTTGTTTTGCGTGCATGTACATTATTTGCTCTTTTCCATGGATCACTATTTGTTCCATTGACATATTGTGATGGTATATGTTTAATCTACATTCCTTGAATTGACTTGACTGATTTCTTAGTTCCTAGATGATTGTTATTAGGCATTGACTATACTTGAGCATTCTCGATTGTGAGTACTCATTGTGCTGCAATAGAGACTTGTTCATTTGACCACCTCATTCGTGAGCTCCCGTTGGGCTACGAAAGAGCTATACTATAGATTGGAAGTCCCCATTGGACTACTTTCTATAGGATCATGATCTCCCATTGAGATGCGGTTACCCCGATTGCTTGTAGTCATGTTTGATAGCATCATTGGCATGCCACCGTCTTAGATGTAGTAATTTCTTGTGTCTTATTTGCTTGTGTTTACTTTCTTCTCTATCTTGCATGTTTATTTACTGTATTTTGGCTCGTATTCTTTTGTATCTTGCTATGTCCCCTGAGGACCTGGTTTTGTTCTCCAGATTTAGCAGACGAGGAGTACCCGCAGCTTACGGATCGACACCAGACGAGGGTACGATAGCAGTTGATGGCCCTGCATATACTTAGTTACTTTCTAGCATATTTTAGTTATATTTTCTTGTCTTTATTCTCTTATTTATTGGTAGTGGATTTGTCTCCACCCGACTCTGTATTATTTCTTGCTGGATATTCGACAGTATCTTTACTTTCAGCATTTATTCCAGTTTTATTTTTAGTTTATGCTGTTCTGTGGATAAGATTAGTAAAACCTGATATTTGTAATACAGCTTAAGTATGCTCCGATGGATCCATTAAATTGGGTTGTCCATCGGTGCGTGCTGCTGGCCATTATCACGTGTTCAGTCCTTCGATATTTTGGGACTGGGGCGTGACATGGTTTTTATGGTGGCCCATGTAGGTCAACGACTAAATTGTTCGGTTTCAACTTAGGGACCGAACAGGCCTGCAATAAAAATAGGATAAGTTTTAGGATCTCATCCACTTGCTTGAAACGGTCTTGATATCTATATCGGATTCGAATTAATTTCTTGACTTGCATCCTGCCTTGATTCCTGTACGCCTCTTATTGTTTATTTTGGTTGCAGAGTTATGGATTCACGAACAAACGATGAGACTCCTGCAATATCACCATGGGACGTTTTGGTAACCAACGAAGATGAAGTAACAATAGTGGATGGAGGACAATCAGCTCAACAACACAGTCAAGTGAATCAGCATGCCTCAGGAATTCAGCAAGATGACATTCCAACATCGACGTAATATACTCCACCAATGCCCGTAATTCCACCAGGGCAGGTCATGGACGAGCAGCAGATGTTTTAAATGATCTATGCAATAATGCAAGCTCAACAAGAGGCTTGGAGTCGCAGCCTAGTAACCGTACTAGAGCAGGCACGACGACCAACGATGGGCTCTATCGCCAATTTCCGCCAGCTGAAGCCCCGTACCTTCTCAGGAAAAGAGGAGCCCACAGAAGTTCATGAGTGGCTCACCAACACACAACATCAATTAGAAGCAGCTGAGATTCCACGAGAACGTTGGATGACTGCAGTCAGAATGTAATTAACGGACAATGCACATCACTGGTGGCTATCTGAGGAGACGCGGCTCGGACCAGACCGAGTCACTTGGGAAGAGTTCTCTAGACTCTTTCAGGAGATGTACATTCCAGCCATCGCTCGATCAGAACTTCGGGATAAGTTTAACCGCCTCACTCAAGACAGCATGACAGTGGAAGAGTATAACGCACAATTCATTCGTCTAAGTCGCTTCGCCCCAACCTTAATCCCGACAGAAGAAGAGAAGGCCGAGAAGTTCCTCGATGGACTAAACTTAGAGCTACAGAAACTAATTGGATCCGTTGCACCTACATCTTACTCGGACATCCTTGCTGCAGCCCGACGCATGGAGCGCGTCATCAGGAGAGAGACCAGTCTGAAGTGGCCATCCATATCAGCACCAGCCGGAGCACCACAGGAAGAAGTTGCAAAGAGATCTCACGTGCACCAGCCACCAGAAGCATCTCCGCAAGTACTACCTGTCTGTCCATATTGTCACAGGCGAGGCCATATTGAGGACCAGTGCAGACGCAAAAAGTGATTATGTTTAGCTTGCAGATCTAGTCAGCATTTATTAAGGGAATGCCCAGAGCATCGAGAAAGAGCACCAAAGGTTAACCAACAAGCGTTACCAGTACCGAGGCCAGCCTATCCAATATTTGGATCACCGCAAACGGAAGTTGAAGGAGTCTTACCACCAGCTCCAGGTGGATATCAGCTGAGGCCACCCTTGATACCCCAGGCACTACTCTTCCAGCAGGCTCAGCAGCAGCAGAGGAATCGACTGCAAGGACGCGGACAAGCCCTGATGATGACCTTGGAGAACGCGCAGATTCATGGAGTTGCTAATGCGCGTAAGTTCTTATAGTTTTCTGCTTCTAGATTTACTTTAGTTCATGCCGTTGGTTCGTGACCCTAGACTTAACCTGATAATTTTAAATTGCTAATAATAGATAACCTAGTGTTAACCTAGTAATTTTGAACTAGCTAAATAACTTAAAATATTTTAGAAATATTAACCTGATATGTTTTTGAAAGATAACTTGGTTTTCTAAAACTGTACTTTCCTAGATTTCCTACATTTGGGAAATTGTATAATTTTTAATGCTTAGGGAAATAATTTTTCCTAGGTATTACTCTCAACCTTGATTCTCCTTGATTTTGATGTGCTTCGAACAATATTTGCAACCGTGTCATCTCTGTTGACCGGTTATTCTTTGATTGCGAGGACGCAATCGTCTTAAGGGGGATAGATTGTAATCCTCTAATTTTCAAAAATTGATAAATTGGATTTTTCACAATTTTTTGGTATTTTCTAGGATTTTTTGTAATTAAATTCAAGTATTTTAATTATTAAATGATTTTTAAATGATAATAAATAATATTAAAATATTATGAAAATAATATTTTATGGTGTAAAATGAAAAACTAGACATAGGGTAATTTTTCGGAAATTTATTGGACCCCGAAAACATTTATAAAAGCCCTAAACCCTCCCCTCCGTCGCGGATCTCCCTGCCACCACCTCGCCCAGAACCACCACGGACCGCCATCGCCTCCGGCCCTGCCCCCGAGCTCCCCTCCAGAACCTCCACCTCCTCCTTCTTCCCAGCACCGCTCCGCCCACCGACCGACCCGCCTCAGTGGCCCGAGCCCGAGACCGACCCCGCTGACCCTCCGGCCGCAGAAGCCGTCCGCAGCTCCCAAGTCTGCGCCGCCTTCGGCCGCCCTCGCCGAGCCCTCCAGCACCGATCCGGCCGACCCAGTCCCTGGCCGCCTTCGCCGTGTCCGCCAGCAGAACCCTAGGCTGGACACGACTCAGCCGAGCATAGGACACATCTCGTGTCGACACGCGATGACACGAGAATTGCAGTTTCCCGGAGCCCTATTCAGGTACTCGTAACTTTGTCCTCGCTGCCCCGATTTCTATTCTGTCTGTTACATCACGAACCCTGCATGACCTCCTCGGTGCCCGTGCAACCCGCTCGGTGCATCGCGTCCTGTGGTGATCGTGAATCACGATCCAAAAATAAGAAAACCAACATCCTGTTTCACCCCGGAACTGAGTATGCTCCGCCAAACGGGACGACTTGGTCGCGTGCGGTCTTCACAGATTCGTGCGCATCGTTGATACGGACGTATGGGATTTCGCAGAAGTTGATTCGGATGTGCGTGCACACCGGAATCAATGCGTATCCGCGGACACCGTCCCGTATCCGACCTTTCTGAATCTCGCTGTAACTTAGTGTACACACGTTGGATCGAGACAAAACTTGCGCCATCGGACTCGTAGCAATACGCTGGTCCTGTGACCCAAGTTTGGTTCGATTCTGAGAATGTTGACAAAATTGCGTGTCGTGGGCCCCACAGGCTCCACTTGACGGGCGATTTTGTGATCGGCTCATCGGAATCCAATTCTGGAAATTCCGTTGGGTTCGTATCATCGTTCCTGACTTGTTGACACTAAGTTGGACAGATTTGGAGACCTTTGACCCTAACGCATTTTTCGGTGCGAAGCGGCCCACATGTGGACCCCGCCTTGACCCGAAAATGTCGTTTTCGCTCCTGTGTCCAAATTGGACTCAAGGACAGGCATTTCTAGCTGATTGATATTTTTTGGATCTGATGATGATGTCTATTTCAGCAACCGGAGTACTGTCTGCAATTCCCACTGAAGTCAGAGCTACAATTGGAGACAGAACCCAGGCAAGTATACCTTGCCAAATCTTGCAGTTTTGCTACTTATCTCCTGGATTTATTTTTTATTGTCGTGCAAGATACTTGTACAATATTTGCATGCTTTCCTTTTCAGTTGTTACTTTCTTGTCATATATAGTTCTTGATGCGTTTGATTTATTCCTGCTGCTCTAGTCATATTTTTTTGTTTTACGTACATGTACATTATTTGCTCTTTTCCATGGATCACTATTTGTTCCATAGACATATTGTGATGGTATATATTTAATCTACATTCCTTGAATTGACTTGACTGATTTCTTAGTTCCTAGATGATTATTATTGGGCATTGACTACACTTGAGCATTCTCGATTGTGAGTACTCATTGTGCTGCAATAGAGACTTGTTCATTTGACCACCTCATTCGTGAGCTCCCGTTGGGCTGCGAAAGAGATATACTATAGATTGGGAGTCCCCATTGGACTACTTTCTATAGGATCGTGATCTCCCATTAAGATACGGTTACCCCGATTGCTTGTAGTCATGTTTGATAGCATCATTGGCATGCCACCGTCTTAGATGTAGTGATTTCTAGTGTCTTATTTGCTTGTGTTTACTTTCTTCTCTATCTTGCATGTTCATTTATTGTATTTTGGCTCGTATTCTTTTGTATCTTGCTATGTCCCCTGAGGACCTGGTTTTGTTCTCCAGATTTAGCAGACGAGGAGTACCCGCAGCTTACGGATCGACACCAGACGAGGGTACGATAGCAGTTGATGGCCCTGCTTATACTTAGTTACTTTCTAGCATGTTTTAGTTATATTTTCTTGTCTTTATTCTCTTGTTTATCGGTAGTGGATTTGTCTCCACCCGACTCTGTATTATTTCTTGCTGGATATTCGACAGTATCTTTACTTTCAGCATTTATTCCAGTTTTATTTTTAGTTCATGCTGTTTTGTGGATGAGATTAGTAAAACCCGATATTTTTAATACAGCTTAAGTATGCCCCGATGGATCCATTAAATTGGGTTGTCCATCGGTGCGTGCTGCTGGCCATTATCACGTGTTCAGTCCCTTGATATTTTGGGACTGGGGCGTGACACCTACAGGATAATTCCCTATCCTTGCATCGAGAGCTTGATCTGAATCCCCAGCGTCTTCAATAAGATCATCGACTACTTGAGCATTAAGAACGCTCAGAAGGCTCAAAGGCTTTGTCACGCCCCAATCTCCCGCAAGCTCGACAGTCCCCGCTGAACGTGAAATCACCACGTTGCAGCTCTCCCGCGGGACAATCGTTCTAATCGGGACGTGATGCCGTACGAGCCTGGAGTTGCGCTCGTACAAGGCGATGTTATTAAACACGAAAGTTATCATCGAAACAACCAAGTTACAGCGGAAGCCAATTGTGTACCAAGCACACATCAGAGTATACGCAGCGAAGCTCACGATAGGGTCCAAATGAGATGCCCCGAGTCAATGCCACAAAGGCGATGCCACGGAGACGATGAAATAACTCTTGCTCTTTCTCTAGCCCACAAAGGTACTTACAGTTCATACATCTTGTCCCGTATATCCAAGCAGCGCCACTACGCCTGTGTACCTAAAATAATGCCCACAAACGTGGGTCAGTACACAACCGTACTGGTGAGCGGGGTAACCCACTCGTCTAAGCCGACACTAAGTAAAATAGTAAATGCACACAGTTAAATGGTGATCTTTCTAGTTGAATCCTAGATTCGTTTCATGGCATATGGATGACATGTTAAGGAAAGCAGTAAAGCAGTTTAAGCATGCAAGCATTCATTCTCAAACCAAACGACAAGCAGTTTATATATAGCCGACCCGTCTAACTCAATATCATCGCTTGCACGATAACATATCGAACCATCAGTCTCGCCTCAATATCCATTCTCAACCAAAGTTTATATCCCAATCTCGAGTGCACACTCTTGCCGAGGCAAGGTGGCCGTGCCTACACGAAAGCCAAACCAACAAAAGAAAAGCAAGCCAACTCTTATCTATATGAAGTCACTGGCAGAGCCATACAGGACATATCTCAAGCATTACGGCGCGCCCTATCAGCCCGGGTAGCAAGCCCCGCTGGAGGTCCCGCAATGCATCGCGACTGAACGCGAATCAAATGTTTCCCTCCGGATCGAAATGGCTCCAGTGCCCCGGATAAAAACCGTTTCGGGGAAAGTGCCAAACCTTTGCACAAGTTGTCCGTGACATGCAGACACACGTAGGTATGACGAGAGGATCAAACATTCTTGCCCCACCAAGCGATCCTAGACTCGTTCCATCGATAAGCCCAACCGAAGTATCCATAGCCATTCTTCCAACATGTTCTTCCAAGAAGTCCAAATCTCGACCTCAATATATATAGCCCAAGGCACCAAAATACCCAGTGTTTCACATTGCCGCTTTACAACAATGTATTCTGAAATGGTGCAACACCCATGCTCAAAGCAATCCCATGGCACAATGCCGTCTCAGTGGCACAATACCCCATTCGTGGCACAATGCCCCATCAAGCGGCACCATACCTCGCTAATGCAGTTGTTCGGTTTCGAACCACAACTGCTCGCTTTGTAAGATAAAGCGACCCAGTGATACTCGTGCACGGATGCACGCTCGCTCGCCCAAATTCCCGATATTCCCATATTTCCATTTGCCTCAAAGTATCCTTCCAACTCGTATATTTCCAACCGTCCAAGCATAATCCCAAGTATCCAACCGATCGCCTCAAATGTATAACCCAACTATCGCATCCAACTATCCAACACGTAAATCATTTCAAGCCACAATCCTACCAAGACAACGACGCACACTCTATGCACGCCTCAGTGTAGTGCTTCCCGATGTTTCAGCCCAAGTGTACAAGTCATTACGTGTTTTCCATATTATTAGGCATGAAGAAGTAGAGGAGAAGGAAAAGAGCCCACTCACATTGTTTGAATCCGTTAGGCATCCTGTCCTGCCGATACGGCCAATCCCTTGAACCCGTGGTCCGATGCAAGCGCGATCTACTCAACTGGTATGACCGTGCGAGCAGGCCGTGCTCTCCAAATCATCCGACCGATCGGACTAAGGAAGACGGTATTATCGTTTCCATCCAGCTATTCAGTACTGTTCTGAACGAACACCTGATTTCCATCGATCCCGCTAGCCATCTGTATATTGAAACTAACTCGATTAATCCTTCTTTCCGAAATTCGACATTTCAAATGTAACCAGCATTTGATTTATTCAGTCCGACTCAGCGTAACGCTCCGAGCGGTTGTGGGGCGTTACAGGCTTATCCCTGCTATCCATGACTTTGTCTGGCTTAGCATCCCTGGAATGATGGAAGAAGAGGTAGGATGCCCATTTGTTGGTATGAGCCAAATCAGAGGGCTCATTATAGAAGGTGGTGCACGCTAAATAGTGGCATATCAGCTCCTGGTACACTGCCACTATCCGAGGGTCTGTATCCTCCAGCTCCCTGTTTGTGGGAACATACTCTTCATAAGGAGTATCCCCCATTGGCAGTCTTGAAATCTCTGCCATCTCGTGGAGGGCCAATCCCAACTCCCCTAGCGGAGTGGCAAAAGTCCCGGTGAGCGAGATAAACCGCTCCATTAGAGCCAGAAACAAGTTGGAGTTGAGAGGTAACCCAACACTGGTAGCACTCACAGCCGCGTACAGACCAATGCTCTCCAGCTCAGTCTGAAAATGCTTCAGGGCCCAAGCAGCTAAACGAGCCCATCGAAGATTTGTAGGGGTAAGCCACCCATTGGTCCGAGGATTAAACTTGGGGTATACTCCTCCTTGTCCCATGAAGTCATTGCAGAAAGTCGATAATTGGACTGGTTGGAGCAATAAAGTGTCTTCACTCAGGACACTACCCGGAAACAATTCCCTGAAGGGCATTACAGAGCCTGAAGGACGGCTTACAAATAGCCCTTGGTCGAATCCTTTTTGGTAAAATATCTTTCCCGGCTGGCCGTGAAGATTGGGTGTCAGGGTCCACGACATCTTCCTCGGATGCATGGCATGGAAGAATGCCGAGATGGCATAATCTTTTGGCATCCTGAGCAGGTACATGACCATGCCCCCAGCAGTAAAAACCCAGTCTTCCTCTTGGGCTTCGTCTGGGATTGTTTGTCGATCTATCCCTGAAAAGGAAAGCTGGTTTTACATACTTGGCCCCATCTATATACGTCAGGGGCTCCCCATTGATCATACTCAACAGCATCCGTTCCCCTTGAGACGTTATCAGGTTTCCCCTTCCTTCAGGATACTGGGGTCCGGAAATAGGAAATGTCACATGGGACAAATCCTCCACGTAATTGGAGTTCAGCATCCCAGCAGCAGAACCCATTACCTCAGCCAATGGAGGTATCTGCAGGTTAACTACAAAATACAAGAAGAACAAGTCAGTTTCTATACTAGACGTTACATCTTGCAGCTTATGCCAAAGATGAATAGTCTGTGCTTTTACGCTAAGACTGTGAAAACTTGAATTTCTACGCTGGAACCTATTACCTAAGCTTAAAATTCAAGATTGGCAGTATACACAAAAAATCTGACAGTCTATGTTTTACGCCAGACTGCCAAAATTTGAGTTGTTATGCCAGAATTTTCATCCAGAGCGTAACACCCAAAATTTGTAGTATACGCCAAATTTTGACAGTCAAAGCTTTTACGCCAGACTGTAAAAATATGGAGTTTTTAAGCTGACACATTAGGAATGTGGGCAAAAAAGATAAGACATCTCTGTGCATCATCTTCCTCGAAAAGGCGTTCAGCACAGACGATGACCTAGTGCATCCACATACAACGTGTGCGAAGAGTTTTCTTTGTTTTTTTTGTCGTCCCAAAAGCTTTACCTATAACGCCCGGTGCACAGCTTGTCGGTGGGATGCTTCGTTCAGAGCGAGTTTCGCTCAGCACAATCGGAGTCGCTCATGCTTGAGCAGAGGAGCGAGAAGAGGAGGTAGCTTTCTTCCCCTTAGCAGTCGAAGATTGTTTTGGTGCCATTGCTAAAAAACTTAGATTGCTCAGAGAAGAAACGAAGGAGAGTTCTCAAAAAGATGAAGGTTTTTCTTTTGCAAAAGACAGGTGAAGAGTTTTCTCTCTGAAGGCCTTGGGGTATTTATAGAGTTCAGATAGACTCCTCGAATCCCTAACCAAATCCAATATTTAAATACTCGGTTATGATTCGGGACCACGTCAGCGAATTAAAAAAGATGGACAGTCAGCGAATTAAAAAAGTTTTTTGTGCAGAGCAGATTCATGATTTTACGCCAAGGAGCTTTTTATGCTCGGGAAGCTACAAATCTACGGTTTTACGCTCAGAGGCTATAAGTCTATGGTTTTACGCCCGGATGCTTTTACGCTCGGTAGCTTTTACGCTTGAGAGGCTACAAACCTACGACTTCACACTCAGAGGCTACAGATATATGATTTCACGCTCAGAAGCTTTTTACGTTCAGAGGCAACAAATCTACGACTTCACGCTCGGAAGTTTTCTTTTCAGAGGCTATAAATCTATAGTTTTATGCCCGGATGCTCTTATGCTCAGCAGATTTTATGCTCGAGAGGCTACAAACCTATGATTTTATGCTCATCTATATTACAGATCTATGACTTTTCGCATATCTTAAAATACGTAGGCCAGAGTATGCGTATATCTGAACAAATCTCAAGACGGTCAATTACAAGGGTTCACGCAGAAGATGCTCCTTCTTGGTCTCAAAATATCTCAAGGACCCAAAACATACAGAGTTCAGCATTGAAAATGACTCTTCTCCTTGGGTCGATCAAAATCCAGTCAGAATATTTTCTCGACAGTTCAGGCATGGTCAGTTTTGACAGCCATTTCTCGCCCTATTTCAAGGAGTTCTCGGGAAATCATGCTTGAAGATGATGGTCTGAACAAAAATTCTCCTTATCAGAAGTGACAGTTCAGAATTCTAAGCGGTTCCTCATTCCTAACAGCAGGACAGTTCGAATATTCGACTTAAATTTTAAGCAGTTTTCTACGCGTCCTCAGTTACGCGTAAAAGACAGGACGGGACCAGATACTCTTTTTATCAGAGTCGGCGTAAAGTTATTCAGACGTGTCGAAGCTACACATATTCAGACTTCATCACAGCAAAAAATATGGCAAATCATCAGATGCGTAAACAAAGATAATCTTATTAATCATGATTACATATGATGGAAATCCAGTTTACAAAGAGTTTTTCATCTTCATGATTACATATGATGGAAATCCTTGTTCTACCAAGGGTTTCGCATTTTCATTTAGGGATCACACCAAGAGTCTGTTCTGTCAGGTTCTTATTTTGGTGGAGATCTTCTTTCGTCTTCTTCAGCAGTTAGTCGATTTTTACGGCCGATTAACAAGAAAATGATTAATGGCAGGAGGATACACAACTGGGCTTGTATGAATTATTCAAGAGCCCATCCTCCATACGCCCTGACAGATTGAGTTGAGGTGTTAGACCCAACTCAATACTGGAAGACAGGGCTAGTTTGTCTGCCCTCGTCCACCAACGGCGGGAGAAAATACAGCTTGCAAGCTGTATGGTCGAATGTGACCCTTCTTCTCTCCTGGACGAATTGCCATATGAAGTTGCTAATTATCCCGAGCAAAGGAAGTTATGATATCTTTCCATGATCCATCGTTGCAGATTACATTTGCTCGAAGACGCCTTCTTTTTTGGCTCCTTACATGCTGTAAGAACATGATCTTCTTCTTCCTTAAGTCAGCAAGACAAACCTCGGCAACCATCTCTGTATGGTAAAGGAAATATAGGAAGAACAGGTTAGCCCTTCAGCCTTTATATAGGCAAGGGGAACACACCAAATCCCAACAAATCCCCAAAAATCTGCTGAGAAATCAGCCTCGAGGAACGAGTCAGACTTGACCGTTTCATGCTTCATTCAAAGTGTTTCAAATTACGAGGAATTTGAAAACTTTGAAGGGGGTCTTGTAGAAGCATAAAAAATATGCTGCAGAGTTATACGCAATATTTCAGTGCTGTAGACGTGACTTCAGAGCCACCGGCGTACAAACAGAGCTTTATCGCTAGTACAGCGTAAAATATAGCTCCAGGATAACCCGCGTAATACAGCATTCCCAGGCTGCTTCGGCGTAAAAAGGTTGTTACATCACCACTCTGGCGTAAAACTTACTCGTTTTTAATGCAGTGGGAAGTTTTACGGAGAATTCTTCGTATTCCTCGAATGAACCTGCCAGATCATGCAGTGAACCTGACTCCTGACAAAGAGTACTGCACGACTATCCAGACGACTGTCACGCCCCGATCTCCCGCAGGCAATTGGCCGTTCCCGCTAGGCAGGAATCACCCTCGCCAGTGCTCCCGCGGAACGATCGCTTAACCCATCCGGGCGTGATGCCGCACGAGCGTGATCCACGCCCGTGCAAGGCCATGGTTCATTGGCTGGCGGTAAGAGTTCTAAGCCACAGAGTCGCACAGATTGTCCGAGTGCAGCGGAGTCATGAACGCATAGGCGATCGGTAACAGGTTCACTGAGTCGACACTATAGCGGAAGCATAGAAACACAAGTAGAAGTAAAGCAAGCTCTTTTATTGATATGAACAATGTGTTACAGGCGGCGTATAGCCGAGATTACAAGTCGCTCAAGCCTCTCTCTCTGAAACAGTAAAAGCATGCCAAGTGGCTACAACTGTGGAATGAATGTACAAACGATGATCAGGCGATGTTCACAACTTATGTCTTGTATATGTGCTTCAGTCCCGGACGCACCGTTGCAAGGCTTCAGAGGGAACTCCTGGCCTTAGCACGCACGTTAGAGGCGTCCGCACCGAACGAGGTTATCTCACACCCTGCATACAAACTGGTGGATTATCAGTACATTGAATGCACTGGTGGGGAAGCTACTCGCCCGCTCGACAAATCCAAACACGTAATACAGGTTCCATGCACAACTATTAAGTTGTCTTTCTAGTTGCCTTAGGATCAGTTTCATGCAAATATTGAATAGCCTATCGTGTCGGGCAGTGCGCCGTACGATGTTAGAGGAAACACGGCGAGACTTACCAACTTACCATCTTCTTCCCTGTCCAAGGCAAATATTGAGGCAACATTGTTAATTCAAGCACGAGCAAGTATAACATTCAGGAGGCATAGCATATGCAAACACGAGGGTCGTTTTAACATGATCGTTCAGGTATTTAGTTGTTCATTGATGCGATGCAATGACTCGCACGCGGATAGCCGCTAAGCGAGGATGACTTATCTATATGAACGTTAGTCGCTGGCATAGCCATAAAAAACCGTTTAGTCTTTGAACAAGGATGGAAAGCAACAAAGATTCGTTGTTGGCTGTAGACCATCCTGTCCGCACGTGAGACTATCGTGATGTTCCATCCGGATCGGAACGGTCCCAGTGCCCCGGTGACCGCCCGTGGAACCGTTAAACCTTGTTTCCAAGTTGTCCGCGACATGCAAGTCAGGGCCAGTTTCTAATCTATAACTTGATATGATAATCCATGATTCGTGATCTGAATGAGCGTTTGCTCCAAGAGCTAAAATATGTGGATTCGTTACATGACGTGATTCTCGTTCAGACATAAACTTGATATGATTATCATTCAGTTGCACGTGATGTGATTCTCGTTCAGTATTTATTTGCCCTGATGCGTGCCCCTGGTTCAGGGATTGCCTTGGCGACCGAATGGTCCCGGATACTTGCAGGTTCGTTCAGGCACGGAACGACTACGTAGTAGTCTTCCGGGGTTTGGATGAAAATACGGTAACATTCAAGCAGACAAGCATGCGTTTCTAAGGAACATAAGCAGGCACGTTTGCTCGGACCCGAAGGTAAGCCGAGAGATGAAACCGTTAAGGAACTTAGCAAGCGAGGGTCTGAACATATAAGCAGTATTTCATTTATTTCCATGTTCTAACATAGCAGTACAAGTTGGGATTATTCCCTTAGCTAGGTGCGTTGGTTTTATTAGCATGCAGGGGGTGATTCACCTAGCGACTAACATAAATATTCCAGATTTTATATGTGCTGGCTAAGCAAAGACAAGTTCACCATAGCCACCCACCTTAGCGATGATTCGCCTCGGTAGAGCGATACGCCGAGCGAGCCTCTGAAAGCCTAAGTTGATTTCCTGTAGGGACAAGTCTAGATATCCTTTGCTTCTCGTTTGAGGCAGAGCGGGTCGGGACAGCTGCACTATTGCCGATTGAGTCGGCAGTCCGCTTGAGCGGAACGGGGTGTTACAACGACGGCTGTAATGATGGTGCGGCATAGAGACCCAAACCGTCATTTAGTGACGTTTCCTTGATATAAATTGCTTTTACGCATTCAAGGGAATACGCTGCCTAGTTTTATACAGGCAGATGTGAGCTTTTATGCTCTGTAGAAGACAAAACAAACCGCCACGTCAAAAGCTGCTCTTCGTACAGAGCTCGAGGCACGTCTCAGCAGTTAATGCGCGTGATGGGGGCATATCGCTGCATTTAATGCACGAGATTTGGTTCTATTTTCAAAGACTAGGTGAGCCATAATTACGGCTAATACGTCCACATTATCACCTCTGTATATTATGATCAGGCTATTTTCAGCTATAGGAGCACGCTGTACACTACCTCCTTGAAATACGTCGACCTGGCTATTTTCAACCATAGGAGTATGCCGTATGCTATCTCCTCGGAATACGCTGACTCAGGCTATATTTATATTGGTGCGTAATGAGGCTATTTGGTCCAAAATTAGCTCAAGATCTCAGTCAAGAAAGGAGGATCGGCTATCTTCTACGCTAGCTACCTATCCATGCAGCATCAGGCTTCTACGCCTACTGGGATTCCACGCCTACTTGGCTTCTACGACAACTTGACAACTACTCGGCTTCTACGCCATGGTGCCAGTTATTGGCTTCTACGCCAACCTTTTCTACGCGAGGGACAGCTACCTATGTGGCTTGCATGCCATAATCTTCGTAGCAGTTATACGCATTACCTCATGATGGGACACACATCACACACAGATTCAGAAGATCATTTATACGTGGGTGGCAATTATTATAACCGCCACGTAAAAAGTGCCACACTCTCCACTGTCCGGTTTATACGTCGACTGGACGGTTACTGTCACTAAAACCCTATAAATAGAGACCTCCGTCCACGGAGGTCCAGGGTCGAAAAGAAGGGTCAAAAAAGGTCAAAAAACTTGGAGAACAAAGATCGAAAATTTATTTCTTGAGAGAGAAGAACCCTGAGCACAGACAGAGAGTAGTGATCGACGATTTTGGCATCGAGCATCCACTCCCTCTTGTAATCTTTGAAGATTCTCCGTCTTCTACAGCACTTCTTCATCATCGTGTGGTCCAAGGGACAAAGTGATCGATCGTAGATCAGACTCCTATAGCAATATTTACCCAGATTAAATTTTGTACTTGACATCCTCGTATAGGATTAATTGTACTTCTTGTTTTTAAACCAAAGAGAGGGTTTCGTATAAATCTTGTTTTATTTCTTTCGTTTATTATCAAACAGACGGTAGCACCTCTAGCTCCTCCTCGGATGCGTACCTTGTCTCCTGTCCGGGTCCGTATACTGTAGGATAATATGCCTCGTCCAAATCTGGAAGGAAACCAGGTCCTCAGAGGGACGTAACAAGATACAAAAATATATTCCATATATAAATACTGAATAAAATAAAGGGTGTGCTAACCATCTAAGTAAATGCAATGTGAGGACAACCTTGGTACGTATGGGTAGGTGTAGGCATAACGTCTAACACTCTGAAGAGCGAGATATCTGTATATGTAACGTCCATCATTCCGAAGAATGAGGTATCTGCAAATATATATACGTCCGTATCGCTCCAAAGAATGCAGTATCTGTATAAAGGAAGTCATTGGATCCGTGGCTCCTCCGGATACTACGGAGTCCAATATGTGTATCCCATACGCCTACTATCTGTCCTCCCCGTCCAATGTAGATATACAAGTCAAATACACGACGTGCATACCACATATCTATATGCCAAGTTTCTACTAATTATATAACCCTGATTACGTACTAACCGTGATGCATGTCACATGCACCGATAGCTAGTCGAGTACGCGGACTCGCATCCCAACATGAATTTATCACCGTGATACGTGTAAGAGTGTCAGGTTTCGGAAGATATCAGAGTATCCTCCCAATGGGGGTGAGTCGTCTAGTGACTAGGTCAAGTACACTACTCATCGACGCATTCATTGACTGCCCCCGAGTCAATCTCGGACGAGCACAGTTGTATAAAATAATGCAACAAGATATCATACAATATTCGCATAATTTAAATTAAACAGTAAATATGGCAAGGTATCTTGTCTGGGTCCTCAAGCTGCGAATGCCAATAGCCTGCTTTTGAAGTCTCTCCTAACTGGTCCAACGACCCTATACATATAATATAATATAGAAATTCGATCATCAGAAACTAAAGTAATACACACATAACCATGACGCTGCTCTTAGACACTGACGTAAGGGGTCACAGTTGGTCAACTACAGAGTCGCGTGTGCACGCAGCTAAGACATACACGTGTTCTGTCCTCACTTACCGTGTACCTCAAGGCAATAATTTACCAAAGTCCTGTTTACGAAACTAATTACGTTTGTATAAAATACATGTCCTTAATTATCATATTTAAGGTGAACTTGGTCGATGTCTAGGTTTTTTTAGGTAAATCACAAAGTTCTTATTAACAAGTCTTATTAATTAGGTAATTACTAATTACTAATCTAATTAAACACACACACACATATTTTTTACTTAGGGTTTTACTGTTTCTCGTGTTTGTTTGACGACACGATGACACCACGATACGTGAAGTTTTAATAGAAACATGCAATACCTACTCGTGTCCGAGGGGGGTCTGTGCTCGTCGATGGCCTGCTCCTCCGGCGTGGGGCAGAGTTCCGGCATGGCACGGGAAGCAACGACAGCAGCAACCTCGACAGCAGCGGCAGCAACAGCCTTGGCAGCAGCTGCAGCGGCGGCTTGGCGGTGTTGGCAGTTGGGGATGACGGTCAGGGTCATTGAGAAGGTGGTGGACGGTGGTCTGGCGGTTGGAGGTAATCGGGGTCGGGTAGAGGTGGAGTCGGGGATGACGCGGGGTGGTGATGGTGAGGTTGATGATGGTGGTGCGAGTGGTAGTTGGCGGTGGTGCAGGTGATGGTGTTGATGGTGCTGGGGTGGTGGAGACGGTGAGGCTGGAGCGGTTGGTTGGTGGTAATCAGGAGGCAGTGATGGTGTCGGGGAAGGAAAAGAGGGTGATCGGCTAGGGTTTTGGTTTTCTAGGGTTTAAAGAGAGAGAAATGTATTTATATAGGAGAGAGAAAGAGGGGGTTGACCTCGGGAATTGGGCCGGCCATCTCCTCGGGGTGTGGAACATGTCCACATGAAGGGTTGTAGGGTGTACATGGGCTAGGTTGGGTCTAGGTTTGGGTGAGGTTGGTCTCCAATTTCAAATAGGAATGGACAATTATGAAAAGTTAGATTTATTTAGGATTTATACATAGACGTTTGTAACGAATATTGTGCAGCTAGAATAAAGCACAATATAGAGTATTTAAGAGTTACACAAGGGTCAGATTGGTAGTCTGGCATGTCTAGGAAGTGTGTATGAAATTTTTTTGCAGGTAAATGCTAGTGTAGCGCTCCAACTATCGAAGCAACGGTAAGGGGTATTAATTAGTATAATTATTGCACATTAATTTCTAATTTACTGCATTCAACTCTAATTGTCACCAATCCTATTCTCTCTATCTAAGCTAAATAAACCTAAATTTGGTCGAGGGGGTTTACAATCTACCCTCCTTAGAGTATTTCGTCCTCAAAATTAAAACATACATATGGTAAGAACTACTGACTGAAATGAAATGCTACTACATACCTAGGTGTTCGAAGAGATGGGGATAACGCTGTCGAACATCATCCTCGCGTTCCCAGGTCGACTCGCCTGGTGTATGATGCCTCCATGCGATACGAACTAGAGGGATCGTCTGACCTCGCAATACCTTCTCGCTTCTGTCCAGAATTTATACAGGCTCCTCTTGGTATGACAAACTCGGGCCGACTGTGATCTCCGAATGGTCAACCACATGACTCGGATCTGGCATGTACCTCCTTAGCTGAGATACATGGAAGACGTCATGAACTCCTTCTAAAGTCTATGGTAAGGTTAACCTGTAAGCAACCTCTCCGATGCGTTCCAACACATCGAATGGTCCGATGTACCTCAGACTCAGCTTTCCTTTGCCTCTAAATCTGATGGTTCCTCGGGTAGGAGAGATTTTCAAAAACACATGATCTCCAACTTGGAACTCTAGGGGTCGTCGATGTGCATTTGCCCAATTCTTCTGTCTGTCCTGTGCTGCTCGTAGGTGCCCTTGGATCTTCTTTACCTTCTCCACCATATAAACAACCAACTCTGGCCCAAGAATCTGCCTCTCGCCCACATCGCTCCAACATACTGGGGAACGATACTTCCTGCCATACAATGCTTCATAGGGAGCCATCTAAATACTCGCTTGATAGCTATTGTTGTAGAAAAATTTGACCAAATGCAAATGGTCCTCCCATGATCCTCCAAAATCAAGCATGCACGCCCTTAACATGTCTTCTAGTGTCTGAATGGTGCGCTCGGACTGGTCATCTGTTGCGGGTGATACGATGTGCTGAACTTCAGGCGGGAACCGAGACTCTCTTGCATACTCCACCAAAAGTAAGATGTAAACCTCGTATCCCTGTCTGACACTATACTGACTGGCACTCCATGCAGTCGCACGATCTCCCTCATATACATATATGCTAAGACCTCTGTAGACTGCCCAACTCTGAAATATAAAAAGTGAGCGGACTTGGTGAGTCTATCCATGATTACCCATACTGCATTGCGACCACTAGGACTCCTCGGAAAGCCCTTAATGAAGTCTATAGTGATATGCTCCCATTTCCACTCAAGTATCGGGAGCGGTTGAAGTAAACCTGCTGACCTCTGATGCTCAGCCTTGACTTGCTGGCACACTAGGCACTTTGCCACAAAGCGGGCTATCTTCCTTTTCATTCCATGCCACCAGTAGTACTGCCTTAAGTCTCTGTACATCTTTGTGCCTCCTGGATGAATAGAGTGTGTTGAAATATGTGCCTCCAATATCAGCTCCTAGCGGAGTTCTCCATTCGAAACATAGAGACGATCTTCATATCTCAAAGTCCCATCTTCATGTATGCGCAATCCTGTTTGTATTATGGCCTCTGTCCTCTGTCGAAGCCTCTGGAATCTGGCATCTATTGGCAAAGCAGCCTTGATCCTCCAAACTAATATCGATTTTAACTGAAAACTCGACAACTGACCATCTATTCCGGGCATAATGACCTCTATACCCGTCTGCTCTAGATCTCTCAACAGATGTTGCTGGGTAGTAAAAAAGAATGCCATCGGCCTTCTGCTCAATGCGTCAGCTACTACGTTGGCCTTTCTCGGGTGGTACTGTAGCTCAATCTCAAAGTCTGTCATTATCTCGAGCCAACGTCTTTGTCTCTGGTTCAGGTCCTTCTGGGTATAGACGTACTTTAGGCTTTTGTGATATGTGAATATCTCTACTCTTTCTCCGTATAGGTAGTGCCTCCAAAGCTTCAAAGCAAAGATCACTACGGCAAGCTCCAAGTCGTGAGTGGGATAGTTCTTTTTATGGGTCCTCAGCTGCCTAGAGGCATAGGCCACAACCTTCCCATGCTGTATTAAGATGCATCCTAGTCCTTTCCCGGATGCATCACTATAAAGCACGAATCCTCCGGGTCCACTAAGGTATAGTCAAGATAGGTGTCGTAATCAGACGCTTCTTTAGCTCATCGAATGCCGTCTAACACTCCTCTGTCCAGGTGAACCCCTGTTCCTTACGGGTTAAGCGGGTCATCGGCTCTGCGATCCTTGCGAAGTTCTCTACGAACCTCCGGTAATATTCGACAAGTCCTAGGAAACTCCTCACCTCTGAGACATTGGTAGAGGTCGGCCATGTCTCTACTGATGAAATCTTTGCCGGATCTACTGAAATACCATCTCCTGAGATAACGTGTCCAAGAAAAATAACACAATCTTGGAGGAACTCACACTTGCCCAGCTTAGCATAGAGCCTCTCTCGCCTTAGTGTTTCCAATAATTTTCTTAAGTGCTCTTCATGCTCCTCGTGGTTCTTCGAATACACCAAGATGTCGTCGATGAAGACTACCACGAACCGGTCTAGGTATTGGTGGAAGACTCTGTTCATCAAGTTCATAAATACAGTAGGCATATTCGTCAGTCCAAAAGGCATCACCAAGAACTCGTAGTGACCATAACGAGTCCTGAATGCTGTCTTTGGAATATCTTCTCTTCGTACTTTTACCTGATGATATCCCGATCTCAAGTTGATCTTCGTGAACACCACTGCTCTTGTCAGCTGGCCGAACAAATTATCAATCCGCAGCAGGGGGTACTTGTTCTTGATAGTCAAAGCATTAAGGGCTCTGTAATCAATGCACATACGTACTGTCCCATCCTTCTTTGGTACAAACAACACTGGTGCTCCCCAGGGTGATGCATTAGGACGAACAAATCCCTTGATCTGCAACTCCTTTAACTGTAGCTTCAACTCATCTAGTTCCTTCTTCGCCAATTGGTACACATTGGAAGATATCGACGCTGCTCCGGGGACTAACTCAATAGTGAACTCCACGTCTCTATCTGGCGGTAAGCCTGGTAACTCCTCTGGGAAAACATCCTCAAATTCTGCAACTATCGGTGGGGGTGTCGTATCCATAGCCATGTAAGCTCCACCTGTCTGTCCTACTCCTAGATCGATGGTCCCTCGCATGTACTCGAACTTCGGTTGATCTTGCGATCTAAAAGTGATGCTACCCTTCCGGTAATCCAGTACGACATTATACCGGCTCAACCAGTCTATGCCTAATACGATGTTAAAGTATGGCATCGGAAATACCAAAAGTCGTGCTCTCATCTCTCGACCACACACGACTACTGAGCACGTTTTAATAGTGTTGGTAACCGGTACGATACCTCCTCCGATAAGAATCTTCCAACTCTTAGGTTAGGGGGAAGTAGATACTCTATGCATAGCTAGGAATGTACTAGATATGAAAGATAGTGTAGCACCAGAATCAAATAATGCAGTCGTAGGTAATGATGCAACTAAAATAGTACCTGTGATAGCTTTCCCTTCTGTTTCTTCCTTAGTTGCTGCTAATGCAAAGGCCTGTCCGTGCCTCTGCCCTCCGGCCTGCTGTCTGGCTCGATCAAACTGTGCCTCATGTGGGGCCAAGGGTGGTACCTTATGAAATCCTCTGGGTGCTGGTGGACGTTGACCTCCTGGCGGGGGTAGTATCCTCAGGGCTGGTGCTGCTGGCCTCTGTCCTGTCTGCGGTACTGCATCTCTGTACTGTGGGCAATCTCTGGGAAGGTTCTTACTAGCTCCATATATCATGTATAATCCAAGCTTCTTCTGACAATCTCTGATGACGTGTCCCCTCTTGCCATAATAGTGACAAGTCGGAAGCTCTTTGTGCTGGTATGGTACTGTCCTCTGCTGTGTCTGTGCTCTGGAACGACGGATCGGTCCTCCTGCTCCGGGCAGGGCTCTTGTTGGTGTGGTCATACTGGAACATCTTGCTCCTCTTCCAATGGCCTCCTGGATCCTCGCCTCTGAAAGAACCTCCTCATAAGAAATCCTCGCCTGGGTAGTGGTGTACCTCTGTAGCTCGAAAGTAAGGCCGTGATGGAATCTCTGGGCCTTCTCTAGATCGTTGGGTATCAAGGTGGCCCCAAATCTGCTAAGTAGGCTAAACTCTGCGTCATATGCATCTACGGTCATATTCCCTTGTTCTAGATACAGGAACTGGGAGTACAGGGCATTTTTGACTGTAGCCGGGAAATACTTCGCATTAAAGTACTCTAACAACTGCTCCCACGTTTGCGTCTTGCCTACGCTGCGCTCTATGTAATCCCACCAGTGATGGGCGTTGCCTTTCAGTTGGGCCCTCACTACGGTCATCCAAAGGTCTGGATGTAGCTGAGAAGCCTCTAGTAGCATCTCCGTATTGGTGACCCAATCAGAGATCTCCTCTGCAGTCTCATTGCCCAAAAAATTATCTGGGTCCATCTGGTGGAACCCTCGTACAGTACCAGTTGGCTGAATAGGTGTAGGGGCTGGTGCGGGTACTGGTGCCGGTGTCCTTTCCAGGACTGCCATCAAGCTCTATCTCAGCGTCTCCGTCTGATGCCACTGTGCCTGCATTATAGCCTGGAAGAACTGAAGCATCTGTGGCTGTCCATCTGATTGTGGCATCTGAGGTAGATAGGGTAGAGGTGGTGGCAATGGGATCTTTGGCTGCACGGTGGGTGTCTCCTCAGATATCGGCCTCTCGGTTTGTGGTATCGGCGTAGCCCCCGAAGTCTGGCCCTCAAAATGCTGCGTGGGGATTGTTTGTGAAGTCTGTCCCTCTTGCTGCTGTGTAGGATCGCCCTGAGAAGTCTCACGCCAATGTATCGGCTGGGCCTGTAGAACTACAGGGGCCTGTGGTGGTGGTTGCTCTCCAGGTGGTCCCTAGGATATCTTCTCTCTCTGGGTGGTATCGGCTGGCACCACGGCACCATATGCTCCTCGTCCACTGCGCAAGTTCATCTTACTACAAGAGATAGAACTTCATTAAAAGAGTACGAAATTAAGCAAATATGATGTAGATATTTAGAAATAATACGAAGGAAGTTCAAAAACGTAATCAAAGTGGATGAGACTTCTCAGGGCGATCCTACACAGCAGCACGAGGGACAGACTTCACAAACGATAAACAAGACCTGCATGGGCCACCACTCTAAAACTATGTCACGCCCCAGTTCCAAAATACACGGAACTAGGCCACGTAGCAATAGCCAGCTAATACGTCTCCGAGAGATTTCCCAATTTAATAGATCCTACGAAGAGTACTCCGATGTCCTAAATTACTAACAAGTCCAATACTAATATCAAAACAGGTAATCTAATCTCATCCACAAAATAAAAAAGAAGTACCAAAATAAATACTAGAAAATAAACGCCAGTCTGAAATGTCATAGCACAATCCAAAATGTCTAGTGGGAACAAACCCATTACTATGACGAAATAAAAGTACTGAAAGACAGATAAAAGAGTAATGACTAAGACATCGGCTGCCTAGATAATGATGCTCCAATCCTAGGCGAAAGGCCTACCAATGATCAAGGGAACTCTGACGGTAGCACCTCTAGCTCATTCTCGGATGCGTACCTCGTCTCCTGTCCGGGTCCGTACACGGTAGGATAATATGCCTTGTCCAAATCTGGAAGGGGACCAGGTTGTCATGCTCCAGTCCCAAAAATACTTAGGACTAGGAACACTTAAGCATGCCAGCTGTATGGATATGGCAACTCCAATATATGGAAACCATAACCCATACGTATGTTGTAATATGAATATCAATCCACAAGTGGTAAAAATCTATCACAAGTCATAGGGTAGAATCTAAACCTCATCCAGAGAAAATTAATATAATAAATAACCAACATCTATATAACTAGATCTCAGTAAGAAGTATCTAAAGATGATAGTTGGATGGAAACAAATCCACTACCAACTCGAATGGAAAATTATGACACAATAAACACAATATAAGAATACCAAGCTAACGACCATGGGGCTCGAAGAGAAGACATCCTCGAAACATATGTAACTATCCAAATCTGCGCTCCTGCGAATAATCAAGAACAAATACACCTGGAAAGGGACCAGGTCCTCAGAGGGACGTAACAAGATACATAGAAGCAAGCCAATTTGAATACAGTAAGCATGCATAATAGGTAAAAAATATGTAAGTACGCTGTACAAGACAATCTATATGAATGCAAATGAGGACAACTTTTTGATGTATGGGCAAGGGTAGGCTACTCGATCTAAGCCTCACAACTTACACACCCGTCTAGAACATCAAAAATTAACATACCTCGGGGGTAGTGACCAGCACGACTCTACAGAAATTGACATACCTCGGGGGTAGCGACCAGCGCGACACACGCCCGTAGTGCGAACTATATACTACGGTTCACCAGAGTGGTTAAAAGCCCATACGACTAATGATTGTCCTCTCATGATACTAAGTGTCAAGTGTGTGTCAACATATCTAATATATATAGTAATGACTGAACGAACTAAACATGCAATGAATATAATTGAAGGAAACTACACAGGCAATGAATAAACAGAAATATAAATAGCATGCAAAGTACTGTAAATAATTTGGCAAGGTATCTTGCCTAGTAAGAAAGCTGCAAGGTGTACTGTCCAAAAGTCAAGCACACAGGATCAGAAACTACGGCCTCAGAACAAATGTCTCCGGATGCTAAAATAGATATCACCAACATTCCCAGAATAAGCAAAATAGCTAAAAAGTACTTCCCTTTCGTTTAATTTGGACACAGGGGCAAAACGGTAATTTTAGGTCAAAGCGGGGTCCACATGTGGCCCACTTTGCACCGAAAAGCATGCCAAGGGTAAAGGTCTCTAAATGGGATAAATTATGGGTTAAACCATTTCTAAATGTCAATACGAACTCAACGGTACGTTCAATTTTGGATTCCGATGAACCGAACATAAATTCGCCCAAAAAGTCAACCTTAGGCACGCCAACTAGCGACTTGGTCAACTGTCTCAGAATTGTGTAAAAATTGGGTCACAGGACCAGCGTGTTACCACGAGTCCAGTGGCACAAGTTTTGTCACAATCTGATGAGCATGCATAAAATGCGCACGACTTTCGCAAAAGTTACGACACGGGGATTGTCCACGGATACGGGTTGATTTCGATGCGCACACGCGTTCGAATCAGTTTTTGCAAACTATCACATGTCTGGGTATACTGCGCGCACCGTTTGGTACACTTGGAATATGGCGGGGCAGTCCCGTTTGGCGGGGCGCGCTCCGTTTCACAACTTTTGGAAATCTGGAAAAAGTGTGTTTTCGAAATTTTCCAACGAATTTAATTCTACCTAAAGCAGTTAATAATCTAATGTTAATTCACAGAAATTAAACTAGGTCAAGTGGTCTCTGCGTACAAAAAAAAAATCAGATTCGGATCTCTGTGGGGGGAGATACGAATCCGGGAACATAGGTGATCACCGTAGTTTTCTACGATATCCAAAAAGTGTCATTTTCTGCCAACTTTGACACTATTTTCGTCTATGGTTACGTGTTGTTCGAGGTCTACTATCACACAGATCTTTGAGAGGGTTAAGGGGTGAGTGTACCGGTGAAGACAGGGTCGAGTTTTGTCGAGCGAAACGACGAAAAACTGCACGGGAACACAGGTACTTTGATGCTGAATTCTGCAGTACGCGGGGTGCTCGGGGTCGCGGTCGTCGGGATCGGTTCTGGACGGCCTGGGCGGCGGTTCTGACTGCGGTGGCTGCGGCGTTCAGGTCTAGATGGGAAGATGAGGAGAACGGATAATCTAGGATTAGGGTTTTGATGATTAGGTTGAGATATATATATATATATATATATATATATATATATATATATATATATATATATATATATATATGAAAGAGGGAGAGGGAATCCGGGTTGTTCACGTTCGCGGGGTCTTGGGTTTGCTGGCTTGTTATCCACGGGTGTGGGTGCTGTGATGTTTATTAAGGGTGAGCGGGGCTTTGTTGAAAGGGTAGGTGGGTTAGGATTGGGGCTAAGGATCCATTAGTAATTGTTTTCTTTTCTTTTCTTTTTCCATTTCTTTTTCTTTTAAATATATATATATATATATATATATATATATATATATATATATATATATAATATTAATGCACACCATTAAGCTAGCAACTGCTAAAGTGGTCTCCTACATGAAATAAATTCAGAAAAATTCTTAATGGCCCCATAAATCCCCTAAGTTCACCAACACCTAAAATAAAAATTAAATAAAATCTATTTGTCCTAATTAGCCACTAATTACTACAATTAAATTAATAATTAATAATTAAAAAGGGGTAAATATGGTTTTTAGGATTTGGGGTTTTATACTCTACCCAACTTATAAAAATTTTGTCCTCGAAATTAAAACTAAGCCACGATAGAATGTCAAGGATGGTATGAGATTTGCATTGTTTAAAATGCAAGGCTAGGTTTATAGGTGTGAGCGATGTTGCGTGACCAAAATGTAGTACAAGGGAGCTTAATTATAAGTTCCACAAAGGTCAGGATGGAAGATGGGCATGTCTAAGATAAGGGTGTAGAATTTGTAGGAAGGCAGTGGCTAGTGTAGTGCTCCAATTATCGAAGTACGGTAAGGTGCACTAAGTGATATAATTATTGCAAAAATTAAATAAAAAAAGAATACCATGTTCTATTTCTAACTGGATTCAATCTAGCCTTAGTCTCACTATCTAAGCCAAGTAGGTCTAATTTTTGGTGAGGGTTTTACAATCTACCCAACTTAAAATTTACCCATCTATCATCTAAGGCTATACATCTAGGAAAACTATTCCTTAATTATTTAATCATGTTATTCAATTCTCAAAGTTTTAACACCAAACATATCACCTATGATATGCCCTTAATCAATTATAACAGAGAGTCACTAAGTTATGTGATTAGCCCTATGGGGTATATCTAGTACTATCAGTGTGTCAACTTATACCAGCACGAGATTTCGTCTTTCCGAAATAAGGGAAGACGGAGAGCAATAATAAAGAATTCAAGGTAAATGTGATAGAATACGAGTACGAGATTCAAAGCGGTTAAAGAATTCGAAAAGAGAGTTGTTAGGACAGTTGTGGATTGAAATCCTATTTTGGTAATTTCCTATTTACATGCTCGTATTAGTATAGTTATGTAACCGATACGATATGTCAGACATGTCTAGGGGCAAGTATATTCATCTACCACCCTATATCTCAATCCACGTAAAGTAGTCATACGAAGAGCGAACCAAGCGCACTAAGGTTAGCTAGACCTTAATACACTGATTCTGATTAGGCAATTGTATCATTGTGTGCACCCAATAATATATATGTCATGAGCAAGCTCGATAAAAGAATAAGCTTATAAAAACTAGGCTATAATAGCAGCATAAGTCAAGGTAGTATAGAAAATATCAATACGCTAGATTATGATGAGCGAAGCTACAAAATAATTTAATTTTACAAAAAGATAAGGCTCTACAATCTCTACAGTCATCATACTAAATTCTTGTCTAAGTCGATAGTCGACCAAATAGGGATATGGGCTTCTAAGCTCTACAGTCTGATGAAACATTATCTTCTTATGCCAGCACACAGTTAATGTCATTTAGCTACACTTCAATAATAGGGCAAAAGACTATGTGATACTAGGTTGTGAGATATACTACCCAACTTATAACAATAAACTAATACTGTAATTGTCTTAAGGATACCGTAGAAACTCCTGTTAAGGTCTACGAGAAGGGGTCTTGGTACTTATTAGGGTATCCTCTTTCATTACATAGGTCATGGTCGTCCTAAGTCTTAGTCATAGCGCTTATAGAGGAAGTGTCAATAGTAAGAATGGAAAGTTACTGGCCTCAAGGGAAAGGGAATATAACTCGTATTGAGGTGGGGTACATGTTACGCAATTTGAAACTAAGGGATAAGCACCAGGTCCCAATCTACAAGAATAGCTTAAACCATCAAGTTCTAACTACTAAGCACACAATTTCAAAATTTAACATTAACCACTATAATCCCAGCAACTATATGTCCTTAACACAGAATAAATCACCTGGCCTACAATCAGAAGTGTCAGATGGCACGAGTTGAAAGATGAAGAGTGGAAGAACAAAAATTTAGTTGTCGCGCAATTAGCGAAGCTAAGGTCGCAGAGGAACGGTATATGAAATTAAAATAGGGGGCTCTAGATAGCATCATGGTTTTCTAAGGGAAAGTGGTATGCTAGTTGCTATGTTCGAGGTAGGATCAAGGAAAAAGTGTTAGTTACATACCTCTAGGCTTCCTAAGGTGCTGTCTACTAATAATAAGATAATGATCTAAGTTTATTGTTCTCCAATACTTATCTAACTATGAAGGTTAGGTTCAGTCCTAATTTTCAATTTTGGTTTTCTATTGGTTCCTCAATACTAGGGTCAAACATTATGGTGGAACTTCTAACTAACTCTAGTAGTGTCTACGCTACTCACAAGTCCTCATAATACATCAAGGGGTAATGGTAACCAATCTATAGATAAGGAATTCTAGGATTCACTAGATATTCTAAACTTAGTGGTGTGTCAACACTCTGGTTGTACTCTTAATAGGAAGGTGTAAACCACCTCAACCAATTTAGGGTTTAAATTGAATTAAATTCGGAGACTAGGATTTATTGGAATTTAATAAGAATTATGTGAGACAATTACATGTATCCCTCTGACCATGGTGCAACCTTAGCTACGCAAGGTTCATTAATTTTTTACCTTGCACAGTTAATTATTAATCTAGTTAATTTATGGAGGCCAATTTTACCCTAATCAGAACTTAACCAAGCCACATGCACTCTTTCACATGGACCAGCCCCACCCCAACAAGTTCCAGATTGGCCCAAGTCCCAGGGCCAGCCCATCAAATCCCCCTTATAAATACACATGCTACATATCATTAAAAACCCTAAAACAAATTGATCCTCCCTCCTTCAAAACCCTAGCCGACCACCTCACATCATCTGAGCACCCTACCCCCACGCTGATCGGTCGGCACCTCAGCCACCTTGCCGCATGTCACACCCCCTCGACGCCAACCACCACCTCAGCCACCCAACAACCGCCGACTGACCCCGATACCCGACCGCCATCACCACCTTGTCGTATGTCACGCCCCAGTCCCAAAATACGTAGGACCAGAATTACGTGACACGCCAGCTACGCATTCGACCAGACTCTGGTCTGACTCGAATACGTATAAGCTGTAATATAAAGGGCACTAACTAGAATTTTCCATATATGAAAACCTCTATGTCTCAATCCACAATGTACATCAGTATACAAGAAAGAGCTAAATGTGCTAAGGTCGGCCGCCCAATAACACACTAACTCGAATAGACTCGAGAAGAAGTACGAGTCTACAAAACTAGGCTAAAACAGCAGATGAATAATCAATATAAAATAACCATAATGCCGGTAGATATAATGTGAGTACCTGGTACCATGCTCGCAAGATATGCCTCTCCATCCGTATCTACAAGTGCTCCGTAATCATCTATGCTGCAAAACTGGCAGGGAACCAGGTCCTCAGAGGGACGTAACAAGGTACAAAAATATAGCATGCCAAGTAAACAGAAAGTACAAGTGCACGACAGGGTACTCTATCATAACCAACTAGTGTGACACAGTTTGAAGACAATGTTCGACGCGTGGGCTGTCCAAAATAAAACCGCAGCTCCGAACACAGAGACACATGGGTCGTACCGTAGCTCTGAGCACAGAGACACACGGGTGAAACAGTTACACTAGAAACAGGTATCACTAGAAACAGGTATCTCTAGAAAATACTACATATATATAAGCGCGTGCAGAGTAGCCCAAACGTCTAGTAACTGTCTTCCCCTTCCCAAGCGGTCAACGATTGTGCGTTGAACCCGAACCTCTAACTACAGTCTCGATACAAGGAATAACTCAACAGACGCGACCCTAAGGTCGTCCCAGTCTCTGGTCATGATGTCAGTATCAGGATACAGGAATCTGGCACGATCACAGTAACCCTAAGGTCGTCCCAGTCTCTGGTCATGATGTCAGTATCAGGATACAGGAATCTGGCACGATCACAGTGTATGAGTGTCCTGGGGGTATCGATAAACTCAGGTACGCATATCGAGAAAACTACGAAACATCCAACAATCTTCCTAGGACGCTACGACGTATATCTTCACCCGGTTGTGAATCAGACGCGAAGTACCGAACGTCGATATAACTATGTGCACAATGTACATAAAGAACAACAAGTATCTGTAAACTGAAATACAGGGTGGCAAGATACACTTGGTGGAATTCTCCTACAATAACAGTTACCAGGCCAGCATACAGATGGCACCTTAGGAGGCACTGTACGGCAGAAAATGTGGGTCGCCAGTTTGTTGGAATGACGTGGGAGAGCGTCGGATACTTGGTCCAAAGTTGGTGACACAGACAGTGGATAAGGTCAAGCAGATTCAGAGCCACCTGCGTGCAGCACAGGACAAACAGAAATACTGGGCAGATGCGTACTGCAAACCATTGGAGTTCAAGGAGGGTGACCATGTAATTTTTAAGGATATCGCCTACTTATGGTACCATCAGATTCGGAGGCAGAGGTAAGCTGAGTCCGAGATACATCGGGCCTTTTGACCTAGTGGAACGAGTTGGCAAAGTGGCTTACCGTCTTGCATTGCCTCCATCAATAGAAGGAGTACATGACGTATTTCACGTATCGCAACTGAGGAGATATGTCGCAGACCCTAGCCACATGCTTGATCATTCGGAGATTACAGTCGGGCCAGTCTGTCTTACGTAGAGCAGGCAGTTGAGATCCTCGATCGCAGCGAGAAGACTTTGAGAGGACAGACGATTCGACTGGTCAGAGTGGCATGGAAGCACCATTCCCCAAGCGAGTCTACTTGGGGGCGCGAGGATTCTATTCGGCAGCGATTCCCGTACTTATTTGAGGAGCAAGATACGATTTTACGTACGGCAATTTAATTACTAGTTATTTTAAAATTCTGTTAGATATTATCGTGCTTTACTTTTAATTTCGGGGACGAAATTTTTCTAAGTTGGGAAGAATGTAAACCCCCTCAATTTATTCTGTAGATAGTTAGAGTGGACCAGGAAATTTTTTTATAGAAGATATTGAGGTTTAGAGTAGAGGATATTTATCTGGAATTTTAATCCAATTAATTAAACCATTGACACACCCTATCTTTGTCTTTTTATTCGGAGCCCATTATCAGCCCATAAATTCCGTACAAATATTGTACACTTGACTCAACTCGCCAAATTAGGCACTGGACTTTTCTGACTGTTAAAATCAACTTTTGTGTGCTCTAAATTAATTGCGCAACATTCCGAAAATCGTAACCCGTATTTAAATTCCATGTCGGACACCTGTGTCGTTACCCTCGATTTTGGGGTACCAACTTAACCCGTTGAGCCGGACCAACTAAAGGGTCCAAGACTGACTCCAAGCCCCCACCATTTTTGGCCTTTGCGTCATTTCCAGATTTTGACCCCGCGGGCCCCAATTAAATTAAATTCGCAGAACGCGTTATCTCTATTTAAATCAGGATTTACCAACTTTGTAAATTCTATTTTTATCCTAAATTAATCCCAATGCCCTTCAAATTAGTCCCGCGCCTAACGCGCAACACCACCTCACCATGACAATTTTTAAATATATTTTTCTCCGCAATTTTTGCGTCATTTCATGTGTCCATGCAAAATTCCGAATTTACGGGGGCTTATTTGCAAATTATCAAATTATTGGCAACATCCTATTGGTCATGGATAAATAAGATGGTCCCAATATAGGGTCCCATTCTCACCCACCTATTCCTCACATGAAGAAACCCTTCTCCTCTTCATGTTAAATCTCATCCATCCATTTTGAATGGATGGATCCCAACCCTCCATCTACTCACCACTCCCCTATAAAACATCACATCACCCACCCTCACACTTCCCAACCGGCCCTAATCCCCAAACTTGGGAAACCCCACCCCCTCTCTCTCTCCTCCATCCATTCACTCACAGCCAATGTACATTCTTCTTCATTCTTCTTCTTTCTCCATTCCCATTCTTCTTCTTCTTCTTCTTTCTTTACTTCTCCTCTCTTCTTCTCCCTGAAGGAGACCGGCCGGCTGACGATACTCTGGCCCGATCCCACTCCAGCCGACTTCGGCCAACGGCCGACACCCTACGGCGACTCCACAATAGCTCCGGCCCATTTTCTGACCGCGGAAGCTTCCCAGGATAGTGCTTCTTCGCCGGCACTGTGCGACCCGACCCCGCAGCTGTGCGACTGAACCCAGCTTCGCTGCCCTCCGGCGACGGCAGCACAGCCCCACTGTGCACTTCTCCTCTCAGCTCGTGGCCGAGCTTTCCAGCTGCAGCTCGCGGCGAACTTCTCCGCTGCAGCCCCTGTCCGACCTCCTCCCTCATCCGTTCCCACCACCTCCCTGTCCGATTCACCACCACCACTACCACCTTCATCTCCACCACCACCGGACATACCCCATTTTTCGACCAGCACCTCCTCGCTCTGGCCGTTTGGGTATACTCCTCCCCCTCTCTTTACATTTATACATATTGTTGGTATATTTATTCATGGGTTAATGATAGCTAGGGTTTCACCTATGGGTTTTCCTGTGAGTATAGTATGAAGGTTTCATTAATAGGGCATGTTAATGATGGATTAAGATTGATAAAGGACTTGGAAAATATGACTTGTAGTATGTGGTGGAGGCATTTATTTATGGGTTTAATGTAGGTTTAGGGTTTGATTTCAATTAGAGGTTATAAAAATCATACATGGTTGGTGAAATGCTAAATCAATTATTTAAGGTTTAGAAATGATTTGATTAAGGACATGGTATAATATATACATGATGAATGAAATTAATGGATATACATGAGTTAGGGTATGAGAATGCATGTATCGTTGTTTAGGATTGGGATCATATGCAATGACTAGGAACTATATGCATGGGTGGAAAATGCAAGTTTAATAATTAGGGTTTATGTTTAATGCTTTGAGTATGGTTTAATGTTATGTATGCATCAAAATGGTTGTGAAATGATGGTGATATTAAGGCATTGAGTATTATCAAGGAACATGTTAATTACTGAAAAAGGGTAGAGAGATATCATACCTTGGGTTAAAATTGAAAGCTGTTGATGAAGTTGTTGAGGACTAGCTGTACATAGGTAGAAATAAGGTTCAATTAAATTAAAGGAAGGTTTTATATGAACGAGGGTTTATTAATAATAATTTAATGGAGGATAAAATATGTCAACGTACATGGAAATGACTGTGAAGACTAGGGTAAAATTTGAGGATTTGATCATGGCTTGAACTACTGAACACCGTGGTGAGATATAAGAATTGAGGAATGGGTTGATGATATTGTACAGAGGACTAGTTGGATTTGATGTAACGTACCAATGGTCAACCTTGGTCAACCCTCTAGCGTCTTGTCCCTGTGAGTGTAGCCGAGTCTGAGCATATGTATAGACGTGTGTCACATCCCTAATTGCCGCATGATAGTTTATTGATGTAGTTTGTACCTCTTCTCTAGGTACTGCGGGACCTGAGGACTTGGACGCGGTACCAGGACCCCGTTATCAGCAGCCTGTATTTCAGTTTACAGATACTTGTTGTTCTTTATGTACATTGTGCACATAGTTATATCGACGTTCGGTACTTCGCGTCCGATTCACAACCGGGTGAAGATATACGTCGTAGCGTCCTAGGAAGATTGTTGGATGTTTCGTAGTTTTTTCGATATGCGTACCTGAGTTTATCGATACCCCCAGGACACTCATACACTGTGATCGTGCCAGATTTCTGTATCCTGATACTGACATCATGACCAGAGACTGGGACGACCT
Source organism: Iris macrosiphon (assembly GCA_036927795.1). NCBI lineage: Eukaryota > Viridiplantae > Streptophyta > Magnoliopsida > Asparagales > Iridaceae > Iris > Iris macrosiphon. Next base: position 25,054,488 of record JAYESA010000003.1, read on the forward strand.
TAGGGTTACTGTGATCGTGCCAGATTCCTGTATCCTGATACTGACATCATGACCAGAGACTGGGACGACCTTAGGGTCGCGTCTGTTGAGTTATTCCTTGTGTCGAGACTGTAGTTAGAGGTTCGGGTTCAACGCACAATCGTTGACCGCTTGGGAAGGGGAAGACAGTTACTAGACGTTTGGGCTACTCTGCACGCGCTTATATATATGTAGTATTTTCTAGAGATACCTGTTTCTAGTGATACCTGTTTCTAGTGTAACTGTTTCACCCGTGTGTCTCTGTGCTCGGAGCTATGGTACGACCCGTGTGTCTCTGTGTTCGGAGCTGCGGTTTTATTTTGGACAGCCCACGCATCGAACATTGTCTTCAAACTGTGTCACACTAGTTGGTTATGATAGAGTACCCTGTCGTGCACTTGTACTTTCTGTTTACTTGGCATGCTATATTTCTGTACCTTGTTACGTCCTTCTGAGGACCTGGTTCCCTGCCAGTTTTGCAGCATAGATGATTACGGAGCACTTGTAGATACGGATGGAGAGGCATATCTTGCGAGCATGGTACCAGGTACTCATATTATATCTACCGGCATTATGGTTATTTTACATTGATTATTCATCTGCTATTTTAGCCTAGTTTTGTAGACTCATACTTCTTCTCGAGTCTATTCGAGTTAGTGTGTTATTGGGCGGCCGACCTTAGCACATTTAGCTCTTTCTTGTATACTGATGTACATTGTGGATTGAGACATAGAGGTTTTCATATATGGAAAATTCTAGTTAGTGCCTTTTATATTACAGCTTATACGTATTCGAGTCAGACCAGAGTCTGGTCGAATGCGTAGCTGGCGTGTCACGTAATCCTGGTCCTACGTATTTTGGGACTGGGGCGTGACAACCTTGCCGCATGTCACACCCCCTCGACGCCAACCACCACCTCAGCCACCCAACAACCGCCGACTGACCCCGATACCCGACCGCCATCACCACCATTCCAACCCAATCCCGATTCAACCCGACCGTCCCGGCCCCGATCACCGCCTCCAGCACCCCAACCACCCCTGTCATGCAGAGCACCACTATCTTCGCGTCCTGACAGCCCCCCCTGTACCGCCTTAACCAGCCACCGCCACTGCCGGAGCTACTGCTGCGGCCACCTGTAGTAGCTGCTGCAAGCCGCTGCCGCCGCTGTCTTACTCGTCGGCCGCTGCCGGATCACCTCCCCCACCAGAGGATGACCAGGCTGCGAGGAGACCATCGTCCAGCTAACTAGGTAAATACCTATATACTTCTCTCTCTCGTATCGTGTTCATTTATGATCGTCGTGTCATCGTATCTTGTATCGTAGTCTTGGACACCACCCTGAATTTACGAATATGTAGATTTATGTTAACAAAAGATTTAATAATTATTTTACAACCAGCAATTACCTTAATAATATGACCTGTGATTAAGACTTAAAATTCACCTGGAAACGTAGACATTAACCTAGTACATTTAACCTGGAAATTAGATGACGAGTAATTCAACAAGGTGTAATGTAGTTTCGTAAAACCATAGACGTAGTAGTTATTGTCTCAAGACATACGTTGACCAAGGACAGAATACGTGTACATCCTAGCTACGTGCACACGTAACGCTGTCTTCGACCAGCCGTGAACTTGAGATAGTTCCTAAGAGCAACGTAGTGTCTGCACATTTGGTCTTAGTGTCTGATGTAGATTTCTATATTATATTATGTGTTAGGATCATCGGATCAGCCAGGAGCCATCGCAGGAGCAGGCTATTGGTATTCACAACTTGAGGACTCAGGCAAGATACCTTGCCATATTTACTATTTAAATTAAATCCTGCATATATTGTATGTTATCTTGCTGTTCTATTTTATATTACTGTGCGTGTCCGAGATTGATTCGGGTGCTATCGACGGATACGTCGATGATTTAGTATACTTGGCCTAGTCACTAGTAGACTCACTCCAGTTAGGAGGATATGTTGATATCTTCCGAGACCTGACACTCTTACACGTTTTACTGTGACATTCATATTGGGATGCGGGTCCGCGTATTCGACTAGCTATCGGTGCGTGTGACATGCATCACGATTAATACGTAAATCAGGGTTATTTTATTCATAAAGACTGGCATATAGATACGTGGTATGCACTTCGAGTATTCGATTTGAGTATCTACATTGGGCGGGGAGGACCACTAGTAGACGTATGGGATACACCCATTGGAATCCGTAGTATCAGGAGGAGCCATGGATCCAATGACTCCCTTTATGCAGATTCCCCGTTCTTCGGAGCGGTATGGACGTTATACTATTCAGATTCTCCGTTCTTCGGAGCGGTATGGACGTTATATATACTTGCAGATTCCCCATTCTTCGGAGCAGTATGGACGTTATACTTGTAGATTCCCCGTTCTTCGGAGCGGTATGGACGTTATGCCTACACCTACTCATACGTACCAAAGTTGTCCTCATATTGCATTCACTTAGATGGTTAGCAAACCCTTTATTGTATTTACTTTATTCAGTATTTATATATGGCATGTTTCTATGTATCTTGTTATGTCCCTCTGAGGACCTGGTACCTTTCCAGATTTGGATGAGGCTTACTATCCCACAGTGTACGGGCCAGGACAGGAGACGAGGTTCGCTACCGCAGAGGAGTTAGAGGTGCAGTCGTCAGAGTTTTCGTGATCACTTGGTAGGCCTTTTGCCTAGGATTGGGTGCATTATTATCTAGTCAGCCGATGCCCCAGTCATTATCTTTTATCTATCATTTCAGCATTTATTTCCGTCATAGTAGTGGGTTTGTTCCCACCAGACATTCTTGGTTGTACTATGATATCTTGAGACTGGTGTTTATCTTCCAGCAGTTTACTTAGTACTTATTGCTATTTTGTATTATGGATGAGATTAGATTACTTGTTGCTGATATATATATGGGACATGTTAGTATTTAGGACAACGTAGCACTCTTCGTCAGGATCCATTAATTTGGGATATCCTCGGAGATGTGACAGTTGGCTATTGCCACGTGACCTAGTTCCACGTATTTTGGGACTGGGGCGTGACATGGTTTTAGTGGTGGCCCATGCAGGTCAACTTATTCGCTTGTGGTATGGTAACGTGCCCAGCGAGACTGCAATATGATAGAAATTACTAGGTCTCATCCACTTTTGATTCGTCTTTGAACTTCCTTCATACTGCTTCTAAATATTTGCATCTTGTTTGTTTGATTCCGTACTCTTTTAATAAAATCCTATCTCTTGCAGCAAGATGAATTTGCACAGTGGACGAGGAGCACCCAGTGCCGCGGTGCCAGATAACACAACCCAAAGAGAGGAGGTACCCCAAGGGCAACCACCGCTACAGACCCCGCTGATACATTGGCACGAGACTTCACAGGGCGATCCTACACCGCATCCCGAGGGACAGAATTCCCAGACGATTCCCATGCAGACTTTTGAGGGACAGACTTCAGGAGCCACACCGATGCAACAAACTGAGAGGCCGACATCTGAAGAGACGCCTACTGCACAGCCAGAGATTCCATTACCACCACCTCCACCTTATCCACCCCAGATGACATAATCAGATGGACAGCCACAGATGTTTTAGTTCTTCCAGACTATGATGCAAATACAATGGCATCAGACAGAGACGTTGAGACAGAGTTTGATGGCAGCACTAGAGAGGACACCTGTCCAAGAACCCGTACTAGCACCTCCATCATCCCAGATAGGTTGCACTGTTAGATGGTTATGACAGATTGGACCAGATACCTTCTCAGGCAATGAGAGTGCAGAACAGATCTCCGATTGGGTCGCCAACACGGAGATGCTACTAGAGGCTTCACAACTGCATCTAGACCTATGGATGACCGTAGTGAGGGCCCAACTAAAAGGCAACGCCCATCACTGGTGGGATTATATTGAGCGCAGTGTAGGTAAGAACCAGACTTAGGAGCAGTTCCTAGAATACTTTAATGCGAAGTATTTCCCAGCTACCGTCAGAAATGTCCTGTACTTCCAGTTTCTATATCTAGAACAAGAGAATATGACTGTGGACGTATATGACGCAGAGTTCAGCCGTCTTAGCAGATTTGTTGCCGTCCTGATACCCAATGATCTAGAGAAAGCCTAGAGATCCCATCATAGCCTCAATTTTGAGCTACAGAGGTATACCACCACACAAGCGAGGATTTCTTACAAGGAGGTTCTTGCAGAAGCGAGGATCCAGGAGGCCATTGCCAGAGGAGCTAGACGTCCCAGCACGACCCCGTCAGCCAGAGCCCAGCCCGGAGTAGGAGGACCGATCCGCTATCCTGGAGTGCAGACACAGTAGAGGATAGCACCATACCAGCAAAATGAGCTTTCGTCTTGCAACTACTGCGGTAAGAGAGGACATTACCAGAAGGACTGCCGAAAGAGACTAGGAATATGCATGATTTGTGGAGCGAGTCAGCACTATGCCCGGGACTGCCCACAACGCAGAGACAACACCACAGACCAGGCAGAGGCCAACAGCACCAGTTCCGAGGATACTACCCCCGCCAGGAGGACAATGTCCACCAGCACCCGGAGGATTCCAGAGGGGACCACCCTTGGCCCCACAGCAGGCACAGTTTGATCGAGCCCGACAGCAGACCGGAGGACAGAGGCAGGGACAGGCCTTTGAATTAGCAGCTACTGAAAAGAAAACAAATGGGGAATCTATCACAGGTACCATTTTAGTTGCATCATTACCTGCGACTGTATTGTTTGATTCTGGTGCTACGCTATAATTTATATCTAGTAGATTCGTAGCAATGCATAGAGTAGCGACTTCCCCCTTATCTAAGAGTTGGAAGATTCTTACCGGAGGAGGCATCGTGCCAGTTACCAGCACTATCAGAACATGCTCGGTAGTCGTATGTGGGAGAGAGATGAGAGCGTAATTCTTGGTATTACCCATGCCGTACTTTAATGTGGTGCTAGGCATGGACTGGTTGAGCCAGTATAATGCCATACTGAACTGCCGGAAGGGTAGCGTCACTTTTAGACCGCTAGATCAACCTGAGTTCGAGTAAATACGAGGGACCATCAAATAAGGAGTAGGACAGATAGCTAGAACTTATATGGCTATGGATATGGTACCCCCACCCATAGTCACAGAATTCGAGGATGTATTTCCTGAAGAATTGCCAGGCTTACCGCCAGATAGAGACGTGGAGTTCACCATCGAGCTAGTACCTGGAGCAGCACCGGTATCTTCTAATGTATACCGATTGGAAAAGAAGGAACTAGATGAGCTAAAGCTACAATTAGAGGAGTTGCAGAGCAAGGGATTTATCTGTCCTAGTGCATCACCCTGGGGAGCACCAGTGTTGTTTATGCCTAAGAAGGATGGAACAGTACGTATGTGCATTGATTACAGAGCCCTTAATGCTTTGACTATCAAGAACAAGTACCCCCTACCGCGGATTGATGATTTGTTCGACCAACTGACAGGAGCAGTGGTGTTCACAAAGATCGACCTGAGATTGGGTTATCATCAAGTGAAGGTGCGAAGAGAAGACATTCAAAAGACAACATTTAGGACTCGTTATGGTCACTACGAGTTCTTAGTAATGCCTTTTGGACTGACAAATGTGCCTGCTGTATTTATGAACTTGATGAACAAAGTATTCTACCAATACTTAGACCGATTCATGGTAGTCTTCATCGACGACATCTTGGTGTATTCAAAGAGACATGAGGAGCACGAAGAGCACTTGAGACTAGAGTTAGAGACACTGAGGAGAGAGAGGCTTTATGCCAAGCTGAGCAAGTGCGAGTTTCTCCTAGATTGTGTCGCTTTTCTTGGACACATCATCTCAGGAGATGAAATTTTAGTAGATCCAGCGAAGATTTCATCAGTAGAGACATGGCTAACCCCTTTCAATGTCTCAGAAGTGAGAAGTTTCTTAGGACTTGCCGGATATTACCATAGGTTCATGGAGAACTTCGCGAAGATTGCAGAGCCGGTGACCCGCTTGACCCATAAGGAGCTGGAGTTCACCTGGACAGAGGAGTGTCAGAAGGCATTCGAGGAACTGAAGAAGCGTTTGACTACAGCACCTATCCTGACCATACCGTCTGGACCCGGAGGATTCGTGATCTATAGCGACCGGAAAAGGATTAGGATGTGTCTTGATGCAGCACGGGAAGGTTATAGCCTATGCCTCTAGACAGTTAAGGACCAATGAGAAGAACTACCCCACTCACAACTTGGAGCTTGCAGCAGTGATCTTTGCCTTAAAGCTTTGGAGGCACTACCTATTTGAAGAAAGAGTAGAGATATTCACTGATCACAAGAGCCTAAAGTATGTCTACATTCAAAAGGACCTGAACCAGAGGCAGAGACATTGGCTCGAGGTGATGACGGACATCGAGATTGAGCTATAGTACCATCCGGGAAAGGCCAACGTAGTAGCTGACCCGTTGTGCAGAAGACCCATGGCATTCTTCTTGACTACCCAACAACATCTGTTGAGAGATCTAGAACAGATGGGAATAGAAGTTGTTATGCCCAGAGTAGACGAATAGTTGTCGAGTTTTCAATTGCAGTCGACATTAGTGGAGAGAATCAAGGCTGCCTTGCCGACATATGCCAGATTTCAGAGGCTTCGACAGAGGACCGAGGCTGAAATACAGACAGGACTGCGGATACATGAAGACGAAACTTTGAGATGCGGAGATCGTTTCTATGTTCCAAATGGAGAACTTCGTCAGGAGTTGATGACAGAAGCACACAGTTCAACCTACTCTATTCATCCAGGAGGCACAAAGATGTACAGAGACTTGAGACAGTACTACTGGTGGCATGGAATGAAGAGAGAGATAGCACATTTTGTGGCCAAGTGCCTAGTGTATCAGCAAGTCAAGGCTGAGCATCAGAGATCTGCAGGATTGCTTCAACCATACCCTATACCGGAGTAGAAATAGGAGCATATCATTATGGACTTTGTTACTGGCTTTCCGAGGAGTCCTAGTGGTCGAAATGCAATATAGGTAATCGTGGATAGACTCACCAAGTCCGCACACTTCTTACCCTTCAGAGTTGGTGTAAACCCCCTCAACCAATTTAGGGACAAATTTGAATTAAAGCTAGAGACTAGAGATAATCGAATTTAATTAGGATTATTGTGCAACAACTACATATCTTATTATACCGCACCGTTGCTACGAGGTTGGAAAGCCACACTAGCATTTACCTTCAACCTAAGGTCACAAACATCTCCTAGACGTGCCAGACTACCTATTTGACCCTTGTGGAACTTTAGGTACTCGTTATTGCGTCTCATTTTAACTACGCAATATTTGTGTAAAAGAACGTCTTGCGCATTATTAACTTAATTAAATTGAAGCCAAGTTCACCCTAAAACGGGACCCAACCAAGCCCACTTGCACCCTTTCATGTGGACCAGCCCCACCCCAACGAGTCCAGACAGGCCCAAGTCTCGAGGCTAGCCCATCAACCCCCTCCCATATAAATACATATTTTTCCTAGCATTTAAACCCTAAAACTCATATTTCATCACTACCTCCAAAGAAACCCTAGCCGACTCCCCTTCTCCCTAAACCGAGCAGCCCCATACCGACCAGACACCATCACCTCAGGCCATCTCCAGCACAGCCGCGCGCCGCCTACCATGGCTGACCACACCGGACCACCGCCTAAGTCGTCTGCCCAAACCATACACCGCCATTAATACCTAAACCTGACTGCTCCCCGACCGGACACTCGCTGCCGCCAACGTCAGACCGCCACCACCGCGGACTAGACCGCCACCGGCATCTCTAGTCACCGGACCTCCCCCCCGGCCACTGGACAACCGCTGCACCACCACCATCAACTTTCCCCTCCAACCCGATCCACCCGCTGCCGCCAACGTCAGACGGCCACTACCGCGAACTAGACCGCCACCCCCGCGAGCCTCTTCCACTGCCTACTCCCGCCGGGCCACCGACTCCACCACCTAGCATCGCCCCTAGCCGTTGCTGTCGTTGTTGCGACCTACTACAACTACTGCTGCTACAATTGCCGCTGCTACCTGTTTGCCGCTGTCGATGTCGAAGCTCCGCCCACGCCGGAGGACGAGCCCTAACGAGCTAGACCCCTCTCGACTATGACCAGGTAATACCTGTTGTGCTAGTAATAGTTCTTGTGTCATCGAGTCATCGTGTCTTGGTATCATCCAACGGACACAAGCTCATAAAAATAAGAATCTATCAGTGTATATAGATAATTAGATTAGGATAACACTTATTAATAAATGACCCTAATATAGGACCGGTTATAAGAACGGGTAGTTCACCAATAAACCCTTACATGCAGGTGTGCATGCTTATTAGATTAAAACAGTAAATAAATAAATAGTAATTGCCTTAATCATAAGACCTATTACCAAAGGCTAATAATTCACCTGGAAAAACCTGGACCTCTACATGTATGCTCAACCAGGGAAAATAAGGACATGTATTCATATAAATCAATATAGAGGTAACCTCTTAACTGTAGTGATTATTGTCTCAAGACACACGCTGACAAGGACAGAACACGTGTCCATCCTAGCTACGTGCACCCGTGTAGCTGTCTTCGATCAGTCGTTAACTTGTGACAGTTCCCAAGAATAACGTAGAGTCTATTCATTGTCTTAGTGTCTAATATTAGATTGTTATATTATATTATGTGTTAGGATCATCGGATCAACCAGGAGACACTGCAGGAACCGGCTTTTAGCATTCACAGCTTGAGGACTTAGGCAAGATACCTTGCCATATTTACTGTTTAATTTAAATGATGCATATATTGTATGATTCTTTTTGCTGTATTTTATATGACTGTGTGTGTCCGAGATTGACTCAGGTGTAGTCGACGGATACGTCGATGATTAGTGTACTTGACCTAGTCATTAGCAGACTCACCCAAGGGAGGATACTCTGATATCTTTCATGACCTGACACCTTACACATTTCATTGTGATATATTCATGTTGGGATGCGGGTTCGCAGACTCGAGAAGCTATCGGTGCGTGTGACATGCATCACGGTTAGTACGTAACTCAGGACTATTTTGTTTGTAGAGACTGGCATATAGATACGGGGTATGCACGTCAAGTATTCGACTAGTGTATCTACATTGGGCGTATGGGATACACACATTGGACTCCGTCGTATCCGAAGGAGCCACAGATCCAATGACTTCCTTTATTGTAGATATCGCACTCTTCGGAGTGATACGGACGTATATATATTGCAGATACCTCATTCTTCGGAATGATGGACGTTACAGATACCATGCTCTTCGGAGTGATGGACGTTATGCCTACACCTACCCATACGCACCAAAGTTGTCTTCATATTACATTCACTTAGATGGTTAGCATACCATTTTACTTTATTGTATTTATCTTATTCAGTATATATATATATATATATATATATATATATATATATGGCATGCTTCTATGTATCTTGTTACGTCCCTCTGAGGACCTGGTACCTTTTCAGATTTGGACGAGGGTTACTACCCCACAGTATATGGGCCAGGACAGGAGACGAGGTTTGCTACCGCAGAGGAGCTAGAGGTGTTACCGTCATAGTTTCCGTGATCATTTGGTAGGCCTTTTGCCTAGGATTGGGAGCATCATTATCTAGCTAGCCGATGCTCTGGTCTCTATCTTTTATCTCTCATTTCAGTACTTATCTAGTCATAGTAGTGGGTTTGTCCTCACCATACATTATTGGTTGTACTATGATATCTTGAGACTGGTGTTTATCTTTCAGCAGTTTATTTAGTACTTCTTGCTGATTATCTTGTGGATGAGCTTAGTTTACCTGTTGTTGACTGTTATTGGACATGTTATATTTTAGGAAAGCGTAGCACCCTTCGTTAGGATCCATTAAATTAGGATATCCTCGGAGACGTGACAGTTGGCTATTGCTACGTGGCCTGGTTCCATGTATTTTGGGACGGGGGCGTGACATGGTTTTAGTGGTGGCCCATGCATGCCAACTTTCTCTTGTGGTATGATAACGTGTCCAGCGATCCTGTAATAGGATAGAAATTTCTAGGTCTCATCCACCATGATTTACGTTTTTGAACTCCCTTCGTGTTACTCCTAAATACCTGCATCCTGTTTGTTTGATTCTGTACTCTTCTAATAAAGTCCTATCTCTTGCAGCAAGATAAATTTGGACAGTGGACGAGGAGTACCCAGTGCCGCGGTGCCAGATAACACCACCCAAAGAGAGGAGGTACCCCAAGGGCAACCCCCGCTACAGACCCCGCTGATACATTATCACAAGACTTCTCAGGGCGATCCTACCCAGCAGCCAGAAGGACAGACTTCACAAATGATCCCTACGCAGCATTGTGAGGGCCAGACTTCAGGAGCTACGCCGATGCCGCAGAACGAGAGGCCGACATCTGAGGAGACCCCTACCGCACAGCCAGAAGTTCCACTACCACCACCTCCACCTTATCCACCCGAGATGCCACAGCTAGATGGACAGCCCCATATGCTACAGTTCTTTCAGACTATGATACAAGCACAGTAGCATCAGACAGAGATATTAAGACAGAGTCTGATAGCAGTACTAGAGAGGACACATGTCCCAGCACCCGTACCAGCACCTCCACCAGCCCAGACAGGTGTCACTGTTAGATGGTTTCGACAGATGGGACCAGATACTTTCTCAGGCAATGAGACTACAGAACAGATCTCTGATTGGGTCGCCAACACGAAGATGCTACTAGAGGCTTCACAACTACATCCAGACCTTTGGATGACCGCAGTGAGGGCCCAACTAAATGGCAATGCCCATAACTGGTGGGATTCCATTGAGCGCAGTGTAGGCAAGAACCAGACTTGGGAACAGTTCCTAGAATACTTCAATACGAAGTATTTCCTAGCTACAGTCAGAAATGCCCTGTACTCCCAGTTCCTACATTTAGAATAGGGGAATATGACTGTTAACGTATATGACGCGAAGTTTAGCCGTCTCAGCAGATTTGGTGCCATTCTGATACCCAATGACCTGGAGAAGGCTCAGAGATTCCATCACGATCTTACTTTTAAGATACAGTGGTATACCACCACACAGGCGAGGATCTCTTATGAGGAGGTTCTTGCAGAGGCGAAGATCCAGGAGGCCATCGTCAGGGGAGCTAGACGTTCTAGTACGACTACACCAGCCAGAGCCCAGCCCGGAGCAGGAGGACCGATCCGTCGTCCAGGAGCACAGACACAGCAGAGGGCAGCGTCATACCCACAGCAGGAGCATCCGATTTGTCACCATTGTGGCAAGAAGGGACACGTCATCAGAGATTGTCGGAAGAAGCTAGGACTATGCATGATATATGGAGCGAGTCAACACCTTGCCCGAGACTGCCCACAGCGCAGAGACGCAGCACCCCAGACCGTACAAAGGCCAGCAACACCAGTCCCGAGGATATTACCCCCACGAAGAGGTCATCATCCACCAGCACTAGAAGGATTCCAGAGAGGACCACCTTTGGCCCCACAGCAGGCACAGTTTGATCGAGTGCTAATTAGTATCGTGTCTGACATGGATACGAGGTTCACATCTTACTTTTGGTGGAGTATGCAAGAGAGTCTCGGTACTCGCCTGAAGTTTAGCACAGCGTATAACCCACAAACAGATGGCCAGTCGGAGCGCACCATTCAGACATTGGAAGACATGTTAAGAGCATGCATGCTTGACTTCGGAGGATCATGGGAGGACCATTTGCATTTGGTCGAGTTTTTCTACAACAACAGCTATCAAGCGAGCATCCAGATGGCTCCCTATAAAGCGTAGTATGGAAGAAAGTGTCTTTCACCCGTATATTGGAGCAATATAGGCGAGCGACAGATTCTCGGACCAGAGTTGGTTGTTCGTACAGTAGAGAAGGTGAAGAAGATCCAAGGGCACCTACGAGCAGCACAGGACAGACAGAAGCATTGGGCGAACATGCATCGACGACCCTTAGAGTTCCAAGTTGCAGATCACATATTTCTAAAGATCTTGCCTACTCGAGGGACTATCAGATTCGGAGGCAGAGGAAAGCTGAGTCCGAGGTACATCGGACCATTTGATGTGTTAGAACGCGTCGGAGAGGTTGCGTAAAGATTAGCCTTGCCGCAGACTTTGGAAGGAGTCCATGACGTCTTCCATGTATCTCAGCTGAGGAGGTACATACCAGATTTGAGTCATGTACTTGACCATTCCGAGATCACAGTCGGCCCAAGTTTATCCTACCAAGAGGATCCTGTTGAGATCCTGGACATGAGCGAGAAGGTACTGCAAGGTCAGACTATTCCCCTAGTTCGCGTCGCATGGAGACATCATGCACCAGGCGAGTCGACCTGGGAACGCGAGGAGGATATTCGACAACGCTACCCTCATCTCTTCGAAGGACTAGGTACGTTTTAGAATTTTAAATTCAGTCAGTAATTCTTGCCATGCGTATGTTTTAATTTCGAGGACGAAATGCTCTAAGGAGGGTAGATTGTAAACCCCCTCAACCAATTTAGGGTTTAAATTGAATTAAATCCGGAGACTAGGATTTATTAGAATTTAATTAGAATTATATGAGACAGTTATATGTACCCCTCTGACCATGGGGTAACCTTAGCTACGCAAGGTTCATTAATTTTTTGCCTTACGCAGTTAATTATTAATCTAGTTAATTTATGGATGCCAATTTCACCCTAATCAGAACTTAACCAAGCCACATGCACTCTTTCACGTGGACCAGCCCCACCCCAACAAAGTCCAGACTGGCCCAAGTCCCGAGGCCAGCCCATCAAATCCCCCTAATAAATACACATGCTACCTATCATTAAAAACCCTAAAACAAATTGATCCTCCCTCCTTCAAAACCCTAACCGACCACCTCACATCATCCGAGCACCCTACCCCTACGCTGACCGATCGGCACCTCAGCCACCTTGTCGCCTGTCAAACCCCCTCGACGCCAACCACCACCTTAGCCCCCCAACAACCCCCGACTGACCCCGATACCCGACCGCCATCACCACCATTCCAACTCGATCCCGATTTAACCCGACCGTCCCGGCCCCGGTCACCACCCCCAGCACCCCGACCACCCCTGCTAGGCGGAGCACCACCGTCTTCACGTCCTAACAGCCCCACCCGTGCTGCCTTAACCAGCCACCGCCGCTGCCGGAGCTACTGCTGCTGCTGCGGCCACCTGCAGTTGCTGCTGCAAGCCGCTGCCGCCACTGCCTTGCTCGCCGGCCCCTGCCGGAGCACCGCACCCACCAGAGGACGACCAGGCTGTGAGGAGACCATCGTCTAGCCAACTAGGTAAACACCTATATACTCCTCTCTCTCGTATCATGTTCATTTATGATCGTCGTGTCATCGTGTCTAGTATCGTGGTCTTGGACACCAACCTGAATTTACGAATATGAAGATTTATGTTAACAAAAGATTTAAGAATTATTTTACAACCAACAATTACCTTAATAATATGACCTATGATTAAGACTTATCATTTACCTGGAAACGTAGACATTAACCTAGTGCATTTAACCTGGAAATTAGATGACGAGTAATTCAACAAGGTGTAATGTAGTTTCTTAAAACCATAGACGTAGTAGATATTGTCTCAAGACACACTTTGACCAAGGACAGAACACGTGTACATCCTAGCTACGTGCACACGTAACGCTGTCTTCGACCAGCCGTGAACTTGATACAGTTCCTAAGAGCAACGTAGTGTCTGCACATTTAGTCTTAGTGTCTGATGTAGATTTCTATATTATATTATATGTTAGGATTATCGGATCAGCCAGGAGACATCGCAGGACCAGACTATTGGCATTCACAGCTTGAGGACTCAGGCAAGATACCTTGTATATTTACTGTTTAAATTAAATGATGCATATGTTGCATATTATCTTGCTGTTCTATTTTATATGACTGTGCGGGTCAGAGATTGATTCAGGTGTTATCGACGGATACGTCGATGATTTAGTATACTTGGCCTAGTCACTAGTAAACTCACCCTAGTTAGGAGGATACATTGATATCTTCCGAGACCTGACACTCTTACACGTTTCACTGTAACATTCATATTGGGATGCGGGTCCGCGTATTCGACTAGCTATCGGTACGTGTGACATGCATCATGGTTAGTACGTAACTTAGGGTTATTTTATTCATAGAGACTGGCATATAGATACGTGGTATGCACTTCGAGTATTCGATTAGAGTATCTAGATTGGGCGGGGAGGACCACTAGTAGGCGTATGGGATACACCCATTGGAATTTGTAGTATCTGGAGTAGCCACGGATCCAATGACTCCCTTTATGCAGATTCTCCGTTCTTCGGAGTGGTATGGACGTTATACTATTCAGATTCCCCGTTCTTCGAAGTGGTATGAACGTTATATATACTTGCAGATTCCCTGTTCTTCGGAGCGGTATGGACGTTATACTTGCTGATTCTCCGTTCTTCGGAGCGGTATGGACATTATGCCTACACCTACTCATACGTACCAAAGTTGTTCTCACATTGCATTCACTTAGATGGTTAGCACAGCCTTTATTGTATTTACTTTATTCAGTATTTATATATGGCATGTTTCTATGTATCTTATTACGTCCCTCTGAGTACCTGGTACCTTTCCAGATTTGGACGAGGCTTACTACCCCACAGTGTATGGGCCAGGACATGAGACGAGGTTTGCTACCACAGAGGAGTTAGAGGTGCAGCTGTTAGAGTTTCCGTGATCAATTGGTAGGCCTTTTGCCTAGGATTGGGTGCATTATTATCTAGTCAGCCGATGCCCCAGTCATTATCTTTTATCTATCATTTCAGCATTTATTTCCGTCATAGTAGTGGGTTTGTTCCCACCAGACATTCTTGGTTGTACTATGATATCTTGAGATTGGTGTTTATCTTCCAGCAGTTTATTTAGTACTTCTTGTTGTTTTGTATTGTGGATGAGATTATATTACTTGTTGCAGATATATATATGGGACATGTTAGTATTTAGGACAACGTAGCACTCTTCGTCAGGATCCATTAAATTAGGATATCCTCGGAGATGTGACAGCTGGCTATTGCCACGTGACCTGGTTCTGCATATTTTGGGACTGGGGCATGACAGAAGGTTACCCTTCTTATCATCTAATAACAGGGAATTTTATATTCCAGGAGAGGCTATACTAAAGAAATTATCAGGGAAGTACAAGAATCAGGCAGGATACAATTATTCGAATAGAATGGACTAGAAGAAGGGAGAATCATAGTCAATTGTGGATGAGATCCCATGCTCTATTCCTAGGTGCAGGCTTGTTCGGTATAATAACGTAACCGAG
Organism: Iris macrosiphon; assembly: GCA_036927795.1. Classification (NCBI taxonomy): domain Eukaryota; kingdom Viridiplantae; phylum Streptophyta; class Magnoliopsida; order Asparagales; family Iridaceae; genus Iris; species Iris macrosiphon. The sequence goes on from JAYESA010000003.1 coordinate 25,069,878, forward strand.
ATAATAATCTCTTGACCTGCATGGGCCACCACAAAAACATGTCACGCCCCAGTCCCAAAAATACATAGGACTAGGAACACGTAAGCATGCCAGCCGCATGGATATGGCAACTCCAATATATGGAAACCATAACCCATACATACATTGTAATATGAATATCAATCCATAAGTGGTAAAAATCTATCACAAGTTACAAGGTACATTCTAAATCTCATGTATAAAAAATTAATATAAATAAATAACCAACATCTATGTAACTAGATCTCAATAAAAAGTATCTAAAGATGATAGTTGGATGGAAACAAATCCACTACCAACTCGAATAAAAAAGTACGACACAATAAATATAATATAAGAATACCAGCTAACGACCACGGGGCTCGAAGAGAAGACATCCTCGAAACATATATAACTATCCAAATCTGCGCTCTTGCGAATACTCAAGAACAAATACACCTGGAAAGGGACCAGGTTCTCAGAGGGACGTAACAAGATAGATAGAAGCAAGACATTTTGAATACAGTAAACATGCATAATAGGTAGAAAATATGTAAGTACGCTGTACAACATAATCTATATGAATGCAAATAAGGATAACTTTTCGACGTATGGGCAAGGGTAGGCTACTCGATCTAAGCCTCACAACTCACACACCCGTCTAGAACATCAGAAATATACATACCTCGGGGTAGCGACCAGCGTGACTCTACCGAAATCGACATACCTCGGGGGTAGCGACCAGCGCGACACACGCCCGTAGTGCGAACTATATACTATGGTTTACCAGAGTGGTTAAAAGCCCATACGCCTAATGATTGTCCTCTCATGATACTAAGTGTCAAGTGTGTGTCAACATATCTAATATATATAGTAATGACTGAACGAACTACACATGCAATGAATATAACTGAACGAAACTAAATAGGCAATGAATAAAAAGAAATATAAATAGCATGCAAAGTACTATAAATAATTTGGTAAGGTATCTTGCCTGGTAAGAAAGTTGCAAGGTGTACTGTCCAAAAGTCAAGTACACAGGATCAGAAGCTACGGCCTCAGAACAAATGTCTCCAGATGCTGAAATAGATATTACCAACGTTCCCAGAATAAGCAAAATAGCTAGAAAGAACTTTTCTTTCGTCCAATTTGGACACAGTGGCAAAACGGAAATTTTGGGTCAAAGTAGGGTCCACGTGTGGCCCAATTTGCATCGAAAAGCGTACCAAGGGTAAAGGTCTCTAAATGGGACAAATTATAGGTTAAACCAATTCTAAATGTCAATATGAACTCAACAGTACGTCCGATTTTGGATTCCGGTGAGCCGAACACAAATTCGCCCAAAAAGTCAATTGTAGGGCCCACCAATTGGCGACTTGGTCAACTATCTCAGAATTGCATAAAATTGGGTCATCGGACCAGCGCGTTACCACGAGTCCAGTGGAGCAAGTTTTGTCCCAATCTGACGAGCGTTTACAAAATGCACATGGCTTTCGCAAAATTTACGATATAGGGATTGTCTACGGATACGGGCTGATTCCGACGCGCACACGTGTCTGAATCAGTTTTCGTGAACTATCACGTGTTTGGGTACACTGCGCGCACCGTTTGGTATACTGGGTACACAGCGGGGCGGTCCCGTTTGGCGGGGCGCGCTCCGTTTCACAACTTTTGGAAATCTGGAAAAAGTATGTTTTCGGGGTTTTCTAATGAATTTAATTCTACCTATAGCAGTTAATAATCTAATATTAATTCACAAAAATTAAACTAGGTCAAGTGGTCTCCGCGTACCAAAAAGAAAAATCAGATTCGGATCTCTATGGTGGGAGATACGAATCCGGGAACATAGGTGGTCACCGCAGTTTTCTGCGATACCCAAAAAGTATTATTTTCTGCCAACTTTGACGATATTTTTGCCTATGATTACGCGTTGTTCGAGGTCTACTATCATACTGATATTGGAGATGGTTAAGGGGTGAGCATACCGGTGAAGACGGTGTCGAGTTTGTTCGAGCGAGGCGACGGAAAACTTTGCGGGAACACAGGTACCTTGTTGTTGAATTCTGCAGTGCGCAGGGTGCTCGGGGTCGCGGTTGTGGGGATTGGTTCTGGACGGCCTGGGCGGCGGTTCTGATTCTGGTGGCAGCTGCGTTCAGGTCTAGATGGGAAGAGGAGGAGAATGGATGATCTAGGGTTAGGGTTTTGATGAATAGGTTGATATATATATATATATATATATATATATATATATATATATATATATGAAAGAGGGAGAGGGAATCCAGGTTGTTCACGCTCGCGGAGTCTTGGGTTTGCTGGCTTGCTATCCACGGGTGTGGGTGCTGTGATGTTTACTAAGGGTGAGCGGGTCTTTGTTGAAAGGGTAGGTGGGTTAGGATTGGGGCTAAGGATCCATTAGTAATTGTTTTTCTTTTCTTTTCTTTTTTTCTTTTTCCATTTCTTTTTCTTTTAAATATATATGTATATATATATATATACGTATATACCCAAAGAAAAATCTAGAATTATATTAATGCAAACCATTAAGCTAGTAACTGCTCAAGGGGTCTCCTACATGAAATAAATTTGAAAAAAATCCTAATGGCCCCATAAATCCCCTAAGTTCACCAACACCTAAACTAAAAATTAAATAAAATCTATTTTTCCTAATTAGCCACTAATTACTACAATTAAATTAATAATTAAAAATAGGTAAATATGGTTTTTAGGATTTGAGGTTTTACACAGGTCCTCAGAGGAACGTAACAAGATACAAAAATATATGCCATATATAAATACTGAATAAAATAAAGGGTGTGCTAACCATCTAAGTGAGTGCAATATGAGGACAACCTTGGTACGTATGGGTAGGTGTAGACATAACGTCCAACACTCCGAAGAGCGAGGTATCTGTACATGTAACGTCCATCATTCCGAAGAATGAGGTATCTGCAAATATATATACGTCCGTATCACTCCGAAGAACGCGGTATCTGTTAAAGGAAGTCATTGGATCTGTCGCTCCTCCGGATATTACGCAGTCCAACGTGTGTATCCCATATGCCTACTAGCTGTCCTCCCCGCCCAATATAGATATACAAGTCGAATACACTATGTGCATACCATGTATCTATATGCCAAGTCTCTACTAATTATATAACCCTGATTACGTACTAACCGTGATGCATGTCATACGCACCGATAGCTAGTCGAGTACGCGGACTCGTATCCCAACATGAATTTGTCACCGTGATGCGTATAAGAGTGTCAGGTCTCGGAAGATATCAGAGTATCCTCCCAATAGGGGTGAGTCTACTAGTAACTAGGTCAAGTATACTACTCATCGACGCATTCGTCGACTGTACCCGAGTCGATCTCGGATGCGCACAGTTATATAAAATAATGCAACAAGATATCATACAATATTTGCATAATTTAAATTAAAAAATAAATATGGCAAGGTATCTTGCCTGGGTCCTCAAGCTGCGAATGCCAATAGCCTGCTCCTGAAGTCTCTCCTGACTGGTCCAGCGACCCTATACATATAATATAATATAGAAATTTGATCATCAGACACTAAAGTAATACACACAGAACCACGATGCTGCTCTTAGATACTGACGTAAGGGGTCACAGCTGATCAACTACAGAGTCGCGTGTACACGCAACTAAGACGTACACGTGTTCTGTCCTCACTTATTGTGTAACTCAAGGCAACAATTTACCAAAGTCCTGTTTACGAAACTAGTAACGTTTGTATAAAATACATGTCCTTAATTATCATGTTTAAGGTGCACTTGGTCGATATCTAAGTTTTTTTAGGTAAATCACAAAGTTCTTATTAACAAGTCTTATTAATTGAGTAATTATTAATTATTAATTACTAATCTAATTAAACACACACACATATTTTTTATTTAGGGTTTTACTGTTTCTCGTGTCTGTTTGACGACACGATGACACAACGATACGTGAAGTTTTAATAGAAACATGCAATACATGATCGTGTCCGAGGGGGGTCTGTGCTCGTCGAAGGCCTGCTCCTCCGGCGTGGGGCGGAGCTCCGACGTGGCACGGGAAGCAGCGGCAGCAGTAACCTCGGCAGCAATTGCAACTGTGGAAGCAGCAGCCTTGGCAGCAGCTGTAGCGGCGGCTTGGCAGTGCTGGCGGTTGGGGACGATGGTCAGGGTGGCTGAGAAGGTGGTGGACGGTGGTACTGGCAGTTGGAGTTAATCGGGGTCGGGTAGAGGTTGAGTCGGGGATGACGCGGGGTGGTGATGGTGAGGTTAATGATGGTGGTGCGAGTGGTGGTTGGCGATGGTGCAGGTGATAGTGTTGATGGTGCTGGGGTGGTGGAGATGGTGAGGCTGGGGCGGTTGGTTGGTGGTGATCAGGAGGTGGTGATGGTGTCGGGGAAGGAGAAGAGGGTGATCGGCTAGGGTTTTATTAGGTTATGGTTTTGGTTTTTTAGGGTTTAAAGAGAGAAATGTATTTATATAGGAGAGAGAAAGAGGGGGTTGACCTCGAGAATTGGGCCGGCCATCTCCTTGAGGTGGGGAACATGTCCACATGAAGGGGTGTAGGGTGTACATGGGCTAGGTTGGGTCTAGCTTTGGGTGAGGTTGGTCTCCAATTTCAAATAGGAATGGACAATTATGAAATGTTGGATTTATTTGGGATTTATACATGAACGTTTGTAACGAATATTGTGCATCTAGAATAAAGCACAATATAGAGTATTTAAGAGTTACCCAAGGGTCGAAATGGTAGTCTGGCATATCTAGGAAGTGTGTATAAAATTTGTTTGCAGATAAATGCTAGTGTAGCACTCCAACTTTCGAAGCAACGGTAAGGGATATTAATTAATATAATTATTACACATTAATTTCTAATTTACTGCATTCAACTCTAATTGTCACCAATTTAACCCTATTCTCTCTATCTAAGCTAGATAAACCTAAATTTGGTCGAGGGGGTTTACATACGTTGTACCGGAGCCACATCTTCAGCATCAGGATCCAGGCAAGTGTACCTTGCCACCCTGTATTTTAGTTACCAGATATTTATTTATTTAATATATATATTGTGCGTATTTTGGATTAGAATTATTACTTCGGGTTATAACCGGGTATAGACGTTCGTCGGTAACGTCTGGTAACGAGTGATAAATATTCGCAACACCTTGATGTACATACTTGGTTACATTATAAGCCTAGGACACATCCAGATATTGTTATCGTGCCAGATTTCCTGTATCCTGATACTGTCAGCATGACCGAAATCTGAGACGACTTTAGGGTCGCGATTGTTGATAGTTACTTCAGTATGACAAGACTGTTAGATAGAGGTTCAGGTTCAGCGTATACTCATCAACCATTTTGGGAGGGAAAGACAATTACTAGACGTTTGGGCTCCTCTACACGCGCTATATATATGTATATGTTCTATTTATGTAGTGTTCCTATATTCGGAGTAGTAGTATCACCCGTGTGAGTCTTTTCTCGGAGCTGCGGTACGTCCCATGTATTTCCGTGTCCGGAGCCACGGTTTTATTTTGGACAGCCCACGTGTCGAACATTGTCTTCAAAATTGTGTCTCACTTAGGTGGTTATGCTAGATTACACTGGCGTTGCACTTGTTTCTTTCTGTTATACTATGGCATACTATTTTTGTACCTTGTTACGTCCCTCTGAGGACCTGGTCCTCTTCCAGTTTTGCAGCATAGAAGATTATGGAGCCTTTGGAGGCGCTGATAGAGTTATTTGTCTTGCAGGCATTGGTGCCAGGTACTTATATCATTTCTACCGGAGTTATGGTTACTTTATTTATATTGTATATTTATATGCTGTTGTAGTCTAGTTTTTATAGACTCATATTTCTTCTCGAGTCTATTCGAGTTTGTGTGTTTACTGGGCGGCCGATTGTAGCATATGTAGCTCATTCTTGTGTATTTCTATTCATTGTGGATTGAGACATAGATATTTATATTTACTGGATTATTTAGGGATCATTATAGTTCAGCTTATACGTATTCGAGTCGGACCAGAGTCTGGTCGAACGCGTAGCTGGCATGTTATGTCCTTCTAGTCCTACGTATTTTGGGACTAGGGCGTGACAAAGGTCCTCTGATGCTGAAAATGGGTCATTTGGCTACACCCTCACTATTGCTAGCTCCTCCTGATGTGTCTCGCATCCTCTTAGATTTGGGCTCTAAGTCATCCTCTGTCCTTTGTGCATCCATCAGGATATCCTTAAGTATTGTGATATGGTGTCCTCTAGTGAGATATTTGTTCTCTCTGATCAAACCCTTCCGAAACTTCCTAGCATTCCCTAGAGGATTATGCCCCTCCATAAATTTGCTCAATCTGTAGAACTCTATAACGTACTCATCCACTGTTCATGATCCCCTAGACGTACTCAAAGCTACATCCGAAAAGAACTTCTCTTTGGAAAGCTCTTTAAAATCTTCCCAAGTCAGTCCTGGCGCCGCGATCCTCGGGTCTGTGCAGAACCAAGTCAGAGCAATGTTGAACATCTGGCTGCCGTTACCTCCACCTGTAGGCCCTTTGGAATTTGTGCTAGCCTCAGGGCCCTCTCTACGTCCTCTATCCAATCGTCGGTTTACAAGATACCTTGATGCCCCTGAAGTCCTTGGGCCCTATCCTCTTGAAGTCAATGATGGTACTTGGCCTCAGCTGGTATGGGATGGGATAAAGCGGTACGGTCTGTGGATGAACAAGCGCTACCTTCTCCACAGTATCTAGTGCTAAATGGTGAGCACTCTCGATGCCCTGACGTAGAATGTCCATCTGCCTCTGCTGTGCTGCCATCCTCTCCTGGAAAATAGCAAACATCTGTATCCCGTCTACTGGCATAGGTGGTAGGGGTAGAAGATCCTCCGTGACTGATAGAACAGTCCTCGGAACTTGTGGTAGAGTAGCCTCAAAAGCTGCTGCTGAAATCCCCACCTATACTAGTGAAGCCATCCTCTGAGCGAAAGAAGGCGAAACATTAGCTGTTATCTCTCTCTGAGGTGACAAAGTAACTGACCTCGCCAAGACTGCTCCAGAGCACTGCGATCGGGTCTTCGACGACATCTTGAAGATATATTCAAAACAAAGGATCAATATTGCATAAGATATGTTAGCATCAAGGAAGGACAGTAATATTTCAAAGAAGGTAATTATTCCGAATGATAAAGATAGCAAAATCAATAGATTAAAATTATTTCCTAGTTGTGATTGAGTATCCTCTATCCTATATCCCTAGTCCTATAAACTATAGCAGGCTTGTAGTAATACTCTAAGTCTGAGTACTACTACTACGATATCGCGCTAGTTGCAAAGTCTGATTTACATGGGCCACCACACAAATTTTGAGAAAATTAGACGATTTTTGGAGTTTAAGAAATCAATTCGAAAGAAGAAAGATCTTAAAAAAGAACCAATTTGCTAAAATTATAGAAAACTACGCCACATGATGAAAGATTGCCCTAAATCAATAAGGGAGAATCAATATGAACAATCAAACAAAAGAGGATCATATTCTCGCAAATATGCAAATAAAAGCATTTGGAGCGAAAGTGAAGCTAGCGACTCAAAGGAAGAAGAAAATCCTTGCAATAATGCAAACGTATGTCTAATGGCATTTGATCAGGTATATACTAATCCTCTTTATGAAGAATTTTTCTTTGATGTATTATATGATGCATTTAGTTATTTACTAGATAATCACAAGAAGCTTAGAGATAAATATAAGAATGATTGAAAAGAAATTTAACCTTATGAGATTAAACCCGAAAAGCTTACTTTTCTATTATGTGATATCAATAATACTTCTACTTATGAAGATTCTAATAAAATATCCAAAGTTAAGCTTAGCCTACTTGAAGCACTCAATTGCGTCAAAAAAAAGTACTCAAGAAAATACTAAACTTAAGGAGGAATTAGAATAAAAAAAGAAGAAATATTTAATTGTTGTTCTAAGAATTGATGCTCTTACTACTAAATATGATGATTTATATGCCACCTCTAAAAGTTAGAGAATAGATTGGAAAAGTAGTCATACAATCTACTCAGTCTAACACGTGGCTATACAAAATAGTACTCACAATGGGACACCAGCAAGCAAACCAAACGCTTCACATAATCACGCCTTTTACTACAAGTATCCAAGGAAGATACAATATACCACTTCACATACTCATACTGCTGCATCAAGCGCTAACACTACTGCTATATGTCATTATTGTGGTAAGAAAGGATATATATCTAGACAGTGTAAAATTAAAAATTGGTTGGTATGAATAAGTATGAGTGGGTTCCCAAAACTAACCAATGTGGATCCAAATCTTGGATAACAAAATCTCTGCCTAATGATGTAGGTAGAACGCTTTGTGTCAGGATTTAGCACCAAGGTGAGCGTTGGTGATTACAAAGCTATAAAGGTCATATTTGAAGCAATTGTACCAATATAAATATGGCTACTAGAGCCACTTTGGTAACGTTCTAATTGATTATTCCTAAAATGACTAAAATTATAGAATCTAACATATTTTTAATCAATTTTTGCTACTATCTCTTATTGATATCCTTTAGCTGTTACCTATTTAAATTAATGTGAGATGTGATACTAGCATGCTTAGTTAAATTTCTTGTATCTATATATATATCCAACATGACTAGTTATTTCACTATTTAGTATCTCACACACTTTCTATTTGTGCGAGATCATGTTTAAGAGATCATTAGTTACACGAAGATATTAGCTTATAATCTGTTGACACTGAACATTAACTAGCAAACATCTTTACTAAATCCCTAGCTGAGGAACGTTTCATCTTTATTTATCAAGAATTAGGGATTTTGGGTTATGACACTGTATGATGATATAATTTGCATATAAATATCTTTCAAAAAAAATTCTTTCGAGTAAAAATTATTTTGGTTAAACGCCGAAATGGCTCTTCTGTCAAAAATGCGTAATAGCCTAAACGACACGGTATTTAAATGTCTTTGTGACCACCACTAGCTGGGATCCGGCCCCTACAGCTAACCCAAGATGTTCAATACTTGTTAGAATAATGATTTCTTAAAGACTATTTTGTAAATTATTTTCAAAATATAGATGCAAATTTGAGCTCTATTATCTGACTTAAAGTTGGAAACTATAATTTTAGTTGTTGTTGTAGTGCTTTTGATGCTCGGACTTTAGTTGAGATAGATATTGCTGATGTTCTAGCTTAGTTCACTTACCTCATATATTGGCTATTGATTCTGTTGACCAAAGCGTGTATTTCTTATCAGTTAGTTTCTTCCTTATCGTCATTTCTTGATTAAATACTCTTGGCTTTTTGGTAGACATTTTGGATACATGATTTTTGTATTAGTTGAATCCTTTCATTTATGCCTATATGATTTATAGTTTAATATCTCCTAACTTTTTGAGTTTTATTAAGATATTGGAGAAGTTGTTTAAATTGTCTAATACATATGAATTTTTTTTTAATATTCATTTATGTGTCTCTTGTATTATTGCTACCCAATATTTTTATATAAATGTATTGAATAAGTCTACAATTAGTTACCTTCAATTTGATAAGTATATAAGTCATTATTATGGTATGCAAGTTATTATAGTCATTGGTGATATTCTAGCTACTTACTCTTCACTTACCACATGATCATGTTATATGCTTTATGTTACTTACTTTGTCTTTATTCTTGGTTTGCGGGGGAGCCAGGAACTAGATTTTTTTGACAAATGAGAAAAAATATGTCAAATATGTGCATATTCACAAATGTCTCATGTACTACGAGAGAGCTTATGCACATATTGAATCTTAGGTAATATCCGATGTATCAATATCTCATATTACGGGGGAGCTTCTTTTTAATTATGTCAAAGGGGGAGAAGTAAGTTTAAATATGTAAGTATATGTATAAGTAGAATAATTATAGTGATTGAATTGATATATGCATCGATTATATCTATCTTAAACTTAACTGATTTGCCATAATAAAAAAATGGGAAGATTGTTAGCCCAATATTTCAGCTGAGTTTTTGAATATGGCAAATCAATTAAGTTTAACATTATGATAATCGATCAATTATTGTTGTAACATGTACTTAAACTTAGTATTGTCTAGACATGCATTAATGTTGTAATATTTGCTTTTGTATATTTTTTTGTTCGTCTAACATATACTTGCATAAAGCAATAAGCAAGTTCAGCATTAATATATGCTACAAAGAAATTATGATGAGCCAAATACGATGTTATACTAGTAGATGTCTCTGAACTACCTACAACTTATCCGAAGCCTCTTATTCGGGGAAAAGGCATCTTCAAGTCAACAGATATTTCAGAAGTTTGGCATCATTCAGTGTTCCTGAGTTTATATTTTATTCTGTATTTTATACTTTCTTTATTAGGATAAAATGTATATCGGTTCGTGTTGGCACTAGGAGATCAAACCCCTTACTAAACATAACCTAGTCCATCTTTACCAAAGTCCAATCAACCCAAAACTTGCCAACAATATGTTAGAAATGGACAGACCAAACTCGGACCGAACTCGGTCTGGGACCAAACTTGGTCAGCCTTGATTTGATAAAACCCTTAAAACCAAGTCGTCCTACATACCAGGAGCTCAACGTTCAAGTTCATGAATGTTAGGGACCGAACTCTGTCCGAATTCGATTTCCCCGACACCCTATAAATAGAGATCCATTCCGCTATATTTTAATCAACTCATCTTACATTCAATCTTCTCATCTTTCCTTGTGTATTAGCCTGAGCCTTAAACTTCTCAATTCCCAAGATCAACTTCCATCCTTTTAGTGTCAACGCGGTTCTGATTTAGAAATCTGATCGAGTTATAATTCATGATGAACGAAGTTTGCTTTTGAATGAAATGAATCCTATTACGTACTTGAATGAAAAAGGCAGAATTGGAAGTCTTTGTGGTAGGAAGAAAAAAAGCAAACTTGATTCCGCGATTTATTCACATACTTGAACAAATCAAAGTTTTCAAGGTAAGAATTCTTTATTTGTACCTTCTATAGGATTTTTTGTAATTTGGATATGTTATTTTAGTATCCCTCATTAAAGCAGTAAATCGTTGGAGGAAGCGAAGAAGATTCTTTTATCCAGACGGTCGTGGGAATTGAAGACGAGCGGAGTGAGTTGAATAATCGAAGTGAGGCGACCATACCGGGAGGTAATAGCCCGCGAATAAAAAGGTCAAAGGGTTTATTATTAACAAAGTAAAAGGTGGTTATTCAGTAGTTATCGCAGGTTTTATTACTTTTCGTCCATTCTATCCTCTCATAACTCAAATGATAGCGAATGATCGATTCACCATTAAGAGCATGAACCCAAAAAAGCTTGGTTTACAAGTTCATCTTCCATACAAGTTTGAAGTTAGCAAGCTCTTCAGATCAAAAGCTTATGGTTTTAAAATTTATGAGTCCTTCGGATCAAATCTTGTGTTGTAATAAATTGGCGTGCTTTTCAGATCAAAGGCACGAGTGTACCCTATTTCACAAATAGTGGATTTATACCGAGCAAGAGTTCTTGGGCCTGGACTAGTCCTGCACGAGGAAAACCATGATAAAATCTCGGGGTCTAAGTTTGCTTTCTGGGCTTTTCTTACTTACTGACACTCTGCTTACACTCTAATCTTATTTCCATATTATTCTGTATTTATTATTAGTTGGTTATCTGCCTTCATTTTTATTGATTGATTTTGTCATGCACTATATTCATCCCTCGATAGTTGCCTTAGTTCCTTTAGACCTGTTCCTCAAGACCACTATATGACTATGACATTATATTAAGCTTACCACATCCATGGCATGTGTGTCACACCCAAATACTTTTATCTACTTTCAATTCATTTGCGAGTCACCATAACATAAGTCTTAGTCCTATTGAGCAACTGGTTGGACCTAGCCTAAACCTAGTCCAAACTCAGGCTAAACACTTCCATACCTCCATATGGTTCATGCCAAACATTATACACCATTTTTTATCTACAAAATACTAAACATCAATATATACCACTCAAAAGCTAACACTTAATCCCTTACAAAATAATTTCAACTACATATACTTTGGACTTTACCCAACTTTGCACCCCCACTTCTCAACACCAAAATGTGGGACTCAAGTATGGTTAAACAAAATTAATAGGAAGCCAAACTCCCTTTATTTTCATATTCCCTCACCATCATAACTGTCATGACCCGCACCCGGTATAGGGGCACGAGAGCGTGGGTACGTCCAGCCTACGTCGCAGCATCGGCGGTAGAACGCTGTCTAGGTCTTGATGCTATCTAAACAATCTCACACGAGCATCCGACTCCATGAGAAGACACGGATACCACAATTTAATATAAACAACATACTCAATCACAACTACAGCACGATAAGATCTCAAAGAAACAAGTAAGATGCAACACAAGTCTAAAATAGAATAGCCTAACTCAATAATATAATCCAAGTCCCAATAAGTTTGCCGGAGACAAATTCGGTACCAAATAACCTGCTAAAAGAACTAACTAGATGATTAGTGATTCCGGCTAGACCTCCCGGAATCACAACTGAACTACCAAGTCCAAGTCTGCAGCTACTCACCATATGGTCCAAAAAGTGTCGGATACCGGTCCTCTAAGGCATAGTATAGAAAAATGTTTCCAGTCAAGAAGAAGCAAAGTATCTCAAATAACAGTTCCATTTAATTGATAAGGACTATAAAGCAATAAACAGATGATGCTATATACTGAGAGAAAACAGTAAAATAATATAATGGCAAAATAAAGAGACAGGCAATGTAAAGAGACAGGCAATATAGGCAATGTGATACAGTCAGTGCATATATGAAATAAAGAGAACAAGGTACAATATCATATATGGGTGATGTAGTATATGATCTAAAATAGAGAACTATAATCTATTCTAAGTGTTTGAAATAGCAGTTTCAAAATGTGATCGGCTTGAAAACATGTACGATTGCTATATGGTCTGGCTAATCATACGTGAGGCGTATAATTAACGCCAATAATTTTAAACTTGTACAATGGGTAGTTGATCATATTTCTCACTATCAATTTCCTCCGCCCCGAACTAGTACTGTGGATCCAATCATGACACGTCATGATACACGATCAATGTCAATATCATGTACGAGGTCTAACTATCAATGTCGTGTGTAATATCAATACGATAATCAATGTAATATCTCATGACTAAAGATCTAATCTATATACTAGTCCGTATAGCACAGTGTCAAGGATCAGATGTAATATTTCTAGATACTGGAATTATAAAAATTATCAAACAATTAGAAATTATCAGAGAATGTACTTGCCTTGGGTCCTTAGCTGGTAATACCAATGTCCTGTTCCAGAGTATCGCCTGGATGAATCAACAGTCCTATAGACATATCACAAATATAACATTTGTATCAGATGCTATACTAACACACAATCAAAATACATCGAACTCAGGGGCTATGCCAAGTATGGCACTGGTTAACTAGGGTCAGTGTACGTCAAGTTGCATGGGCGTCTTGTCTGTGATTACTGTACAATCAGACAGTCAGTGATACGGGTCTTGCCAGTATGTCAGTGTACATATGACAGTCTGCTATCATACTACATGGGCACAGGTCAATGTGGCTACGGGGTATTCGTAATCACATTAGGGTCATCTAGTACGTGGGCATATAATACCTATTATTATTTATTATAAACATTAATTCCAACTAATTATTATTATAATAGATATATGCATTTTAATATACTTAATAGAGCTTATACTATATATATATTTATGTACGTATACATATACATTCATTCTTATTAATCGTAGCATATACATTAATATTCATTGGTATATATATATATATATATATATATATATATATATATATATATATATATAACCCAATTTATTACATAAATAATAAATACAAGTATATACATTAATTAAATACATACATTATATATTAAACATATACTACAATATATATTAAACATACACCATACATATACATTAAATTAATTATACTAGTATATATTTTATTAAATACATATTATATGAAAATACCAATTACATACATAAATATATATATATGAATACATATATATTATTACGTATGAATGCATGTATACCATATGAAGATAAAACAATATACATATGTATGTATATGAATACATATATATACTATTATGTAGGAATACATACATACTTTACATATATACCAATTAATATATACACTATAATAGGAGGGAAGAGGGGAGGAGCTCACGGTGGATAGGGTGGTGGTTCATCTGGCCGGGCGGAGGAGAGCAGGAGGAGATGTTCGTGGTGGTGGTGGCAGTTCTGGCCGGTGGTAGCCGGCTGGACGGGTGAAGGTGCGGGTGTCAGCGGAAGGAGCTGGAGGGAATGCAAGGAAGATGATGTTGGTGACGATGGTTCTCGTGGTGGTGACGGGCTGGAGGAGGGTGGCAATGGCAGCAGGGATGAGTGGGGACAGCAGGGTGGTGGGTGCCGGAGTAGGGAGTCGGTGACTCGAGGGGACTTGGGAGGAGCTCGGGATGGCCGGGTCAGAGTTGCGAGGATGCTGGGGAGTCGGGGGTGGCGAGCTGCGCTGGAGATGAGGAGCTCGTCGGGAATGCGGTTGACCGGAGTTGCAGGGAGTAGGGTGGCGAGCAGGGTGGTGGAGGCTCGCCGGAGGGAGGAGCAGGGAGGAGAAGGTCGGGGATGAAGAGTGGAAGGAGGAGCAGTCGGGCTATGCCTGGCAGGCCGGAGTACAGAGCAGCGGGGCTCGGCCAGGCCGGGGTCAGGTTGAACCATGTACAGTGGTGTGGAGGTAGAGACTTCGCTGGGGTCGGGGTCAGGCCGACCGGAGCTGCGGCCGTGTTCAAATCCCCCCCCCCTTTTTCTCCTATTCAAAAATAAAGAAGGAGAAGAAGAAGAAGGGAAGAAGAAGAAGAAAAGAGAAAAAGAAAGGAAAGGAAATTTCCTACATTGGGGAGAAGAGGGAGGAGTGAGGTGAGAGAAAAATGGGGTCTTCCCTAGGTTTAGGGCTTGGTTGGGATGAGAGCCTTGAGGGGACATTAAATAGGATAGGTGAGAGGAGAATGAGTGGTGATGATGCACCCCTCTAGAATGGGTGGTCTAGATTTTTCATGAAGGAATCCTTCATGTAAGGATGAGGGTTGGGTTGATTAGTCAAAATTAGGGCTTCTCCATTGGGTTGAACCAATGGGGTGTTGACACCTAATGCAGTATTTGCAAATTAGCCCCCTTAAATTTGGATATTTGCACAGACACAAGAAATGATGAAAAATTGGTTGGCGATTTGGTGTTTGGTGTTTTGTAGGGTGAGCGGAGCATTGTGTGTTTGGTATGGGCTTAATTAGTGGGGTACTAGAATTAAATCGGGATTTACGGAATTAGTCAAAATGGTATCCTCAATTTAATTAGAAATAAATGCAAGATGTCTTCTAAAATTAATTAGGAGTACATGGGGCAAAAATTAGGTCGGGTCACAAATATCATTAGTGAAGAAGACTCAGAACAGAATATTATCCTAATTTGGGTTGCACGAAAAATGGGTCGATATTGCCTCCAATTTCGTTTGGAACGCACAATGATACAAGTTAGAATTTATTTAAAAATTAAATAAACGTCCGCGACGATTATTGTGTGGCTAAAATGAAGCACAAGAGAGCATGATTATGTGTTGCAAAAAAGTTAGAATGGAAGGCAGGCATGTCTAGGGCAAGGTTGTGAAATTTGTTGGAAGGCAAAAGCCAGGGTAGCGCTCCAAATATTGAAGCAACGACAATGTGCAACAATTAAATAAATTACGGTAATTAATTACTACCTCCAATAATTAAATTCTAAATAAAATAATTAAATACATAATCCTATAATTCGGTCAGGTGTTCGTCTAGTGGGCTTCTAGGTTAAGTCTACCAGCTCAAACATTAATGAACACTGTATACAATAATATATTTAAATACACCACTCACACAATTATTTAATTTAAATACACGTATCAAGAAATCATTTAATATAAATACCATAATATAGAAAAAGTTGAAACTACCCCTGTTTTTGGAATGTGGTAGTGACAATAACCCCTCTCTCTCTCTTCACATTCTCACACATGCATAACTTCCATCATTCATTGCAATTAACACAACCCTTCACCTTCCCCTAAGTGATCGGCCACCCTATGACCTCCCATCCTCTTTTTTCCTTAAACCACCTGAACATACTTCATCCTCTCCCTTTCCCCTTACTTTCCCTTCACAATTCATCCACCAAAATCTCCTCCATCTCTCTCCACAATGCCAAAAATTCAACTATGCCAGGCTAAAACCCGTCAGGGAGTAGTCCCCACCAATCCGGACATAACTCCCTCCATAATTTATTTCTCTCAAATTTATTACACTTTTTCCCTTCTTTACATTTCTCCTTTACAAACTTTCTATCAAAACTCACTCCAACTTCCTCAAAATAGCCCCTCCACCAGAGGTGTCCAGGCTGAAACCAAATTCAGCTTATCCCCTTCTCAGGCCACTTCACCACCTTTACAGCCCCTAAAAAAATCCACCACAGCACCCAAATATTCTTCCCCTACCTCTCATCTACAATTTTACTTTGCAACTCAGCACCTAAATCTCCCACAACTCCCTCAAACACCCACCACAAATTGAAGACACCCTACTGAACCTGCCAGCACTAGTACCACTTTATCACCTTATTACTACAACTTTTAGTACCAAAACCTCCTAAAAAACCACCCTATATTCATCTAATACCTATTTCCTTACTTCTCTAAGTTCCACAACACGTGGAACGACACCGAGAAGCCTCCACAATGAGCATAAGACAACGTGTCCAGAATGGGGAAAATCTGTGCACTTGTGCACCATTCAATTGTTACCCCACCAAATCACCTTTGTAAGTTCTCAAACTCCTTTACCTCAATCCTATCTTCATTCTCTAGAACTTAGGCTATTTAAACTTGGGCTCTTTTTACAACAATAACATCATTTCATATGTGTGAAGCTAGCACAATTTATTGGACACAAATTTGTTAACTAGAAACTTATACTTGCATATCACCTTGCCTTGAGGCAAACCCATGCAAAAATTTGTCAAACTTGTTAATGGCACTATTAATCACTAAATTTCAGAATGTATAAGACTGTTGTTTAGGTATTTCACTTAGTTACATGTGTACATAACCAAGTTTAGAGCTAAACTAGCATGTTGGTAACATGTTTGGTATGTGATATAACTTGAGTATTATATATAAAAATCACCTAGAAAATTGTATGTTAGTGACATGATAGGATTTTATACATGTTAGAATGTGTTATTCATTTTTAGTGAGCAAGTTAGGCTACTTTGAGAATGATAAATATTAGCCACTTGTGCAAGTGTTGAAGAAAAATCTAATCTATGTAAACTATACTTGTTTGGTTAGAATAAGAATATAAATAGGGTGTAATCTCACCATTGAACTTATTATGACATGAGAACATCTTTAAAACAATCTATTGAGTTAGTTTAGCACTTGTCCAAGAGCTTTGAAGTTGTGCAAGTCATATTTTACTAGAAAACTCTAACTTGTAAGAACACTAGTAACCTTGTGTTTGGTGAGCAACTTATAAACCCATGATCCTTATTTATGACATTGTACTAGTCGTACTCGTGTACATAGAGTGTGTTAGCATAGTGACTACTTTTATATTATATATAGGCTCTTAGGATCGTTCATGCGAGGAACCGGGATCAATTTCCATACCATCACAGCTTGTAGATCAAGGCAAGTATACCTTGCCTTATTATACTGTTTAATTTTAGTTATTATTGTTCATTTGTTCTTTAATTTAAATATTTTATAACTGTGAGCATCTGAGAATGCCTCGGGTGCAGTCGACGAATGCGTCGACGAGTAGTCTAGTATATTGACCTAGATATTAGCAGACTTATCCAATGTTGTGGAGGTATTTTAATATCTCCCAATACCTTGACACATATTTTTCATGGTACCATAAATTATTCTTGATGCAAGTTGGAGTACTTGACTAGATATCGGTGCGTACGACGCGCATGACTGTACAATGCGTAGTCATGATAGTATTAATTTATTTATGACTAGACATGATTGTTACAAGATGTGTACATCTTGTAAGCGACTTATATATTTTTATTGGACGAAGAGGACAGCTAGTAGGCGTATGAGACTCCCATAATCGCAATCGTAGTATCTAGAGGAACTTCGGAAACTGATGTTCCCAATTCAGATTCCTTCTAGCGTTCGATGAATATTATAGGGCCGTTATATATTTTACAGGCACCTCGTTCTATGGATGTTATGGCTGTTATATTTGCATATGCCCTCTAACATTCGATGAATGTTACGGACGTTATGCCTAAACATGCCCATACGTACCAAAGTTGTCCTCGGTTTGCATTCACTTAGATGTACGGACGTTATGCCTATGCATACCCATACGTACCAAAGTTGTCCTCGGTTTGCATTTACTTAGATGGTTAGTTTACCCCAATTTACTTTATTCAGTATTTATATTCGGCATGCATTTTTTGTATCTTAGTACCACCTTCTGAGGGCCTGGTACCCTACAAGGCTAGCTGAGTTGGACAAAAAGAATCTTTTGCCGGATGGTTGATGAACACCCATTTCCTTAGATGTTTTATTCTTCCGTGGTATACATGCTTCGTACTGTCATTTATATTTGCTTAGTATTTGTAGAATCATGCTATTTTTCTAGGAGTCTATTCGAAAAGTATGATTATTAGGCTGCATACTGGTAGTTACATTTACCTTTTATTTTATGCCTGTCATATGGATTGAGATATAGATAGTTGTTAGATATAGATATTTAGCTTGATCACTTTACCATGGATAGCATAAGTACACTTCGACGAGTCCATTAAATTGAGAAATCCTATTGAGTCATACCAGCTAGACATTGCCATGTGTCTGGTCCCGTATATTTTGGGACTGGGGCGTGAAAGGTTTGGAGGTTTTAAGAAATAATGACAAGTAAAGGTATCAATGAGAATGCATTAATGACTCAAGAAATAACAATTTTTGGTGACGACAAGTTCTATATACTTCAGTGATTTCAAGGGTTAAGTACTGGTAGAACTTAATGACTAAGTTGTAAGATTATACATTATAAACCCACTCGCCCAAATTTTAAGTTTACTTAGCTTACTGAGAGATTATGGTTGATATAGAGTTGATTAGGACTAGAAATTTGAGTTTATTATCACTTATTCAAATTTTGTTACACTAGATGCTCCTTAGCGGTGCATCGATCATTAGAATACTATACTAGCCTTTGTTGTCCAATAAATTTTATACTCTTAATCTAGGCAGACGAAACTTAAATCTTGACATTTGTGTCACTAAAAAACACACTCTCTTGTGTTATAATTTAACCGCACAATATTTGTCACAAGTCATACCTAAGCTTGAACTTATAATATTTCTAATCGAATTTGGAGACCCAACTTTGACCTGTTCCTCAAGACCCCTATAGGATTATGACATTATATTTAACTTACCACATCCATGACATTGGTGTCAGACCCAAATAGACTTCTACATAGTTTAATTCAATTTTAAATCACATATAACACAAATTCTAGTCCAGTTGAGATACCGGTTTGACCTAGATTAACCAAACCTACTCCAAGCTCAACCTAAACACTCCCACACCCTCACATGGTTCATGACAAACATTATATACCATTTTACAATAAAAAAAAATACCAAATGTTATTATACACCACTCTAAACCGTACACTGGACACATTAGAAAATCATTTCAGCTCGACACACTTGGGACTTGACCCAACTTCACACCTACCTATTAACCATTATAGGTTGGACTCAAGTGTGGTCAAGTACACTAAATATCCAACCATATCCCCCACTTGTTCAACTTCTATAACCTCCAAACACCATCAACACTTTATTTTCCATATCTTACAAAAAAAAAACTCCCAACCAAAACTCTCCTCTCAACCCTTCACCTCCCCTCCTAATAGTTGGCAACCCATAGACTTTGTAACGCCCCGCTCCGCGCCGGCGTTATGTATCAAGGTGAGTGGGCAGAACTTCGTTCTCTGATTCTTGCACGCCTTAATAATAACCTGAGTTTTTGCTTGCAATATTTTTATAAGAGAATGATAGAACCTGCCTTGCATGTTAATGAACGAACTCACCTAGCTTGTCTTTGAATCAATGCCTGCTTAACAAGAATCCTGAATCGCCTGCTTAGAGTGCATGAACATGTTCACTGTCGTTTATGCTTCGAGAGAACCATACTGTGCCTGAACGTGTTCAAGTGATAAGTCGGATTGCCCCGCAACAACGATTACATTCTGATGGTTCGTCTCGTCTGCATACTAGAATTTATTTGATAGTGTTCCATGCATTCGCACGCGGTCGGACAATAGCTTTTGGTGGAGAGCTGAACTGCATGCGTCATAGCCACCATGGGTCACAGCTGCCATTAGCATCAGAGAAATGAGTCATTGGTATGTTGTTCCACCAGCTGCCGATCCTGAGATACTCGGGGACCGCCCTGTATATAGCTAAGTCATTGTGTTGGCTTGGATAGATGACTGCCCCTAAGAATGTGCATTGTGTGTCTAGCTTTGCATCTGACCCTAGAGTCGCACGAGACACGCTGCGCACACCCTGAAACATGAACGGTTTGCTTGCTTGCATATTCAATATGAAAATTTGTTTCCAAACATGTTTCTAAACAAGTAATATGACTTTGCTAGCGAACTGCATGAAACGAACCTAGGTAAAACTAGAAAGATCACTAGTAGTATAATGTTTTATAACATGATTACTTAGTGCCTATTGGAGTGAATGCATGTTTCTGTTCAGTTGATTTATCTCACCAGTACTTGTATAAAGTGCTGACCCACCAACAGTTTACTTGCTTGCAGGTACTGGATCATCCGAGGGAGCGATAGGCGTGCCACAGTCCCCAAGACCCGGAATTCTGGTTTCGATTGTTGTCCCGAGAATGCTATCGTATAAGGAGGCATAATGTATGGAACGAACGTGTGCCTTTGCTAAAGGAAACCCAAGTTGCCTCGATTGTCCCGAACACTCAGTTGGCTAAATGCATTGTATTGCAACAAGTCCCTTTCCGCTGATTACTCGATTGATGCGATGATAGCCAACTATCAACTTAAACGATTGGCCTTGCACGGGCGCAACCCCAGGCCCGTGCGGCATCACGTCCCCCGAAAGCTCGAACGGGCCATTCGTATAGCTCCCTTCCTCCCTCGCACCCGCGGGACGGGCGCGGTGATTCGTGTCCGGCACGCCGAGGCACGGTAATACGTGTCCAGTTCGTTAATCCCGGCCGCACGGGGCGGGGCAGGGCGGAGCGGCGGCCCGGACGGGACCGGGGCGTGACAGAATGGTATCAGAGCGAAATCGATTCTCTGGCCCAAAACCGTTGCTATGACTCTGAGTCGATATGGTATTACAAAGAGCATTCCATACAATAAGTCCATAGATATTCTCAAAGTGCAAAATGTTTCTTGAACTTGAATTGCTTGATTGTTTTGATTGAGTACGGCGAGGGATGACACTATCGCTGCTCGGAATATCGAGAAGTTTATCCTTGAAGTTTCGAGGACGAAACTTTTTGTTGGTTGGTAAGTATGTAACGCCCCGCTCCGCGCTGACGTTATGTATCAAGGTGAGTGGACAGAACTTCGTTCTCTGATTCTTGCACGCCTTAATAATAACCTGAGTTTTAGCTTGCAATGTTTTCATAAGAGAATGATAGAACCTGCCTTGCATATTAATGAACGAACTCACCTAGCTTGTCTTTGAATCAATGCCTGCTTAACGAGAATCCTGAATCGCCTGCTTAGAGTGCATGAACATGTTCACTGTCGTCTATGCTTCGAGAGAACCATACTGTGCCTGAACGTGTTCAGGTGATAAGTCAGATTGCCCCACAACAATGATTATATTCTGATGGTTCGTCTCGTCTGCATACTAGAGTTTATTTGATAGTGTTCCATGCATTCGCACGCGGTCGGACAATGGCTTTTGGTGGAGAGCTGAACTGCATGCGTCATAGCCACCATGGGTCACAGCTGCCATTAGCATCAGAGAAATGAGTCATTGCTATGCTGTTCTACCAGCTGCCGATCCTGAGATACTCGGGGACCGCCCTGCATATAGCTAAGTCATTGTGTTGGCTTGGATAGATGACTGCCCCTAAGAATGTGCATTGTGTGTCTAGCTTTACATCTGATCCTGGAGTCGCCCGAGACACACTGCGCACACCCTGAAACATGAACAGTTTGCTTGCTTGCATATTCAATATGAAACTCTGTTTCCAAACATGTTTCCAAACAAGTAATATGACTTTGCTAGCGAACTGCATAAAATGAACCTAGGTAAAACTAGAAAGATCACTAGTAATATAATGTTTTATAACATGATTACTTAGTGCCTGTTTGAGTGAATGCATGTTTCTGTTCAGTTGATTTATCTCACCAGTACTTGTATAAAGTGCTGACCCACCAACAGTTTACTTGCTTGCAGGTACTGGATCGTCCGAGGGAGCGATAGGCGTGCCATAGTCCCCAAGACCTGGAATCCTGGTTTCGATTGTTGCCTCGAGAATGCTATCGTATAAGGGGGCATAATATATGGAACGAACGTGTGCCTTTGCTAAAGGAAACCCAATTTGCCTCGATTGTCCCGAACACTCAGTTGGCTAAATGCATTACATTGCAACAAGTCCCTTTTCGCTGCTTACTCGATTGATGCGATGATAGCCAACTATCAACTTAAACGATTGGCCTTGCACGGGCGCAACCCCAGGCCCGTGCGACATCACGTCCCCCGAAAGCTCGAACGGGCCATTCGCATAGCTCCCTTCCTCCCTCGTACCCACGGGACGGGCGCGGTGATTCGCGTCCGGCGCGCCGAGTCACGGTGATAAGTGTCCGGTTCGTTAATCCCGGCCGCACGGGGCGGGGCAGGGCGGAGCGGCGGCCTGGACGGGACCGGGGCGTAACAGACTTCCCCTCACTTTATTACCTCATAACACCTGAACAAAATTTCTTCCTAACTCTCTTCCTGATATTTTTTTTCTTCACAAACAATCTCCAAAATCTTTCTCCATTTCCCTCCACACCTTCATCTATCCAGTCCTACCCAGGCTGAATCCAAATTCATCTAGACTCCACCAATCTGGCCATATCTCGCTCCAAATTTAGTATGCTTCTTTATCTCCCTTTCCTTAACACTTTATATTCACAAACCTTTCATCATAACTTGTTCGAACCTCCTCAAAATAGCCCATCCATGAGAGATGTCCAGGCTGAATTCGAATTCAGCTAAACCACTACTCAGGCCACTCCACCACCTCCAAAGCCTCCAAACCACCACCACCACAAAACCCATATCTTATTCCTCTATCTATACATAACAAGTTTCCTATATAACTCAGTACCTAAATCATCGCACAACTCCTCCAAATACCTCCTACAAACCGAAGACACCCTGCTGAACCCACCAGAAATAGTTCCACTTCAACACCTTATTGCTACCACTTCCTGAACCAAAATACCTTCAGCAAACACCCTATTCTCATCCTCTACATATCCCCTAATCTCCATAAGCCCCACATCACTTAAAAATATATTTTGAAGCCCTAGACTGTAGTTACGAGCCGAAGTATCCAAATCTGGATAAATTTTTGCAAGCAGAGCATAATCCTCTTTTTTCTTCCCATTTCACTTTGGTAAGAGCTCAAACTCCACCTACTCAACTCTATATACATATAATTTACATACCTCTTTAATTTCACCAACTTTCTATTCATATTTTTTATGATATTACACCCAGAACACTTACTACTTCTCATGTCTAGACTTGAAAATTATTTATGCACTTGTTGTCCTATTCACTTTGCCTTGACCTTAAACCCAAGAAACCATATGAAAAATATGATTTTTACTCCAATTTTTACTAAATTCTAGAATATATAAGTTAAGTTTAGGGTGTTATATATTAATAAATACATGGTTGAGACATGATTAAATGTTGTGCAACTAGTATTGTACTTTGCCTAGGTTTTGTGCTAGCTAGTTTTATTATTTATAAACACTAAGTTAGAATATAGAAAATGTCATGCTAGAGTTGTGCACTAGTTGTAGTAGTATTTTCACACATGTTTCATGATAAATGCAAGTTAGAAATGAGGTATATTTCATGATCTTATTATAAATTCAGATTTGACTTGTCTATGTATACATGATAATTTATAGTACAAAGATAGTTGTATATAGTTAGATGAATGAAAATACTTGACGAATAGAGTATGTGATTGTTTATGATAATCCTAACTTGACCTATTGTTGATGATTTAATAGACAAAATGAACCCTAGGTTAGTTGACATAGTGGGACACTTAGTGAATACCAAGGTTGATGATATATTGAATATGGAAACCTAGTGTGAGAACACCTAGTAGCCAGATGAACCTTAGTTATAAACATGTTTGTGTTATATAAAAAGTTGTACATTTAGTGGACTTGACGATGTTATGATACTAGTAGGCCTGATGTTTAAATATTTTCTTGGTCCTTGACTAGTCAACCTTAGCCAACCTACTTAGTTAGAACCCCTAATTAATTTAGACTCTAAATAACTGATGGCATTGTGTAAGTTGTACCCTTGATTAATTTAGATCCTAATTGTCTAATGATTAATAACGTAGAGTAGTTGTACTCTTGTGCATGCTTAGTGAACCGTGTCATAGTGACCGATGTGATATTACTATATATATAGACTCTTGGGATTGTTCAGACTTGGATGCCGGAGCAAGTTCTTTCCATCTACAGCTTGGAGTTCCGTGCAAGATACCTTACCACCTTGTTTTACTGTACAAATTAATTTTTTTGCATTATATGGTTCTTCTCTAGATACTATAGTATAATTGTGAGCGTCTGAGTATGACTCGGGTGCAGTCAACGAATACTTGATGAGTAGATAATTCATTAACCTAGATATATTGACATACCAAAGTTTTGGGAGGTATTATGATATTTTCCCAGGACCCTGGCATATTTTACTCACGACACATTCATGTTTATGCGTGTAATCGTATCCGACTGGCTATCGGTACGTTCGACACGTATGTTGGTACCGTACATAGTTGTTGGCATTAGAATACTGGATTGGCATTGTAGTTCCTTGATGTTTATGTTGTGTATACGACTTGGACATATAAATTGGACGGGAAGGACATGTAGTAGGTGTATGGGACACACAACATCGATAACTGTAATGTCTATAGATCTACAGAGATTGATGATATCCCTTTAGCAGATGCCACTTTCGACGGGGAGTTAGGTTTATTTATAGATATATTTAGACTACCAGCGTTCTTCGGAGCATTATGGTGTTTATTTAGCAGAAGCCGCATTTGATTGGTCGTTATGGCATTTATCTATGCCTATGCCTACCCATATGTACCGAAGTTGTCCTCAAATTGCATTCACATAGATGGTTAGGTTACCCTTATTTATTCTGTACAATATTATATTTCAGCATATACCATTTGTATCTTGTTACGTCCCACAGAGGACCTGGTTCCCTGCCAGGTTAGCTGAGTTGGACACAGAGATCATTTGCTGGATAGTTGATGAGCATCGATTTCCTTACAGGTATTATTCTCCTATGGTATATATGCTTCATACTATCATATATATCTTCTTAGTATTTATAGAATCATGCCACTTTGTTCGAGTCTATTCGAAAAGTATGATTATTAGGCTGCAGACTAATAGTCATATTTACCTTTCTTTTATTCCTGTCATACGGATTCAGATATAGATAGTTGATAGATATAGATAATTAGCTTGATCACTTGACCATGGACATCGTAAGTGTACTTTGTCTGGTCCATTAAATTGGAAAACCCTATGGAGTTGTACCAGCTAGCCATTGCCAAGTATCTGGTCTCGAATATTTTGGGGAGTGACATGGTTTTAGTGGAGGCCCATGTAGGTCAGAGTATATTGTTTTGGTTACGTTACTATACCGAACGAACCTGCGAGTTAGGATTAATATTGAATAAGATTCTTATTCAATCCATAAATGTTTTAAAAACTCCTCTTGTATTTGATTTTCTCCCTTGGACTTCATAATTGTATTCGTTTATTTTTCTCGATATCATTATCATTGTTTCTTATCTCCCCCTGCTTCGTAGAGATGGATGTTCGTGCGTGGTGATTCCCTCCAGAAGCAGATCCTCATCAAGGTAGAAGAAGGCATGCTTGAGATAATTTTCTTGAGAAGATGGTTACATATAGTATAGGAGGTTAATTTGTTCTTTCTTGATATTAGAGATAATATATATTATTGGCATAAGAATTGGACCTAGAAGTAGAGGCTTAGAACAAAACCTTACCCTTACCAAATGAAGAAATGATTTGGAAGTATTAGAAGTTAGAAATATGGTTTGTTCTAATGCTTTGGAATACCTTATGGAATACATAGTTAGATGCTAGGGATTAGTTGAGTGCCACGGTTGTGATACAAGGAATGGTATTATGACATTAAGGAAATATAATTTTATATGGCCGGCCATAGTGGTTTAATCTCTAGTTGTTACTTTTAGTATCAAACATAGATCTTAATATCCCCATAAATTAATGATGACTATATGACTAGACTAAATAGATAGGTAGATTTCTCGAACTAATGTTTGAATAATTAGATAACTTGAGTGCTATGGTATAGATTTCAAAATCTGGTTATAAGTACTTGACTTATTTAGTTGTCGGTGTTAATATGACTCTTGACTTCCACCATTGATAACTTAGGTGGATAAGCTAGTAACTATGATAGAACAACTAAGTTGAAGGATGAGAGTTTTGATAGATATTATAGTCTTGAGTTAGATATAGTAAATTGCCTATAATGGATGGCAAGTTGTTACCAGATGGTACCATATAGCTTGGATGAAGGGTATAAATGAAATAAACTAGGAGAAACCTCAGGTTCGAGGTAAAAATGTAGAATGGCAACAAGAAGAGATTCATGAGGAGTGCCTGATCTTGAGCATTTTAAACAAATGATAAGGAAAAGATATTATGGTCGCATAATCCAAGGAGAAAGAATTATGATATAGATTTGAGGGATAATAATTTTAGTATTTATGAATTTTAATGCTTTTAGAATTTTGAGGATTTAGTGTGAGTAGAAATTGTTGATCAGCCTCGAAGTGATACAAATTTCAAGGAACTAAACACAGGTTCTGATCAAAAACTGACTCATTGGTCATTCTGTAGAGGATTAGTACAAGACCCTTAGATTATAGATTGATACATCGGTAGGGAAGTATAAATAGAAGATAGCTATCTTATAGAAATGATAGTTTAATATTGTGGATTTACACATAAACTGTTTAGGGCCAAGGATTTAGATTTTTGATTAATATGATATGAGCTTGTTGGACCAAATCCTTAGTAGTAGGTTATGACATATGAACCTATTTACAATTTATCCTAGTCGATGAATTTTTGGAATTTACAAATCATATTCTCATTATTATTGGTTATATTTTTATCTAGAATATTTAGAATGATTGAATAAATATTTATTGCATAATTTTAATATTTATTATTATTATTATTATTATGTATTTGAATAGAGGCTTATGTTGTATTTCACTATATGTATTTCTTCTAGGAATTGTTGAGTTGAGCTTCTAGACTAGGTATGACTGACTGGCTAGATTAGACTTATTGCTGCTAAGAGGATACTATAAGTTGATAACATTATACCTAGAAAAGTATGATGAGGCATTAACCGTCTTAGCTACAGAATAAAGGATTTAGATACTATATTGGTGTCGTTAAAGATTTTGTACTTGTAAGATTTTAGTGTCTAACCCATGCACTCCTTTGAGAGTAAATGTATGACATTATTTTCTTTATAGATATTTAAAGATTTAAATTGAGATTGTGTTGCGGCATCTTTAAGTAACCAAGGCCTATATGTGGCAATTTCTTTAGATAATGATTAACACGATAACAATGATGAGATAATATATATTGATAAGAAGATATTTTGAGGACTAAATGCCATAGGTGATTAAACTTTATGTATATGGCAGTCTAAGATTTAAAGAATAGATATGAATAAGTACCAAGTTGTGTTTATATAATTAGAGATATATTTAGTTCGTTAATAGGGAGTTGATTTTGAATTTCGAGCACGAATTTTTTTTAAGGTGGATAGATTGTAAACTCCCTCGCCCAAATTTTAACTATACTTAGCTTAGTGAGAGATTATGGTTTATTTAGAGTTGATTAGAAGTAGAAATTTGAGTTTAATATCACTTATTCAATTTTTGTTACAGTAGGTGCACTTTAGCATTGTATCGATAATTAGAATATTTCACTAGCCTTCCTGTCCAAAAAATTTCACACTCTTAATCTAGGCAGACGAAACTTAAATATTGACCTTTGTGTCACTCAAAAACACACTCTCTTGTGTTATAAATTAATCGCACAACATTTGTCACAAGTCATACATAAGGTTGAACTTGTAACCTTCTGAATCAAATTTGGAGACCCAACTTTGACCTGTTCCTCAAGACCCCCATAGGACTATGACACCATATTTAACTTACCACATCCATGACATTGGTGTCAGACCCAAATAGACTTCTACATACTTTAATTCAATTTTAAATCACATATAGCACAAATTCTAGTCCTGTTGAGATACCGGTTTGTCCTAGACCAACCAAACCTTGTCCAAACTCAATCTAAACACTCCCACACCCTCAAATGGTTCATGACAAACATTATATACCATTTTACAATCTAAAAAAATACCAAATTTTATTATACACCACTCTAAACCGTACACTTGACACATTAGAAAATTATTTCAGCCCGACACACTTTGGACTTGACCCAACTTCACACCTACCTATTAACCATTATAGGTTGGACTCAAGTGTGGTCAAGTACACTAAATATCCAGCCATATCCCCTACTTGTTCAACTTCCATAACCTCCAAACACCATCAACACTTTATTTTCCATAACTTACAAACAAAAAACTCCCAACCAAAACTCTCCTCTCAACCCTTCACCTCCCCTCCTAATAGTTGGGAACCCATAGACTTCCCCTCACTTTATTACCTCATAACACCTGAATAAATTTTTTTCCTAACTCTCTTCCTGATATTTTTTCTTCTTCACAAACAATCTCCAAAATCTTTCTCCATTTCCCTCCACACCTTCATCTATCCAGTCCTACCCAGGCTGAATCCAAATTTATCTAGACTCCACCAATCTGGCCATATCTCGCTCCAAATTTAGTATGCTTCTTTATCTCCCTTTCCTTAACACTTTATATTCATAAACCTTTCATTATAACTTGTTCCAACCTCCTCAAAATAGCCCATCCATAAGAGATGTCCAGGCTGAATCCGAATTTAGCCAAACCACTACTCAGGCCACTCCACCACCTCCAAAGCCTCCAAACCACCACCACCACAGAACCCATATCTTATTCCTCTATCTATACTTAACAAGTTTCCCATATAACTCAGCACCTAAATAATCGCACAACTCCTCCAAATACCCCCTAAAACCGAAGATACCCTGCTGAACCCGCCAGAAAAAGTACCACTTCAACACCTTGTTGCTACCACTTCCTAAACCAAAACACCTTCAGCAACCACCCTATCCTCATCCTCTACATATCCCCTAATTTCCATAAGCCCCACATCACTTAAAATAATATTTTGAAGCCCCGGACTGCAGTTATGAGCCGAAGTATCCAAATCTGGACAAATTTTTGCAAGCAGAGCACAATCCTCTTTTTTCTTCCCATTTTACTTTGGTAAGAGCTCAAACTCCACCTACTCAACTCTATATACATATAATTCACATACCTCTTTAATTTCACCAACTTTCTATTCATATTTTTTATGATATTACACCCCGGACACTTACTACTTCTCATGTCTAGACTTGAAAATTATTTATGCACTTGTTGTCCTATTCACTTTGCCATGATCTTAAACCCAAGCAACCACATGAAAAATATGATTTTTACTCCAATTTTTACTAAATTCCAGAATATATAAGTTAAGTTTAGGGTGTTATATATAAATAAATACATGGTTGAGACATGATTAAATGTTGTGCAACTAGTATTTTACTTTGCCTAGGTTTTGTGCTAGCTAGTTTTATTATTTATAAACACTAAGTTAGAATGTAGAAAATGTCATGCTAGAGTTGTGCACTAGTTGTAGTAGTGTTTTCACACATGTTTCATGATAAATGCAAGTTAGAAATGAGGTATATTTCATGATCTTATTATAAATTCAGATTTGACTTGTCTATGTATACATGATAATTTATAGTACAAAGATAGTTGTATATAGTTAGATGAATGAAAATACTTGACGAATAGAGTATATGATTGTTTATGATAATCCTAACTTGACCTATTGTTGATGATTTAATAGACAAAATAAACCCTAGGTTAGTTGACATAGTGGGACACTTAGTGAATACCAAGGTTGATGATATGTTGAATATGGAAACCTAGTGTGAGAACACCTAGTAGCCAGATGAACCTTAGTTATAAATATGCTTGTGTTATATAAAAAGTTTTACATTTAGTGGACTTGACGATGTTATGATACTAGTAGGCTTGATGTTTAAATATTTTCTTGGTCCTTGACTAGTCAACCTTAGCCAACCTACTTAGTTAGAACCCCTAATTAGTTTAGACTCTAAATAACTGATGGCATTGTGTAAGTTATACCCTTGATTAATTTAGATCCTAATTGTCTAATGATTAATAACGTAGAGTAGTTGTACTCTTGTGCATGCTTAGTGAACCGTGTCATAGTGACTGATGTGATATTACTATATATATAGGCTCTTGGGATTGTTCAGACTTGGATGCCGGAGCAAGTTCTTTCCATCTATAGCTTGGAGTTCCGTGCAAGATACCTTACCACCTTGTTTTACTGTACAAATTAATTTTTTTGCATTATATGGTTCTTCTCTAGATACTATAGTATAATTGTGAGCGTCTGAGTATGACTCGGGTGCAGTCAACGAATACTTGATGAGTAAATAATCATTAACCTAGATATATAGACATACCAAAGTTTTGGGAGGTATTATGATATTTTCCAAGGACCCTGGCACGTTTTACTCATGACACATTTATGTTTATGCATGTTATTGTATCCAACTGGCTATCGGTGCGTTCGACACGTATGTTGGTACCGTACATAGTTGTTGGCATTAGAATGCTGGATTGGTATTGTAGTTCCATGATGTTTATGTTGTGTATACGACTTGGACATATAAATTGGACGGGAAGGACATGTAGTAGGTGTATGGGACACACAACATCGATAACTGTAATGTCTATAGATCTACAGAGATTGATGATATCCCTTTAGCAGATGCCACTTTAGACGGGGAGTTAGGTTTATTTATAGATATATTCAGACTACCAGCGTTCTTCGGAGCGTTATGGTGTTTATTTAGCAGAAGCTTTATTTGATTGGTCGTTATGGCATTTATCTATGCCTATGCCTGCCTATATGTATCGAAGTTGTCCTCAAATTGCATTCACATAGATGGTTAGTATGCTGTCCTCAAATTTATCCTTATTTATTCTGTACAGTATTTATATTTCAGTATATACCGTTTGTATCTTGTTACGTCCCACTGAGGACCTGGTTCCCTGCCAGGTTATCTGAGTTGGACACATAGATCATTTGTTGGATGGTTGATGAGCATCGATTTCCTTACAGGTATTATTCTCCTGTAGTATATATGCTTCATACTATCATATATATCTTCTTAGTATTTATAGAATCATGCCACTTTGTTCGAGTCTATTCAGAAAGTATGATTATTAGGCTGCAGACTAGTAGTCATATTTACCTTTTTTTTATTCCTGTCATACGGATTGAGATATAAATAGTTGATATATATAGATAATTAGCTTGATCACTTGACCATGGACATCGTAAGTGCAGTTTGTCAGGTCCATTAAATTGGAAAACCCTATGGAGTTGTACCAGCTGGCCATTGCCACGTGTCTGGTCTCGAATATTTTAGGGTGTGACATAATTTTTGTGGTGGCCCATGTAGGTCAGAGTATATTGTTTTGGTTACATTACTGTACCGAACGAACCTGCGAGTTAGGATTAATATTGAATAAGATTCTTATTTAATCCATAAATGTTTTAAAAACTCCTCTTGTATTTGATTTTCTCCCTTGGACTTCATAATTGTATTCATTTATTTTTCTTGATATCATTATCATTGTTTCTTATCTCTCCCAACTTCGGAGAGATGGACGTTCGTGCGTGGTGATTCCCTCCAGAAGCAGATCCTCATCAAGGAAGAAGAAGGCATGCTTGAGATAATTTTCTTGAGAAGATGGTTACATATAGTATAGGAGGTTAATTTGTTCTTTCTTGATATTAGAGCTAGTATATATTATTGGCATAAGAATTGGACCTAGAAGTAGAGGCTTAGAACAAAACCTTACCCTTACCAAATGAAGAAATGATTTGGAAGTATTAGAAGTTAGAAATATGGTTTGTTCTAATGCTTTGGAATACCTTATGGAATACATAGATAGATGCTGGGGATTAGTTGAGTGCCACGGTTGTGATACAAGGAATGGTATTATGACTTTAAGGAAATATAATTTTAAATTGCCGGCCATAGTGGTTAAATCTCTAGTTGTTACTTTTAGTATCAAACATAGATCTTAATATCCCCATAAATTAATGATGACTATATGACTGGACTAAATAGATAGGTAGATTTCTCGAACTAATGTTTGAATAATTAGATAACTTGAGTGCTATGGTATAGCTTTCAAAATCTGGTTAGAAGTACTTGACTTACTTAGTTATCGATGTTAATATGACTCTTGAGTCCCACCATTAATAACTTAGGTGGATAAGCTAGTATCTATGATAGAACAACTAAGTTGAAGGATGAGAGTTTTGATAGATATTATAGTCTTGAGTTAGATATAGTAAATTGCCTATAATGGATGGCAAGTTGTTACCAGATAGTACCATGTAGTTTGGATGAAGGGTATAAATGAAATAAACTAGGAGAAACCTCAGGTTCGAGGTAAAAAAGGTAGAATGGCAACAAGAAGAGATTCATGAGGAGTGCCTGATCTTGAGCATTTTAAACAAATGATAAGGAAAAGATATTATGGTCGCATAATCTAAGGAGAAAGAATTATGATATAGATTTGAGGGATAATAATTTTAGTATTTATGAATTTTAATGCTTTTAGAATTTTGAGGATTTAGTGTGAGTAGAAATTGTTGATCAACCTCGAAGTGATACAAATTTCAAGGAACTAAACACAGGTTCTGATCACAAACTGACTCATTGGTCATTCTGTAGAGGATTAGTACAAGACCCTTAGATTATAGATTGATACATCGGTAAGGGAGTATAAATAGAAGATAGCTGTCTTATAGAAATAATAGTTTAATATTGTGGATTTACACATAAACTGCTTAGGGCCAAGGATTTAGATTTTTGATTAATATGATATGAGCTTGTTGGACCAAATCCTTAGTAGTAGGTTATGACATATGAACCTATTTCCAATTTATCCTAGTAGATGAATTTTTGGATTTTATAAATCATATTCTCATTATTATTGGTTATATTTTTATCTAGGATATTTAGAATGATTGAATAAATATTTATTGCATAATTTTAATATTTATTATTATTATTATTATTATATATTTGAATAGAGGCTTATGTTGTATTTCATTATATGTATTTCTTCTAGGAATTGTTGAGTTGAGCTTCTAGACTAGGTATGACTGACTGGCTAGATTAGACTTATTGCTGCTAAGAGGATACTATAAGTTGATAACATTATACCTAGAAATGTACGATGAGGTATTAACCGTCTTAGCTACAGAATAAAGGATTTAGATACTACATAGGTGTCGTTAAAGATTTTGTACTTGTAAGATTTTAGTGTCTAACCCATGCACTCCTTTGAGAGTTAATGTATGACATTATTTTTTTTATAGATATTTAAAGATTTAAATTGAGATTGTGTTGCGGCATCTTTAAGTAACCAAGGCCTATATGTGGCAATTTCTTTAGATAATGATTAACACGATAACAATGATGAGATAATACATATTGATAAGAAGATATTTTGAGGACTAAATGCCATAGGTGATTAAACTTTATGTATATGGCAGTCTAAGATTTAGAGAATAGATATGAATAAGTACCAAGTTGTGTTTATATAATTAGAGATATATTTAGTTCGTTAATAGGGAGTTGATTTTGAATTTCGAGCACGAATTTTTTTTTAAGATGGATAGATTGTAAACCCCCTCGCCCAAATTTTAACTATACTTAGCTTAGTGAGAGATTATGATCAAACCTAATTTGCTTAGGATTTACACCTATTTAAAATTTATTTATTTATTTAACTAATTTGGATATATACATAAAAATAATTCTAATACTTATCAACAATTTGTTGATGAAAACTCAAAATAAAAAAATACGAGAAAATTTTAAATTTTGGATTAGGGGGTTTACATACAACGTTTGTGACGCCTTATTGCTCTATCTTAAATGTTCTATGCTTACTGATACTTGCTTGAATGTTTGAGACACATATGTTCCGAGACCCTAGGAGATTTGATTGTAGTATGCACCCTCTTATCTTACTATAGCCGTGCTCGTCGTACGATATTCTATACCTTATACGGGGTAGCTAGCCATTTCCATCTCCGAATTTCAGTACTAGGGCGTGATAAGGTTTTTGTGGTAGCCCATGCAGTTCAGCTTTTCAGACTTGTAGGGTATTATGATCTTAGGAGTCTCAATCAAACATGTGCCTTTAAAATCCTGAATTCATTTTCTCGATACTCAACTTGAACTATCAATTGATTGATTCCTTTCTCCTTCTTGTCCTGTTCTTGATGTCTTGTGTCCTTTCCTTTAGGGCTTCCCCATCCTCAGTTGTTGGATAAGAAAGGGAGGTAGGATTGCCAACAGGCCAGGGTGATATAGGGCAACAGCAAGAGGCAGTGCTTCCTCTAGGTCAGTTTCATATCGAGCCAGTAGTCAAGCCCATGGGTGAGAAAATGGCAGAAAATACAGAGCAACACATACCAGAGGCTCCGGTTCCCCCGGTAGTGCCAGTAGCACCAACGGTGCTTGATACCCCTACCTTATTGGAGATAATCCGGGGGATGATGGCCACCCAGCAGCATCAGATGGCTGTGCAACAACATCAATAGCTTAAGCAGCAGGAGCAGAAAGTCTTGTTGAACCAAGGGTTACAGACAGCTTTATAGAGAGGAGAAAGGACAAATTGGGGGGCGTCAATTAGATTTTGTCAACTTAATCCGAGATACATTGATGGCATGAAGGATGCCATTATGGCAGATCCTTGGCTATAGGACATCAGGACTATTCTGACAGCAACGAATGTTCCAGTTGACGAGCAGGTTGATCACCTGTAGCTTCAGGATCTTGCCCGTAATTAATGGGCTTTGGAAGAAGTTGGCTTGAGGTGCCCTATCTCTTGGGATAACTTCAGAACGAGATTCAAGTCGAAGTATTATAGAGTGGTAGCGCAATATGAGCTACAACAGAGGTTCATCGGTCTCAAGTAGGCTAGTAGGACGGTGGATGGTGTTATGCCCCAGTACCAGAATATGGAGACGGACATGGCCAGCTCTCCCATACAAGGTATAGAACATCGTACGACGATCTCGACTGTAGAAAGACAAGGGGGTGTATGCTACAATCAAGTCTCCTAGGATCTCAGAACAACTATGTCTCAATCATTCAAGCAAGTAACAAGAATATAAAATATGTGAGATAAAGTCGTAAGGCGTCCCAAACGCTCCATCGAAATATTCTTGAGATCTAGCCATCAAAATGTTAGCCTAGTAGAATGTCAATAGTTACACAACCGAGATCAGCTGCAGCCTAATAATATTATAATTGTATAAAAGGAACTAATTCCCAAACAATCCAGCTAATAAGTGCTGGTGGCTAAACGTCCAAAAGAGAAGAATGTACAAGACTAGCAGTGATCAAGAATTCCACTCGTGCCCTTCAGATACCATCCATCTGGTGTGCGTCATCATAAGGGGGATAAGCTGGATCCTCTAGTGCTGGCTCTAAACCTGGCCATACAAAACCAGTAGGGTTAGACGCCATATAGTAAGTACCACAAGGAAGCATGAATCTAGAAACAAAAATTAGATCTTGCATGTAGTGTAAGAGCCAAGAATCATTGGCGCGTGTCCCATCTTTGAGATAACATGACACTCCTTCACCAACAAGGAAAGAAAATGCCATGCCACCCAAGATAAGGTACATCCCATGATTATGGTCAAGCTAGGATTCTGTGTCATAGTTTGGTCCATATTCCATGATAGCATAATGACCCAACTTCCCAACCAAAAAGGACAGAAGTTGAACACCACACTATGACAGTCCATTCCCTAAGCTACTAGCAGAATTACAATCACAACCAAGTCAGGTTAGAACGGCCAAACAATATTACGGCTTGTTATATGGAGTTTGGGGTTATCTAAGATATAATAATAATAATAATAATGATAATAAATAAATAATTATTATAATAATTATAATAATAATGATGATAATAATAATAATAATAATAATAATAATAATAATAATAATAATAATAATAATAATTAAAATAATCATTCTCAGATCGTTCCATGTCGAGCAGGGCTAACCGAGCCAATATTATTAAGGCAGAAAATCATGATCACACTAGTCCCCCGTAGAGCCACCACGCTAATTGTCGTACCTGTCTCCCGTAGGGCCACCGTGCTAATTGATCAGTAACAGTTCCAACCTTCCTATAGGAAAAATGCTGGCTTGATCTTAAATATAAAAGTCAAATATTGCACTCCACTATATGTGAATGATATAAAATATCCGTGGCGGCCAACCTTGCACACAATAAAAATTATTACGGAGTGGCCCGTCATGCATGATCTCTAGATGTCATTCCCTCCCCATGTTCTAAGCAGCTTTTATATTACCTAATTAATCCAACAATGATATGGAATTCCATGTCATGGCCACATGAACATTCCCCTTAATGATGTCTTATAGAGTATGGGCATATTTGATACAAATCTTTTTAATATAAGGAGTCAAGTCTGGATTCACCGAAATGTAGATACAATATTCAAATAAGAATAACCTAGCCACGCTATGCTTCTGACCTATTATCATTTCTATGCCAAGAATTCAAGAATATAATATTATGCACCGAGCATGAACCATTATGTCATGTTCAGTGTACATGTTGGCTAATGTTCCACACTCAGCGTACAATATAGCCGTTATAAACAGGCAAGCCGGACAAGTGTATCAGCACGAATACAATAACCAAGTCAGGATACCAAAACTATCAGTTGGTTACATGAATCATGTTTTGATCAAGTCAGGAGTCATAATTAATTAGGAATCTTATATCTCATATGATCGAGTCACGGTCATGAATGCCTCATTAATTTCTCAATTTCTAGGGTTCATATATCATCAATCATGGTCAAGCTCAACTAACCTAGAACAGGCATATAGTGTAAAACAGGACCCATGCATGCACAACCAATCACAAGAAGTCCTGGGTCGGCGTACTTTGCTAGTGCCAATACAGGCTAGTCAGGAATAGTAGCGCACAATGCACGAGCAAGGAACTATATGGCGCACAAACCTATAACACTAGGTCGCAGAAGTCATGGCACATAAGTCTATAATATGGCTTACAAAATCAAAAATAGAGTAGCAGGAAGATGTAGTGCACAAATCAAGAATTACGAGAATATGCGCATTCTACATATGCAACTAAACTGGCACACAAATCAAGAATTACAAGTAAGAGAAGTGGCACACTTTGTAAGTATAAAATAACTACAAGACAAAATACGAGTCCCCAGGTGGCACGATAGTCGAGGGCATGATAGCCGATGGCACGACATTCGAGGGCCTCGAGAATCGAGATATACCAAGGTTAAGGCTTGCTTATCTAGGCTGAACCGAGAAAGAGTGCGGCAAGAGTTAACAAGTGCGTCGGGTTATTAATCCATCAAAAGTGCACCAACCGTTGAGCGTCCAGAAATTGCGCCAAGGGTTATATGTATAAGAGCGACGCACTTTTGATAGTTAATGTACTATGTGTCAATTGTGCTCCAATATGCTAATTTGGTTAAAAATGCGCCAATCAATAGGATGTCAGAAGTACGCTGGAAAGTAGACTGGTGAACTTTTGTTTGGTTCGTTCGTTAGTACATCAATTTTGTGCCAGAGGTTGAAGTCTTCCAAAATTGCGCCAATAAGGATTATCTCAAAAATTCAACCCCTTGTCATACTTTTGCAAGAAATTGACAGTACTCTTAAAGTACGCACGATTATGGAATGCGGGTCACACTCAACATGCATCCATGGACTAAGATTAAAACTCAACATGCACCTATAATACAAATCTCCCTGTGTACTTCTTGTTACTGTTCTTCTTCTCCAACCGATCCACCATAGATATACTCAGAGCTCAAGCTCGAGACTATGACAGTGCCCCATTCCTCATTCAATAAGAACCAGAAATTAAGGAAAAAAATTTAAGTTCCAAATCAGAAAACAATATCTTTTAGAAATATCTCATTTTTTGGGGGATCATTCCCTAGGAAAATATACTCATAAAAATTCTTATAAAAAATTTAAGATAAAATTATTAACCACCTCAAATCTGAAAACTCCAAGAACTAACTATAATCAGAACACTACTAGAAACTAATTACAATAAAAAATACTAAGAATAAAAGTATAGTCGATCATGTTTCTTCATATTTTCAAGATGTACTTGCCTATGAAGAAAACTAGAAAAAAATGAAATAGACAAGTGAAAAGAGAGAATAAGAACATGAATATATATAGGCAAATGGTTGATGGTGAACAGTCGGATCTCTCCAACAAATCTAAGCCACACACCCTACCTACCACCACCACACATTTAATATTAGCCAATGTGTTCCATGTTCCATTCAACCGTACGCTTAAAGTATACTCAAAGTGCACCAACTTGAGTATATTCCAATTATATCGGGATAGGGGAGTGACATCTCTACCCACCATATAAAAATTCTGTCCTCGGAATTCCAGGACCAAGGCAACTAGAGACATCAGGACAAGTACATCTAGCTACAAGCAATCACAGGAAATATACAAGAAACCCAAATAATATACATATAGCAATATTAATAGCCCTCTAGCAAGGTGACCAATGATCACGGAATTGAAAAAAGGCATATGAAGAAATATACCTTATGAGTCAAA
This sequence comes from Iris macrosiphon, assembly GCA_036927795.1. Taxonomy (NCBI): domain Eukaryota; kingdom Viridiplantae; phylum Streptophyta; class Magnoliopsida; order Asparagales; family Iridaceae; genus Iris; species Iris macrosiphon. Next base: position 25,109,407 of record JAYESA010000003.1, read on the forward strand.
TAAGTGCGGATACCGAGATCGAATATAGTCCGATCCTTGAGTACCTTTTCTCTTCGGTCCAAAATGGACACTGGCTGATCCTCGTAAGACAACTCGGTATCCACGATGAGCTCAGAATGGTCGAGGACATTGCTCGGGTCTGGGATATAGCTACGCAATTGAGACACATGAAATACGTTATGCACCTTACGAAGAGAAGGCAGAAGAACAAGGCGATAAGCAACATCCCCTACCCGATCGAGAATGTCAAACGGCCCAAAGTATCGTAGACTAAGCTTCCCACGAACTCTGAATCTAATGACTCCACAATTGGGCAAAATTCATAAAATTACGTGGTCACCAGCACAAAATTCTAGAGGCCTACATGATGCTGATCTGCCCAATGGTGATGCCAATCCTATGCAACTCGCAGCCGCTCCCTGATATGCTTGACAACTTCTACAGTATAAGAAATCAATTTTGGACCCAACATCTTTCTCTCACCAATTTTATTCCAAACTAACGGTGACCTGCACTTTCTTCTATATAATGCCTCAAAAGGTGCCATCTGGATGCTGGCTTGGTAACTATTGTTATACGAGAATTTAACCAAGTGTAGGTATTTCTTCCATGATCCACCAAACTCTAGGGTACATGCACGTAACATATCCTTCAAGGTATGGATAGTTCTCTCAGACTGTCCATCTGTTTGATGGTGTTACGCCATACTAAATTTTAACTTAGTACCCAATCTCTCATGCATGATCTTCCAAAAATGAGAAGTGAACCTTAAATCTTGATCTAACACTATGCTCACTGGTATACCATGTTGCCTCGCAATCTTCCACATATATATATCTGCCAATGTTTCGTAGACAGTCTAATTCTGAAAGGAAAGAAATGTGCCACTTTAGTGAGATGATCCACTATCACCCAAATTGGATCTTGTTCGGTCAGGGATCTAGGTAAACCGATCACAAAGTCCATAGTAGGCTCCCATTTCTACTCCGGAATGGGAAGATGGTGTAACAATCCTGTCAGCCTTTGCTGCTCTATCTTCACTTGTTGACATATCAGGCATCGGGATACAAAATATGCTATCTCTCGCTTCATCCCTTTCCACCAGAAGTGTTTCTTAATATCTTGGTACATCTTCATACCGACATGATGGATAGAATACTGGAAATTATGGGCCTCAATTATGATCTTTTATCATATATCCCTACTCGGCACACAGAGACGAGTTTCAAATATCCATGTCCTATCGCTATGAATAGTCAACTCCTTCCTGAGTCTTGACTCGTATTCTGCTCGTAACTCCTGGATCCGTAAATCTCCTACTTGAGCTTCCTTGATCCTGTCTACCAAAGTGGACTATATCTGTAAACTAGCCAGGACTCCCTAATCTTGTGGAAACACTATCTCAATGTCCATCTCTCAAAGATCTTCTAGGATATGCTTATGCGTTGTCAAAAAAATATACCACCCCTCCTGCTAAGAGCTTCTACTACTATATTAGCTTTGCCAGGATGGTATTGAAGTTCTACGTCATAATCCTTCAGCAATTCCATCCATCTCCTATGCCTCATATTCAAATTCTTCTGGGTGGATACGTATTTTAAATTCTTATGGTTTATAAATATTTTTACCCGATCATTGTACAAGTAATCCCTCCACAACTTGAGCGCAAACACCACTGCTGCTAATTCTAAGTCATGAGTGGGGTAATTCTTATCCTGATCCCGAAGATGCCGTGATACATATGATATCACTCTTCCATGGTGCATTAAAACACATCCAAGACCCTTCCCTGATGCATCACAATACACTGTGAACACTCCTGATTCTACTGGAAATGTCAGGATCTGTACCGAGATTAACCTTCTCTTCAATTCTTCAAAAGATGCCTAATATTTCGCTGACCATACAAATTTAACGTCCTTTCGATTCAGCCGGGTCATTGGTGCGAAGATCCTTGCAAAATCTGACACAAACCTCCTATAGTACCCTGCTAATCCAAAAAATCTACGTACATCTGCCACGGTCTTTGAAATTGGCCAATTCTCTACCGTTTCAACATTCTTGGGATCCACTGATACTCCTTCTCCCAAGATTATGTGTCCCAAGAATGAAATATGATCTAACCAGAACTCACACTTGCTAAATTTTATATATAACTGGTACTCCCTCATGGTTTGCAATACCTTCCTTAGATGCTCTTCATGTTCTTCTTTATTATAGGAGTATACCAGGATTTCATTGACAAACACTACTAGAAACTGATCTAAATATGGCATGAAGATACGGTTCATCAAATCCATAAATACTATTGATGCATTGGACAAGACGAATGTCATCACTAAGAACTCATAATGTCTATATCGTGACCTGAATGTTGTCTTCGGTATATCTTCTTCCCGTACTCGTACTTGATGATATCTGGATCGCAGATCAATCTTAAAAATAATCTGGCTTTACTCAACTGATCAAATAGGTCATTAATCCTAGGCAAGGGATACTTGTTCTTTACTGTCGCTGCATTCAACTGCCTATAGTCAATACATAGTCGGGTCGATCCATCCTTCTTTTTTAGTAACACTACTGGGGAGCCCCATGGTGACCCACTGGTACGAATAAATTTTTTTGCCTTCAACTCTTGAACATGCTGATATAACTGGTCAAGTTTAGAATGTGATATCTGGAAAACCTTATGAGATATAGGCTTTGTTCCTAGCATCAACTCAATACTGAACACTACCTCTCGAATCAGAGGCAATACTGGAATTTCTTCGGGAAAGACATCCATGAATTCGTCAACTATCTTGGGTATTGATTCTCTTTCTATTACTTCCTTCACAACTCCTTCTTCTTGCAGGCCTCTCGTAGACCTCTTAAGCATAAACTCTTCCAAACTAGGGATATGAAAGAACACTCTACCCCTATGACAATCTATCGTAGCATGACTGTCTCTCAGCCAGTCCTTGCCTAAGATAACATCAAAGTTACCCATAGAAAACTAAATCAACTTCGCAGGTAATATGTCTTCACATACTATGACTAGACAGCCTAGGTACACCCTACTAACTCCAACAAGCCCATTACCAGTGAGTATATTTTGCCTCTTTGGCAACGTCTTGAACTCCAATCCATCACGTGCCACAAATTATGCATATACAAATGAATGTGAAGTTCCTGAATAAATTAATTCTATAGCAGGAAAAGATGCGACATAAACATTACTTGCCACCACGTCACTTGATGCCAAAGCCTCCTCCAAAGATAAGGTGAATTCCTGCCCTTGGCATTATCGAGCTCTTTATTGTTGTCTTTCCTGGTGGTGCTCTCATGGTCTCTGTTGTCCTTGTTGTTGTTGTTGCTGGTATTGATATTGAATATACATCTGAGCCTGAGTCGGTAACGGTAGTTGAACTAATGGCCTCACCGCCAATGCTGTCACTACCACATCTTAAAATAGGGGTAATTTTGTAATTTTATTTATTATTAGTATTGTGTATATTCATTTTTAAATAATTGCATGATATGTGTATATATATATATATATATATATATTATATACATAGTGTTCTTCAATGTATGAGTTAGTAGACTAGACCTAAAAGCCCACTAGATGAACTCCTGACCGAATTATAGGATCATGGATTTTAATTAGCATTTTTGGGATTTAATTATTGAGGTTGTAATTTATTATTGTGATTTTTTAATTGTTGTGCCTTACCGTTGTTTCGATATTTGGAGCGCTATCCTAGCTTTTGCCTTCCAACAAATTTCACATCCTTGTCCTAGACGTGCCCGCCTTCTATTCTGACCTTTGTGTAACTCATAAATATGCTCTCTTGTGCTTCATTTTAGTCGCACAATATTCGTCGCGGACGTTTATTTTAATTCCAAATAAATCCAACTTTGTATCCTTATGCGTTCCAACCGAAATTGGAGACACAATCTTGACCCATTTTGTGCAACCCAAATTATGATAATATTCTATTCTAAGTCTTCTACGTCCATGATATTTGTGTCCCACCTAATTTTAATCCCATGTACTTTCAATTAATTTTAGAACACCATTTACATCAATTTTAATTAAATTGATGTAAGGACCTAACTTGACCCAAAACTAGACCCAACACCAAACCAAACCCTCATTTACACCCTCAAGACTCATACTAAACACCACACACCCTTTTTAGCTAATACATCACATCAAATATGGTATTTTCTCTTATTAAATCCCAAAACCCACTTTTTGTGCAATTTTCCAATTATTGGGGACTTTATTGCAAAAGTGCAAAATGATGTTTTACCATCCTATTAGTCAAGCACATAAAGAAATCACCCCCTCCTCCCTTTGACCGTTAAACTCTCTCTCCCCTTTGTTGTACAATCTCCCTCATGATTAATCTAGGCCATACATTCAAAGGGAGCATCATCTACACCACACACACCCTTATATATATATATATATATATATATATATATATATATATATAATTCCTTATCCTCAACCCCTTTTTCCAAAGCAACCCTATCCCAAGGCATGGCCGGCCCTAATCCCTAGAATATCACTATCAACCTCTTATCTCCATGCAAAACTCCTCTATTATTTATTTTACATCACCATTACCACCCCCCTTCTTCAAACTTAAACCCAACACTATTAATCATCACCATCACCCTCTCCTTCCTCCGGTGAACTCGACAGCCAGAGCCGGGCCATCCCGACCTCCCCCATTGTAAACCCGACTCCGGCCTTTTCCGTCGAGCATGACCCCACCACCAAACTTCTCTTCCCCATGTTCCGCCGCCGCTCACAGCAGCCACCGCGGCACCGCACGACCCTGCACGGCCCATCGATCTCGCTTGAGCGTCCTCCTCTTCCCTCCTTCCTCCGGTGATCATCACCATCGTCATCTTCCTCAAAACCACAATTAACACCTCGCCTGAACTGCCTCACAGCCGGCAGAGCCGACCAGCCGATCTCCCATCTCCCTCTCCTTCAATTGTCGGTCATCCTGACCCCGCTGCTCATCACCCGAACCATCGCGTCCCCCCGGCACTCCTCGACTGAGCACAGTTGACAACCACCCACCTTCACAGCAGTCTTACCTGAGCACAGCCGCTCACCACCACCACGTCTTCGCCTGAGCCTCCTCCGGCAGCATCTACCTGTTCGCCATCATCATCATCATCATCACCTTCATCATCATCCCCATCATAACCATCATTATCACCTTCATCATCATCATCTTCATCACCTTCATCATCATCTTCATCATAACCATCATTATCACCTTCATCATCATCATCATCACCTTCATCATCATCATCATCATCATCACCATCATCATCACCATCATCGTCGTCATCGTCGACACCGTACGTGCACGCCAAAGTTCAAACTTGTCCTCTTCATGATTTTATGAGCAAGTGTGAATAGTGTAGAGTTTTAGCATATCGTGTCATGACAAGTTTAGTTGGTTGATTTTAGACCCGTGTCGGTGAACCCAATGACTAGTGTGCTCGTACATGTGTGTGCATATGCATATAATATTAGTTAATATAGATATAAAACTATATATATATATATATAAGTAATTAACTACTAATACTAGTTATGAACATATTTGTATATGTACTGTATGCCCTAGTATTAATTATGGAGATCCCATATTTACATTGACCAAGTGACCCTGATAATTATGAGTTGACTGCCTTATGTACACTGACGTACTGGTGAGACATATGTTAGTGATTGACTGTCGGATTATGCACAGCATTTGAGGATGTGACACCCGTGCAGTTAGACGCATATTCGACCTAACTAGTTGACCAGTATCACCCTTAGCGTAGTCTCTGAGTTGAGTGTATTTATGACTGTGTGTATGTTAGTGTATCGACTGATTCTGTATTACTATTATATGATGTCTATAGGACCGTTGGATTATTCAGATAAGACTTCGAAAATAGGACCTTGATTCATATCAGCTAAGGACAGCAGGCGAGTACATTCTCTAACAGTTTTCATTATATTAATTATCTCTATGATTCTAGTTGTATAGCGTACATGATTCTGACACTATATATACACAAGTTGGCATCATTGAGACCTATCACGAGGAGTCGTGATTGGGATCCATCGTGCTAGATGGGGATGAGGAAATATTAGTAGATTATGTGATCATACCCAACTCTACATGCATCATAGCTCATCCATACCTCATATCGGTGCAGCCTGACCATTACATTCCTCATAGCCTGTTATATGTGATTAGCCTGACTATTGCTCGCATCATAGCTATCCGGATGGTTAGCCTGACCTTACATGAATTATAGCTAATCATATATAACAAGCCTGATCAGTCCCAAGCTGATCACATGATATGATGATGTTTTACACACTTAGCTAAATAGTCTATACATGTATCTCTAGTTTATTGATCTAGCATTTCTCTATGTTTTAGTTATTGTTCTAGTATTCACTTATATTCCAGTTCATTGTTCTAGCATGCACATGTATTTTTGTTCATTGCTAGTTGTACCATTGATGATGATATATGATCTCCAGTATTTCTATTTCTAGTATTTCATCATCTCCAGTATTTCTTTTTGGCAGTATTTATATCTATCTTGTATTTTTTTATACTGTATTATAGTTTTTGTCAATATACATGGAACTACAATAGTACTTGTACTTTGCTCCATCCTGACTGGCAATATTTTTCCAGACTGCGACTTAGAGGACTTGTTTTCGGCATACTTAGAGATTGGATGTTATTGTTTGCCGATTAGACTATTTTGTTGTTTAGACTTGTGTTATATTTCATTTATTTTCTTCGATATCTCATCGTGCTTTCATTTCTGTGATTGAGTGTTTCAATATTATAGTGTGATATTTGTGTCTCCTTATGGAGTTGGATATTCATGTGAGATTGATTAGCTAGTATTGTGACCTAGACAGCGTTCTATCGCCGATGCTGCAGCATAGGCTGGATGTACCCTCGTACTCGTGCCCCTATATTGGGTGCGGGTCATGACATATTTTTAGTGGTAGCCCATGCAGGTCAGACTTCGCAAGTAGTGCGATGTCGTGGTAGTGTGACGTCTTAGTTGTACTACTGCGAGCCTGCGATGATATAGGACATAGGATATTAGGATGAGAGAGGATACTCAATCACAAATTTTTGAGAGATTCCTAGGACGACCCTTGAGAATCTTATTATAATTTTTAATTTAAATCCTTTTCTCTTGTTTTCGTCCGCTCTCACTTGTTGTTATTGAAATTAATTCTTGTCGATCAGTTGTTAAATTTAAATTCTTGGTGTCGTTGTTGAGTTTGATTTCATATCGAGATAAATTTTACGGACTAAAATTTATGGTATCATCTGATGAGATATGTTGATGAGGACAGTGAAAAAAGTGAAACGTCTATTTTGTTTATGGAGCCTAGAGTTTAAAGCAGCCACATTAACTGTCGTGGCGGAAACATAGGAACCTGACCTTGGATGTACATATCTTATTTATGAAATTTAGAGTTTCTCGCAGCCATACTGGTTGGCGTGGAGCAGATTCTAGATGACATGATTATAGAGTTGCATACCTTAGTTATAGAACCTATCGTTTATCGCAGCTATGCTTACTGGCGTGGCGAGGATTCTGAGTGTCATGATTTCGGACAGATGTGTATGATTATCAGATTGTATCTTAAATTGGTTCTTAAAGTATCATCTCAATACTTATCTACTTCTATTATTATATGACCTTGTTCGATCATTTTCTTTGCTAGCAGTAGAGATACCTTCAGTCCTTAGTCCAGTTCCTTATAGAACTTCTTTCCATTAAGGTTCCTTGTTAGTGTGATAATTGGTGACTAGCAATTAGATCTGTATATTGTATCAGTGTTGACTGTGTATGGCTTGTGAGTCTGTAAGTGTTTCTTGGTTGGACATGTGAGTAGTAGGCATCGATCTAGAGTTAACCCATAGCATAGTACCTTGTAGCAATAGTTCTAAGATAGGAGTCATTATAGTTAGTATTGGTACTATCGGTAGAAGGGGGAGTAAAGAGTATCAGATGGTTCCAAGAGTTAGAGTCAGCAAGCCAGTCCTGGATAGTCATGAATTCATGTAGTTGGTGATCCATGTAAACGATTAAGTATTAAGGAAATTATAGTAAAAATTAATGGTGCATGATATTCAATTTGATGGTTGATACTTTGGTATGTTAAGAGTAAGGAAATGTATATGCATAAAGGGTATTAAAGAGTGTGCCATAGTAGGAGGATACCCATAAGTGTATAAGAGAGTGTGAGAGAATAAGAATATATTGTGCTAAGTAGTGAGATTTGTGTTACAGATGAAAGTAGGATCTTGATATGTGGTTTGATATGAGTGTACCGGTATTTGACTAGTGATGGTTGTATTACCTGATATTAAGGCCAGTAATGGAAGTGGAAGCAATAGGTAGAAAAGTGTCTAGAAATGGTGTGCAGGATACACAGTGGGCATTGTGTGTCAGTGTGGAAGTTCATGAAAGTGGAAGAATGAGTATTAGAAAATTCCAATAGTGTGCCATGGGTTGAGAAATATCAAGATTAGTCATGGAAGGTATGAAGTGTATCACAAATTAGTGTATCAGCCTATAAAAGGTTAAAGGGAGATACTTATACATCAATCGAGATATGGAACCATATGCCTGCCTTTGAGAGTGAAGTAAAACATGTGTAGTGCAAGTGATCATGAGTTCTAATGAGTGTGATGAGGTGATCTAATGATGAAGCTAGTATTACTATACCAAGAGTGCTAGTATTTTTATGTCAAGGATTAGTTGAGCAATATGCTAGTAACAGTAAGTACTTCGTATGATAATATTAGATTGGTGTATCAGTTAATATGGATAGAAAATCATTGGAAGTAATAGTGCAAGTAATTCGGACAGTGCAAATTTTAGTACACAGTTGATGGTTATAGACAATTGGTGTATTTGTGTGTATCTTGTGTGTTAGTGACTGTGAGTATATATATACTTAGATAGATGTGAATTTAAATCAATAATTTGAAGATTGGAAATATATTTCAATTTTTAAGAATTTTTGAGGAGTTGAGATTTTATGTTTTTAAACATAGACAAAGCTATAAAGATTTTTGGAAGTGATTAAAAATTTTATTTCAATATTTAAATTTTTTTCTTTTGAGGAAAGTATATACATTTTGTTTTAAATTGTTCGAGAAGTTAAATTTCGAGAATTTTATTTTGAGGATAAAATTTTATGGTGGGTAAGAAATATATATCAGTATATTAGTAGATAATGTGCATGTGTAAGGATCTGTGGCTTGAGCATGATTGAGATGGCACTGCAAACTGACTTGGGTGTCCATCTAGAGTTGTATTAGAGGGAGCAGTACTTAGTGTGTTGTGTTGCAGTTGGCGTGCACTTGAGTGATAAGAACAACTAGTATAAACAATTACAGTAGGGAAGAGAGTTAGTAGTGGGTGTTGCTTGTAGTAGAAACAGTGGTACCAAGGTATAGAGGTATTAAACTTTGATACAATTAATCTATGGTTGTGTTAGAGGTTCTTGGTATCAGATTTTGGTATTAATAGACATGTGTGTGCCATGTGGATGTATCCATAGATATCTTGTGGACTAGTGATTAGTTGATATGGGTATCAGTGTATAAGGATAGGAATTTGTGAATGAATGTGCTAGAGTTAAGTGTATGATAGAGGTTGAAGATGACCAAGTAATGTGTTAGAAGGCTATGTTCTGTTCTTTTCTTTTGTTCCTTTTTCGTCTGTTTGATTGATTGATTTCTTAGTACCGTAGTTTGTATCAATGATTCTTTTACTAGAATATAGTTAGTAGTACACCCCGATAGAGACTACAATACCATGACAAAAGTGACCATAACCATGTATGTTTTCTTTAGATTGCATGTTGTGTGACTGTAGGTAGGATTTTCTTAGACCTTGATTGTTGGGGGTTTGACCGTAGTAAAGATTTATAAAGAGGATATGACTTGATAAAGAGAGACAAGGTGCGTTAAATTTTGAGGATAAGCATTAATTTAAACTTGACAAAGAGAGACAGTTGTGAACTTGATATTGCAGAATTGACAATTTTGTTAAATTATTAATTTTTATGAAGATTAAGATATGATTGAATTTGTCATTAAATTCTGAGGAATTTAAGAAGATTACCATTATATTTATTTGGTTGTAAGATATAAATTTAAAAAACTTATATTTGAATGTTGTATTTGAAGATTTTGTAAGTATTACAGTGTTTGAGTATTGTGTGAAAAAAGAATCGAGGGATAAGATCACAAATGGATTAGTGTTCGAATTCAAATTTTTGGGATAAGAATTTAAATTTTATAAATATGCATCGATTGGATTTAAATTAGAGGAGTAAGATGATAAATGGATTAGTGTTTGAATTCAAATTTTTGGGATGAGATTTTTAAATTTTATACATATGCATTGATTGGATTTCAATTAGAGGATTGGATATTAATTTTTTTTTGAGTATTTATTTATTAACTTAAAATTTTGGAGGAGATTATGATAAGAATGGAATTTGATTTTATATTTGAAGATTTTTAGGAATATGATATTTATAGAATTTTAAAAAATTTGTGAAATGACAATATGGATTTACTTCATGATTAAATGGTTTGATGAATTTAAGTTTTGATGAAAAAAAATATAATAAATAAATACAACCATTGATGATCTTAAATTTTGAGAACGAAATTTTTCTAAGGAGGGTAGACTTGTCACTACCACATCCTAAAATAGGGATAATTTTGTCATTTTATTTATTATTAGTATTGTGTATATTTATTTTTAAATAATTGTATGATATGTGTATATATATATATTATATACATAGTGTTCTTTAGTGTTTGAGTTAGTAGACTAGACCTAGAAGTCCACTAGATGAACCCCTGACCGAATTATAGGATTGTGGATTTTAATTAGCATTTTTGGGATTTAATTATTGAGGTTGTAATTTATTATTGTGATTTTTTTAATTGTTGTGACTTACAGTTGCTTCGATATTTGGAGTGCTACCCTAGCTTTTGCCTTCCAACAAATTTTACACCCTTGTCCTAAACGTGCCCGCCTTCTATTCTGACCTTTGTGTAACTCATAAATATGCTCTCTTGTGCTTTATTTTAGTCACACAATATTCGTCGCGGACGTTTATTTTAATTCTAAATAAATCCAACTTTGTATCCGTGTGCGTTCCAACCGAAATTGGAGACACAATCTTGACCCATTTTGTACAACCCAAATTATAATAATATTCTATTCTGAGTCTTTTACGTCTATGATAATTGTGTCCCACCTAATTTTAATCCCATGTACTTCCAATTAATTTTAGAACACCTTTTACATCAATATAAAAATTGATGTAAGGACCCAACTTGATCCAAAACTAGACCCAACACCAAACCAAACCCTCATTTACACCCTCAAGACTCATACTAAACACCACACACCCTTTTTAGCCAATACATCACACCAAATATGGTATTTTCCCTCATTAAATCCAAAAACCCACTTTCTGTGCAATTTTTTAATTGTTGGGGACTTTATTGAAAAGTGCAATGATGTGTCACCATCCTATTGGTCAAGCACATGAAGAAATCACCCCCTCCTCCCTTTGAACGTTCAATTCTCTCTCCCTTTTGTTGTACTCTCTCCCTCATGATTAATCTAGGCCATACATTCAAAGGGAGCATCATCTACACCACATACACCCTTATATATATATATCCTCATCCTCAAACCCTTTTCCCAAAGCAATCCCATCCTAAGGCATGACCAGCCCTAATCCCTAGAATGTCACCATCAACCTTTTCTCCCCATGCAAAACTCCTCCATTATTTATTTTACATCACCATTACCATCCTCCTTCTTCAAACTTAAACCCAATACTATTCATCATCACCATCACCCTCTCCTTCCTCCGGTGAACTAGACCGCTGGAGCCCGGCCATCCTGACCTCCCCCACTGTAACCCCGACTCCGGCCTCTTCCGTCGAGCATGACCCCACCACCAGACTTATCTTCCCCATGTTCCACCGCTGCTCACAGCAGCCACCGCGGCACCGCACGACCCCGCACGACCCATCGATCTCGCTTGAGTGTCCTCCTCTTCCCTCCTTCCTCTGGTGATCATCACCATCGTCATTTTCCCTAACACCACCATTAACACCTCGCCTGAACTGCCTCAAAGTCGGCAGAGCCGACCAGCCGACCTTCCATCTCCCTCTCCTTCAACCGCCGATCATCCCGACCCGCTGCTCATCACCCGCACCATCGCGTCTCCCCGGCACTCCTCGACTGAGCACAGTCGACAACCACCCGCCTTCACAGCAGTCTCCCCTGAGCACAGCTATTCACCACCACCACGTCTTCGTCTGAGCCTCCTCCGGCAGCATCATCATCATCACCTTTATCATCATCCTCATCATAACCATCTTCATCATTATCATCATCATCACCTTCATCATCATCATCATCATCACCATCATCATTACCATCATCGTCGTCATCGTTGACCCTATGCGTGCACGCTAAGGTTCGATTTTGTCCTCTTCTTGATTTTATGTGCAAGTGTGAATAGTGTAGAGTTTTAGCATATCATGTCATGATAGGTTTAGTTGGTTGATTTCAGACCCGTATCGGTAAACCCAATGACTAGTGTGCTCATATGTGTGTGTGCATATGCATATAATATTAGTTGATATAGATATAAAAATGTGGATGTATATATATATATAACTAATTAACTACTAATACTAGTTATGAACATATTTGCATATGTACTGTATGCCCTAGTGTTAATTATGGAGATTACGTATTTACATTGACCAAGTGACCCTAATAATTGTGAGTTGATTGCCTTGTGTACACTGACGTACTAGCAAGACATTTTTTAGTGATTGACTGTCTGATTATGCACAGCATTTGAGGACGTGACACTCGTGCAGTTAGACACACATTCGACCCAGCTAGTTGACCAGTATCACCCCTAGCGTAGTCTCTGAGTTCAGTGTATTTATGACTGTGTATATGTTAGTGTATCGACTGATTCTGTATTACTATTATATGATGTCTATAGGACTATTGGATTATTCAGACAAGACTTCGAAAATAGGATATTGATTTATACCAGCTAAGGACCGCAGGTGAGTACATTCTTTGACAGTTTTTATTATGTTGATTATCTCTATGATTCTAGTTGTATAGCGTACATGATTCTGATACTATGTATACACGAGTTGGCATCATCGAGACCTATCATGAGGCGTCGTGATTGGGATCCATCGTGCTAGCTAGGGACGGGGAAATATTAGTAGATTATGTGATCATACCCAACTCTACATGCATCATAGCTCACCCACACCTCACGTCGGTGCAGCCTGACCATTACAAGCCTCATAGCCTGTTACATGTGATTAGCCTGACTATTGCTCGCATCATATCTATCCGGATGGTTAGCCTGACCTTACATGAATCATAGCTAATCATATATAACAAGCCTGATCAGTCCCAAGCTGATCACATGATATGCTCAAGTTTCACACACTTAGCTAGATAGTCTATACATGTATCTCTAGTTTATTGATCTAGCATTTCTCTATGTTCTAGTTATTGTTCTAGTATTCACTTATATTCCAGTTCATTATTCTAGCATACACATGTATTTCTGTTCATTTCTAGTTGTACCATTGATGATTATATATGCTCTCCAGTATTGCTATTTCTAGTATTTTATTATCTCTATTATTTTTTTTGCTAGTATTTATATCCATCTTGTATTTTTTTACACTGTATTATAGTTTTTTTAATATACATGGAACTGTTGTTAGTGCTTGTACTTCGCTCCATCTTGACTGGAAATATTTTTCCAAACTGCGACTTAGAGGACTTATTTTCGGCATACTTAGAGATTGGATGTTATTGTTTGCAGGTTAGACTATTTTTTTGTTTAGACTTGTGTTGTATTTTATTTATTTTATTCGATATCTCATCGTTCTTTAGTTTGTATGATTGAGTGTTTCCATATTATAGTGTGATATATGTGTCTCCTTATGGAGTTGGATATTCGTATGAGATTGATTAGCTAGTATTGTGACCTAGACATCGTTCTGCCGCCGATGCTGCGGTATAGGCTGGACGTACCCACGTACTCGTGCCCCTATATCGGGTGCGGGTTATGACAAATGCTGGTTGTCCATGCTGTAATGCTTTTGGTACTGGCAATGCAGAAAACTGGGGTACTGATTCCCCTAACCTCTCCATCAATGGGAATGTAGCAACCCTATGATTGGGGATACCACTTCTCAAGCACAACCCATTTACTTTCCTACAACCACTCCTAGTATGGCCTTCCTGGCCATAATACGTATAGCCTGTGGATGCTGACTGGCTCTGTTGCTACTGGTGCCTCGGCTGCTATTGTCAAGCTGGTGTCATTACTGTTGAAACTATCGCTCTGTGCGGTACTGTGTCACGAATACGAACGCCATGAGATGGTGCTCGTATTCTGGGTGATGCTCCTCCGACAATGCTCTGTGCATGAGACCTCTTCTGGCCTCCTGTCCTCGATGGCATCCTTTGAAAAGTTAGTTCATGCCTCCTGGCTGCCACTAATATTTCATCTAAAGTCTGATAATTGTGCCCCTCTACCAACATTAGAATCTTCAGATAAAGTCCTTGCTGGAACCTCATTGCCCTATCTGGCTTTTTTGCCACCATCATTGGTGCAAATCTAAGTTGACTAAATTCTGATGCGTAGCCGTCCACTGTTCTACCAGACTGCTTGAGGTTAAAAAACCTTTGGTACAACTCAAACTGTGCCACAACTCCAAAATATTTTATTCTGAACCGAATCCTAAAATCATCCCAAGAAATAGGTCACCTCAAGCCGACCTTCTTTGCCGCCCACCAATCCCTGGCGAGATCGTGAAGTTGCAACTGAACTTGGTCAACCTGTTCCTCAGCTAGAACCTTGGCCTCTTCCAGAATACCCTCAATACCATGGAGCCAATCGTCTGCCATAATGGCATCCTCTGTACCATCAAAGTACATTGACAGAATCTAACTAATGCCTACGAAGCTATCCTTTCGCTTCTTTCTAGAGCTGTTTGTAACCCCTAGTTCAATAATATATTATGTTCTTGCTGCCGGAGTTGTTGATGTTGATGTACCGCCATCTGATGCTGCAGTACGGCCATCATCCCCCTGATGATCTCTAATAAAGCTGGGGTATCAAGTGTTGCTGGTATTTTCGGCACTACTAGGGGGGCCGCATCCTCTAGAGCAGGTTGCTCAATACTTTTTGCCACTATCTCACATGGAGGCCCAACCACTGGCTCGATCCGAATAGGATCCTGAAGAAACAATGCCTTATGGTACTGTACCATCTCGTCTGAACCTAATGGTTCCCTCGATGTCCCTGATGCTCTAACAACCGAAGATGGGGAAGCCCTGGAAAAAAGGGACAAAAGACATCAAGAATAGGATAGGAAGGAATAGAGAAACAATCAATTAGATGGTTCAAGCAGGGTATTGAGAAGAACGATTCAGGAATTCAAGAAGGAATATGTTTGGCTGAGACTCCTAAGATCTTGAAACCCCACAAAGTCTGAAAAAATTAGACCTGCATGGGACACCACTAAAACCTTGTCACCTCCCAATACCGAAATATGGAGATGGACATGGCCAGCTCTCCCGTACAAGGTATAGAGCATCGTACGATGGTTTCTACTATAGAAAGACAAGGGGAACATGCTACAATCAAGTCTCCTAGGGTCTCAGATCAACTATGTCTCAATTATTCAAGCAAATAGAATATGTGAGATTAAGTCGTAAGGCATCCCAAACGCTCTATCGGAATATTCTAAAGATGTATCCATCAAAATATTAGGCTAGCAGAATGTCAATAGTTACACAATCGAGATCAACTGCTGTCTGATTATATTATGTCACGCCCCAGTCCCAAAGTATATGGGACCAGTCCACATGGCAATAGTCAGCTAATACGTCTACGAGGGATTACCCAATTTAATTGACCCAACGAAACATACTACATTGTCCTAAAAACTAACAAGTCTAATACTATCATACAACAGGTAATGTCTAATCTCATCCACAATATAAACAAGAAGTACTAAAATAAATATTGAAAAATAAGTGCAGAGTCTGAAATGTTATAGTACAATCCAGATATGTCTGATAGGAACAAACCTACTATAAATAATGAAATAAGAGTATTGAAAGAAAGAATAAAGAGTACGACTAGAGCATCGGCTAACTAGATAAGGAATGCTCCAGTCCTAGGCGGAAGGCCTACCAATGATCAAGGAAACTCTGATGGAAGCACCTCTAGCTTCTCCTAGGATGCAAGCCTCATCCAAATCTGGAAGGAAACCAGGTCCTCTGAGGGACGTAACCAGATAAAAAAATACATGCCAATATAAATACTGAATAAAATAAAGGGGGTGTGCTAACCATCTAAGTGAATGCAATATGAGAAAAATCTTGGTACGTATAGGTAGGTGTAGGCATAACGTCCACAATTTTGAAGAGCATGGTATCTGTACATATAACCTTCATCATTCTGAAGAATGAGGTATCTGCAAATATATACGTCCATATAGCTCCGAAGAACGCGGTATCTGTATAATGGAAGTCATTGGATCCGTGGCTCCTCCGGATACTGCGGATTCCATTGTGTGTATTCCATATGCATACCAGTTGTCCTCCCCGCCCAATACGAATATACAAGTCGAATACACGACGTGCATACCACGTAACTATATGCCAAGTCTTAACTAACTAGATAACCCTGATTATGTACTAAACCGTAATGCATGTCACACGCACTAATAGCTAGTCGGGTACGCGAACCCGCATCCCAATATGAGTTTATCATCCTGATGCGTGTAGAAGTATCAGGGTCTAGGAAGATATCAGAATATCCTCACAATAGTAAGAGAGTCTGGTAGTGACTAAGTCAAATACACTACTCATCGACGCATTCGTTGACTGCACCCGAGTCAATCTCGGACGTGCACAGTTATATGTATATTACAACAAGATATCATACAAAAGTTTATAATTTAAATTAAACAGTAAATCAAGCAAGGTATACTTGCTTGGGTCCTCAAGCTGCGAGTGCCAATATCCTGCTCCCAAAGCCTCGCTTGAACGGTCCAACGACCCTATATATAATATAATAATATCACTACTAGAATAAGCGAGATTAGCGACATTTTTTAGCGACTCCTAGTAAAAATGTCACTAAATTAGCGACTCTGTAAAAATCGTCGCTAGACGTCGCTAAATGGCGACATTTAGCGACGTTTAGCGACTTTTATTAAGATTTTAAAAGATTAGTCGCTATAAGTTCAATTAAGGTCACTAAACGTCGCTAATATGTCTAATTTAGCGACGTTTAGCGACGTATATAGCGACCTTTATATTAAAAATATTTAGCAACGTGTTTAGCGACATCATTGACGTCGCTAAAATTTAATTTAGCGACGTTTTTCTTGGACGTCGCTAAACGTCGCTAAAATTTGGTTAATTAGGTCTCGATTTCATTTTTCCCCATCTGCTGAAATTTTAAAAAGAAAAAAAATTCCCCCCCCGCGCTCCGTCGACCCGCTTTACACCGCGACTACTCCGGTAAACCCTACTCTCTCTCTCTCTCTCTCTCTCTCTCACAGGACACATGTGACATTGACACAAATACGACACACACACAGACACTAACACAGACACAGACACGGCACACACACACACTGACACAGACACTGATCAGGACCTAGGGTTAGGGTTAGGGTTAGGGTTAGGTTTGTTGACATGGGGTTAGGGTTAGGGTAAGGGCCGACTGGCCCAAGTTGACGAGAGAGGTAACAGCAGCAGTGAGCACTGCTTACTAGCAGTGAGCAAGGGGAGACTTGAGGCACATCAGCCCAATGTGCAACAGGCAACTTGGGGAGGCACTGCACAGCTGAACATAGTGTGCATTAAGGTTTAGGTGCATTGTAGTTGGTTGTTAGCTTCTGCAGGTAGGTGTGAGGGGGTCCTAATACAGTGTAAACACTGCATCCTTGTGCAGCAACTTACTGAGCCAGTCAGCAACTAGTGCAAGGCAGGATGTGGATGTGTTTGAGATGGGGTTTGAACTCGTATGATTTGAAGGACATGAGGGCAAGTGTCAGATATAACACCAACATCTGAGAGAAGATTGGGTATTCATAGTGATACCATAGTGCACACATGAGTGTGTGGCTCGGGATAAGGGGTAATCAAATATTGAGGAAGAAGGTAAGCAGTAGCAGTGGGTGACTGATTTAAAGAGGTGTATTAGTCAGGTGTTTGAGTGAATATATGTGTTGAAGAGAATAAGTAATAGGTGTGAAGGTTGAGCATTCATATAGGTGTATCCCAGATCTGGGAGTATAGATGGAGTGTTTATATGAGTATAGATGGAGTGTTTATATGAAGTATAGAATTTAGAGTACTTAATAGGTGTTGTTGGTACCAGGTGAGTTTTGATTACAGAATTCTTAAGAGTGTATGTGTGTATCAGTGTGCCAGTTTGGGAGGTTAGGTTTTTTTACTAAAGGGAGTACAGTAATCTGCCGGTAAATATGAGTGAGTACAGTCACAATGCATGGGGTTATCCATTTCATAGAGCAATAGCCCGTGTACTTGGGAAACTTTTGATGCAAAAATTATTCAAGCACCAGGTGCCTTAGTACAATGCCATGACTCCTTTTCCCATAACGGACACTGACCTAGGAGTGTGGTTGGGGGCAGCTGCAGTTCTATAGTATGACACACTATTTGTAGTGTGTTGACTGCATACTTACCGTGCTTCTTCGATTGTCATCGACAATTTTTGCCGAAGGATCATCCGTACCGGAGGAATCGGAATGCTTTTCGTGTAGGAGTTATGGAGAAGGCCAATCCACCGCCAAGGTGGCCCGGATGCACGATATGGGAAGAGATAAAAGATTTACCAAGTGCTATCCAAGAGCCTGCTAAGGGGTACAAGTGTGACGGATTTGGTCGCACCCATAACTGGACGAAGAGGAGTATATTCTGGGATCTGCCATATTGGAGCACCAATTTGATCAGACATAACCTTGATGTCATGCATATCGAGAAGAATGTGTTTGATAACATAATTAATACTGTAATAGATGTAAAAGGGAAGACGAAAGATAATCCGAAGGCGAGGTTGGACTTAGAAGACATATGTAGACGTCCTGTATTGCATTTGATAGAGGAGGGGAATGGAAAGTTAAAGCAACCTAAGTCAGTTTTCTCACTGGATAAAGAGGATAAAGGTAGACTTTGTAGGTGGATTCAGGGTCTAAAGTTTCCAGACGGGTACGTGTCGAACTTGAAAAGATGCGTCGACCTCAAGGAGAACAAACTAGTAGGTATGAAGAGCCACGATTGTCACGTATTCATGGAGAGGTTAATTCCGATTGCATTTTGGGAATTCTTACCGCAGGTCGTTTGGGACCCATTGACAGAGCTGAGCATATTCTTCAGAGATCTTTGTTGTACTAAGTTGCTCGTCGATCGTCTAGAAAAGTAAAAGAGGGACACTGCGGTAACACTATGTAAGCTCGAGAAGGTGTTTCCTCCTAGATTCTTCGACTCTATGGAGCATTTGCCAATTCATCTTTCCTATGAGGCACGTGTTGGTGGTCCTGTCGGTTATCGGTGGATGTACCCCTTCGAGCGCCATCTGAATCACCTAAAGAGAAAGGTAAAAAATAAGGCACGGGTTGAAGGCTCTATTTGTGAAGCTTATGTTCTCGAGGAGATTACAAACTTTTGCTCGACGTATTTCAAACCGCATGTTGCTACTAATAGGATGAAAGCTCCCAGAAACGACAACGCATATCAGGAATCTAATGATGCAATACTCAAAGTATTCAATGCATCCGGAAAGCCCTCGGGAAAAATGAAGAAGAGATATTTGAATGACGATGAGCTAAGGGCTGCTTAATTGTATATATTACTCAATTGCGACGAGGATGAAGTGGAGAAGCTAGAGGGGTAAGTAATTAATACGTCCACGTTTACATAATCTCAATGTAATAGTATAAGATACTATTATGCTACTAATCAGCAGTTGCTTCATTGTTTTTCAGCACATATAATGATGAGTTAAGGTCGGTTAGACCCTACATAACAGACGAAGAAGTAGAACAAGATATGAGATGCCATTTTCCTTCTTGGTTGAGCGCATATGTAAGATGCTTGGTAATTACTTTTTATTTCTGCACTTGCAAAACAAATAACTTATTATCGCTACTTTGGTATTTAGGTCGATCGTCTAATATCACCCGAGACTGAATCTATTAGGACTCTAGCCAAGGGACCAATTACTGCCGTAAAAATATGGCCAAGTTTTTGTGTAAATGGGTTCAGGTTCAAGTCAACAAATGCTCCTATCAGAGACAGCTTTCTGGATCTTGATTCCACGAAAAATAGTGGTTTGTGTATCAAATCTTCAAACTACAAAGACGTCAATCCGGGCAATGATTATTTTGGCATCTTACGAGAGATTGTGGAGTTGACATATAATTATGGCCCAGAACCTGCTAATATCGTGCTATTCAGGTGTGAATGGTTCAATCCGATTCAAGATCAAGGTTGGAAAATTGACAAGCATGGCCTTGTGGATATAAACTACAAGCGTAGATATCAAGGCTACGAACCATTTGTCCTATCAAGTCAGGCTCAGCTCGTGTACTTCACAACTTATCCTAGACGGGGGACAGCGAGGTCGGATTGGTGGGCAGTATGCAAGACTAAAGCTAGAAATACCTTTGACATTGACGAAATAGCTTATCAGGAGGACGATCTACCTCTTGTAACAAATATTATAGATGTGGACTCAACGGAAGTTACTCATTACACGAGTAATAATGTAGAAGATGTAAAATTATCCGAAGAGGACGACGAAGTAGATGAAAGTGAAGACGAGGAAGAGGAAGAGCAGGACGAGGACAAGATAAATTTTCTGAAGATGATTGAAAATATAATATATTGCATGTAGAATGTAATTATATTTGGACTGTAAATATTGCATATAGAAGTAGATATTGACATTAACGAATATATGTATTATATTTTGACTGTATAATGCTTTGAGATATGTATCATATTTCGACTGTAGAATATAGTATATATTGTGTTTCTCTATATTCATCATATGTTGTTATCAGATATGACAGGACGACGCGGAGGATTCGGCAGGTCCCGAGGTAGACAAAGTGCCACTCCGGTACTGCCTACTGTTGGTTCCGGATCATCGTCGCCCAGTACTCCAGTATATCGATCAGTCACTTCTCCAACTGCGACGACGTTGCGTGGCATCACTCCGGGGACGAGTAGTTCCAGGCGTGATAGTACTCCCTCGTCCAGCGTTCCTTCTGCTGACGGAACCATGGAGACAGATGAGCATGTAGAGGAGGTCGTGCCGACGTTGTCCCAGCATCAGCAAGATCCTCCATGCGCACCACCGGAGGAGACGAGGACAAAGATTTGGGCCGACGGTACAAAGTAAGTCAATTAGATGGTTTTGTATATATTTGTGTTTCTCTTTATTCATCGTATATTGACTTTTTCAGTAGTCTAAATTATTATCTCTGTATAGATATCGTCCATCGTCGGTTCAGAGACGCCTGGGCCAATTTCTGAGGAACAACTACGGTGGCCCTTGGATCAACTACTCTGAGGCTCCGGAGGAGAGGAAGGCGTTCTGGTTTACGCACTTCCAGGTAAAAGTATATTAAATAAATCCTCTAATTTATGCTTATTCGTGATGCTAACTTAATGAATTATTTATTGTAGCAAACATATTTTTATCCTCCGCACCGGGCCGATTTGATCGAGCGGCTCTTTCCTACCGTTGCCGCCAAGCTTATCCGAGATGCTCTGGATGACCAGAAGGCTCGTGATCGTGCTGGAAAACCGATCCAAGGTTGGATCACGCCTGAGCAGTGGACTGCGATGAGGGCTAGATTCGACGATCCGACCTACAAGGAAAGGTCTAAGAAGGCCAAGGCGGCTAGGCAGAATGCTGCCAAGTGGTGTGGTGGCTCGATTCTGATGACGAAACATTTTCGTCGTTTGGTATGTTTTTTCTTTTAAAATATATTATTTTAATATAAGTACCATAAAATGGTACTTGGAAAAAATATTTAAGTTTAGTAATAAAAAATATATTTTTAACAGGTACAGAGGGGTGAGGATGCAAACATGGTGACCGTCTTCTTGGCCACCCATCGCAAGGACGGAAATCTCATTGATGAGAGGGCCTCACAGACCTATGTAAGTATTACTTTACTTTGTGTTTATTTTAATATAACTTAGGCAATTATTGAGTTTCCAAACCTTTTCTAGGCCGAGTATCTTAGGCTTAGTGAGCGGACGACTGCTAGTGCACCTACACCTGGAGAGGCTGGTGCTTCGTCGCAGCCCGGTCTATCTCCGTCGGCGGACGACCTGTGGGTGACCGCAGCTGGTGGTCTCTAGAGGGGTACGTACTACGGTACGGGCTCCTATGGCGCCCTGGTTACGATGCAGTCATCTAGGGCCTCCCCGACAGCTGCGCATTCCACACACCCCTCGCAGTCGCAGCCCTCGCAGTCGTCGGCCAGAGTCCAGGAGGCCGTCCAGGAGGCCGTTGACCGTCAGATTGCGTCTCTCCGTGATGACTTACTGCGAAGTATGGAGGACCAGTCCCGGTCCCAGCCGCAGACGGACGATCCGATGCTCATCGCACGATTGGATATGCTCGACCGCAGCATGACGGAGCTACGGGAATTGACAAATGATATTAGAGCCTCCAATGATCGCAATATCATGGAGCTGCAGGCGTCACAGCTATCGATGGGCGAGAAGCTGACGAGGATGCAGAATTCAATGGGTGATAGCAGTACGAGGCTGTTATCTACCCTGGATTCTTACAACCAGTGACTCGCAGACTTGGAGCGGGCACGGCCTCCACCGACGTCACTGACTTCTCCATCGACATCGGTGTCGATTCCACGGGACGAGTATGAGGAGTTCTTATCCTTCAAGTACGCCGGTGGTCAGCCTCCTGCAGATCCATAGTAGTATAGTTATTTTTATTATTATTTATGAATTATTGATACTTCAACAATAGACATGATGTATGATGTTTCTTGTGGTCTTTAATTTTTTAGTTAATTTAATTGGATTATATAGTTATCCACATTTAATTGGATTGATACTTCTTGTGGTCTTTAATTTAATTGGATTATATAGTTAACTAGATTGAATTATGTTGGTGTGTATGATGAAGATGATGTAAAACTGCAGAGAATCACCAATGTTTGCTTCTGGACACTATTTTTTTTTTTAAATTAGCGACGTTATTAGCGACGTTTAGCGACGTTTAGCGACGTTAAGTTACGTCGCTAAATACGTCGCTAATTAGCGATGTTGTAAAACGTCGCTAAGGACGTCGCTAATGACATCGCTAATGACGTCGCTAAACGTCGCCAATTGCTGACATGGCAATATAGCCAGGTCATTAAAGACGTCGGTGTAACGTCGCGATAGACGTCGCTAATCAGCGACGTTTAGCGACTTTTCTGAACGTCGCTATTTAGTGACTCGGCGTCGCAAAATGTCGCTAAATTTAGCGACATATTAAAGTCGCTAAAAAACGTCGGCAAAGCGACGTTTAGCGACGTTTTTTGTTTTAGCGACTTGGTATTTTCCGACTGCTTTAAAACGTCGCTAATTACGTCGCTAAACCTAATTAGCGACAATTTTTGGTTATTTAGCGACGTTTTTAGACGTCGCTAATTTGACTTTTTCTGGTAGTGTATGATCATTAGTCACTACAATAGTATGCGCAGGAAATACTACGTTACAATTACGAACTGATGCAGGGGTCACAACTGGTCATCTAGCTGGGTCGCTGTGCACGTAGCTAAAATGTACACATGTCGTACCCTCAATTACCATGTACACCAAGACAACAAATTAACAAGATACGCATTATAAAACTAGTATGTATAATACAAAAAATAACCTGTCCTAGCTATCATGTTATAAAAATATATTACAACTAAATAACGTATAAAACTAAATTATAAATCCTAGCTAACATATTAGTGTGCATGAAACCAGTGTCTAAACCTTGCTCAACACAGTACTCCTTATTAAAAATAGTTATAATTTATTATGAGGTAATTACAAACATAAATACCTATTCAAAAATATTAACACTTAAACACAAACACATACACTACACGTGTCTATACAATAATATGTCGACATATACGTACATGACGAAATAGGATTATACCTAGTCGATGATCACATCCGGAGGGTGTCCACTGCACGAGGTGGCCGATCACTGGCGTGCACAGTAACTACGACAGTGACAGCGACAATGTGGGTCACAGCAGCACGTACAGCAGTAGCTACGACAGCAGCTGCAGCGGCAACGGCGGTGGCAGGGTGGTTGTGGTGTGGTGGCGAGTTGCTGGCACTGGTCGGGACGGTGGCTAAGGCGGTGGTGGAGGTGGCTGGGTCGCTGTATTGGCGGTGGAGGTGACTGGGGATGATGATGATGGTGTTGTTGATGGTGATCGGGTGACGGTGAGGGGAGTGGTGGAGACGACGGTGGTGGCGATGATGGTTGTTGGAGGTGTTGGAGACGGTGAGGTAGGGGTGACGGTGGTGGAGACGACCGGGGTCGACGGTGGCTAAGGCGGGAGACGAGCGGAGGGGAGTCGGGTCGAGGGGAATAGGAGTCGGGTGGTGATGATGGTGTTGTTGATGACGACGGGGGCGGTGGTTACTGATGGCGGGGATGTTGGCAGTGGTCGAGGGCGGGGATAGGCGGAGGAGGAAGTCATGTTGGTGGTGGTGGTGCTGTGCAGTGGTGGTCGGGTGTAGGGTAGGCGGTCGGAGGAATGGGTGGTGCGGGTTGCTGATGGTGGTGGTGATATAGTTTCTAAGGTTTTCTTTGGGTGATGGTGGCTGTGAGTTATTTTAGAGAGAGAAAGAGAGTAGTATATGTAGGAGAGAGAGTGGGGAGATCTCCTTAGGATTAGGGCCGGCTGGGATATATTTTTCGGGAGGTGGGAATCCTCAACATGATGAAGGGATAGCTAGGATGAAGGGATTTTAAAATGGAGGGTGAGGATGTTAGGAGAAAATGTTGTAGAAAGTACAACAAATGGGGGGGGGGGGGGAATATTGGTGGACCGGTCAAAGAGGGGGGATGAGGTTCTTCATGTGTTGGGTCCAATGGGAGGGGGACACCTCATTGCATATTTTCATACAAGTCCCTTAACAATTGGGAAATTTGCACAATTAATGGAATTTGGGGTTGGATAAAGCAAAATACCATGTTTGGTATGATGTAGTGGGCTAAAATGGTGTGTGTTGTTTAGTATGAATCTTAAGGGTGTGAGTGGGGGTTTGGGTTGGAGTTGGGTCGAGTTTTGGGTGAGGTTGTGTCCTTACACCAATTTAATTAAAATTAGTATAATTGGTGCTCTTTAATTAATTGGAAATACACAGGGTTAAAATTGGGTGGAACACAAGTGTCATGGACGTAGTAGACTCAGAATAGAATAATATCATAATTTGGGTTGGACAAAACGGGTTGAGGTTGTGTCTCCAATTTCGATTGGAACGGACAAAGATGCAAAGTTGGATTTAATTGAATTTAAACATGGACGTTTGTAACGAATATTGTGCGACTAAAATAAAGCACAAGATTAAGTATTTATGACTTACACGAGGGTCAGAATGGTAGGCTGGCATGTCTAGGAAAAGTTTATGAAATTTGTTTGATTGTAATAGCTAGTGTAGTGCTCTAAATATTGAAGCAACGGTAAGGTGCCCTAAGTGATATAAATATTACACAATAAATCGAAACCATTGTGTTATAATTCTAATTGGCTCCAAATTAACCCTAGTCTCTCTATCTAAGCTAAGTAGACCTAAATTTTGGTCGAAAGGGTTTATAATCTACCCTTCTTAGAGTATTTCGTCCTCAAAATTAAAATAGACATATGGTAAAAACTATTGACTGAATTGAAATGCTACTACATACCTAGGCCTTCGAAGAAATAGGGAAAATGCTGTCGAATATCATCCTCTCATTCTCAGGTCGACTCGCCTGGTGCATGATGCCTCCATACGACATGAACTAGAGGGATAGTCTGACCTCGAAATACCTTCTCGCTTCTGTCCTGAATCTCTACAGGCTCCTTCTGGTATGACAAACTCGGCCCAATTGTGATCTCCGAGTGTTCAAGCACATGACTCAAATCTGGCACGTACCTCCTTAGCTGAGATACATGGAAGACGTCATAAACTCCTTCTAATGTCTGTGGCAAGGCTAATCTGTAAGCAACCTCTCCGATGCGCTCCAACACATTGAATGGTCCGATGTACCTCGGACTCAGCTTTCCTCTGCCTCCAAACCTGATGGTTCCTCGGGTAGGTAAGATTTTCAGAAATACATGATCTCCAACATGGAACTCTAGGGGTCGTCGATGCGTGTTTGCCCAATGCTTCTATCTGTCCTGTGCTGCTCGCAGGTGCCCTTGGATCTTCTTCACCTTCTCCACTGTACGAATAAACAACTCTGGCCTAATAATCTGCCTCTCGCCCAGATCGCTCTAGCACACTGGGGAACGACACTTCCTGCCATACAACGCTTCATAGGGAGCCATCTGAATGCTCGGTTGATAGCTATTGTTGTAGAAAAATTTGACCAAATATAAATGGTCCTCCCATGATCCACTGAAATCAAGCATGCACGCCCTTAACATGTCCTCTAATGTCTGAATGGTGCGCTCGGACTGGCCATCTGTCTGCGGGTGATACGATGTGCTGAACTTCAGGCGGGTACCGAGACTCTCTTGCATACTCCACCAAAAGTAAGATATGAATCTTGTATCCCTGTCAGACACTATACTGACTGGCACTCCATGCAGTCGTATGATCTTTCTCATATACATATCTGCTAAGACCTCCATAGACTGCCCAACTTTGAAGGATAAAAAGTGAGCGGACTTGGTGAGTCGATCTACGATTACCCATACTGTATTGCGACCACTAGGGGTCCTCGGAAAGCCTATAACGAAGTCCATAGTAAGGCGCTCCCTTTTCCACTCAGGTATCAGAAGCGGCTGAAGTAAACCTGCAGACCTCTGATGCTCAGCCTTGACCTGCTGACACACCAGGCACTTCGCCACAAAGCAGGCTATCTTCCTCTTCAGTCCATGCCACCAATAGTACTACCTCAAGTCTTTGTACATCTTTGTGCCTACTGGAAGAATAGAGTATGTTGAATTGTGCGCCTCCGTCATCAGCTCCTTACGAAGTTCTCCATTCGAAACATAAAGACAATCTCCATATCCCAAAGTCCCGTCCTCGTGTTTGCGTAATTTTGTCTGCATCCCGGCCTCTGTCCTCTTTCGAAGCCCCTGGAATCTGGTATCTGTTGGCAAGGTAGCCTTGATCCTCTCAACCAATATCGATTGTACCTAAAAACTTGACAACTGGCCGTCTGCTCCGGGCATAACGACCTCTATACCCAACTGCTCTAGATCTCTCAATAGATGTTGCTGGGTAGTCAAAAAGAATGCCATGGGCCTCCTGCTCAATGTGTCAGCTACCATATTGGCCTTTCTCGAATGGTACTATAGCTCGATCTTAAAGTCTGTCATCACGTCGAGCCAACGTTTTTATCTCTGGTTCAGGTCCTTCTGAGTATAAACGTACTTCAGGCTTTTGTGATCTGTGAATATCTCCACTCGTTCTCCGTATAGGCAGTGCCTCTAAAGTTTCAAAGCAAAGATTACTATGGCAAGCTCCAAGTCATGAGTGGGATAGTTATTCTCATGGGTCCTCAGCTGCCTAGAGGCATAAGCCACAACCTTCCTACGCTACATCAAGATGCATCCTAATCCTTTCCCGGACGTATCGCTATAGATCATGAATCCTTCGGGTAAAGAAGGTATAGTCAAGATAGGTACAGTAGTCAGACGCTTCTTTATCTCATCGAATGTCATTTGACACTCCTCTGTCCAGGTGAACTCCTGCTCCTTGCGGGTCATCGACTTTGCGATCCTTGCGAAGATCTCTACGAACCTCTGGTAATATCCGGCAAGTCCTAGGAAACTCCTCACCTCTAAGACGTTGGTAGGGGTCGGCCACGTCTCTACTGACGAAGTCTTCGCTGGATCTACCGAAATACCATCTCCTGAGATAACGTGTCCAAGAAAAGTGACACGATCTAGGAGGAACTCATACTTGCTCAACTTGTTATAAAGCCTCTCACGCCTCAGCGTTTCTAACACTAATCTCAAGTGCTCTCCGTGCTCCTTGTGGATTTTTGAATACACCAAGATGTCGTCGATGAAGACTACCACGAACTGGTCCAGATATTGGTGGAAGACCCTGTTCATCAGCTTTATAAATACTGTAGGCATATTCGTCAGTCCAAAAGGCATCACCAATAACTCGTAGTGACCATAACGAGTCTTGGATGCCGTCTTTGGAATGTTTTCTCTCCGCACCTTTACCTGATGATAACCCGATCTCAAGTCGATCTTCATGAACACCGCTGCTCTTGTCAGCTGGTCGAACAAATTATCAATCTGCGACAGAAGGTACTTGTTCTTGATAGTCAAAGCATTAAGGGCTCTGTAATCAATGCACATACGGACTGTCCCATCCTTTTTTGGTACAAACAACACTGGTGCTCCCCAGGGTGATGCACTAGGACGGACAAATCCCTTGATCTGTAACTCCTCTAACTGTAGCTTTAGCTCATCCAGTTCCTTCTTTGCCAACCGGTACACATTTGAAGATATCAGTGCTGCTGCAGGTACTAACTCAATAGTAAACTCCACCTCTATATCCGACGGTTGGCCTGGCAACTCCTCCGGGAAAATATCCTCGAACTTTGCAGCTTCAGCTGTCTGTCCTATTCCTCGCTCGATGGTGCCCCATATGTACTCGAACTTTGAGTAATCTGGCGGTCTAAAAATGACGCTACCCCTCCGATAATCCAGTATGGCATTGTACTGGCTCAACCAGTCCATGCCTAGCACAACGTCAAAGTTTGGCATCGAGAATACCAAAAATTGTGCTCTCATCTCCCTACCACACACGACTACCGAGCATGTTCTAATAGTGCTGGTAACCGGTACGATGCCTTCTCTTGTAAGAATCTTCTAACTCTTAGGCAAGGAAGAAGTAGCTACTCTATGCATGGCTATGAAACTACTAGATATGAAAGATAGTGTAGCACCAGAATCAAACAATGCAGTCGCAGGCAATGATGCAACTAAAATGGTACTTGTGATAGCTTCCCCTTCTGGTTCCTCCTCAGTCGCTGTTAGGGCAAAGGCCTGCCTGCGCCTCTGTCCTCCAGCCTGTTGTCTGGGTCAATCAAATTGTGCCTCCTATGGGGCCAAGGGTGGTGCTCTCTGAAATCCTCCAGGTGTTGGTGGACGTTGGCTTCCTGGCGGTGGTAGTATCCTCAAGGCTGGTGCTGCTGGCCTCTGTCCTGTCTGCAGTGCGACATCCCTGCGCTGTGGGCAATCTCTGGCAAGGTGCTGACTCGCTCCACATATCATGCACAATCAAAGCTTCTTCCGACAATCGCTGACAAAATGTCCCTTCTTGCCACAATGGTGAGAAGTCAGAAGCTTCTTGTGTTGGTATGGCACTGTCCTCTGCTGTGTCAGCGCTCCCGGACAACTGATCGATCCTCCTACTCCGGGCTGGGCTCTGGCTGGTATGGTCGTGCTGGAACGCCTCCCTCCTCTGCCAATGGCCTACTGGATCCTCGCCTCTAAAAGAACCTCCTCATAAGAGATCCTCGCCTGTGTGGTGATGTACCTCTACAGCTCGAAAGTCAGACTGTGATAGAATCGCTTGGCCTTCTCCAGGTCGTTGGGTATCAAGGCGGCACCAAATCAGCTAAGTCGACTAAACTCTGCGTCGTATGCGTCTACGGACATATTCCCTTGCTCTAGGTGCAGGAACTAGTAGTATAAGGCATTCCTGACCGTAGCCGGGAAATACTTTGCATTGAAGTACTCTAAGAACTGCTTCCACGTCTATGTCTTGCCGACGCTGCGCTCTATGGAATCCCACCAGTGATGGGCATTATCTTTCAGTTGGGCCCTTATTGCGGTCATCCAAAGATCTGAATGTAGTTAAGAAGCCTCCAGTAGCATCTCCGTGTTGGAGACCCAATCAGAGATCTCCTATGCATTCTTGCTGGCCGAAAAGGTATTCGGGCCCATGTGGCAAAATCCTCGTACAGTACCAGCTGGCTGGATAGGTGTAGGTACTGCTATGGGTGCTGGGGCAGGTGTCCTCTCCAGTACTACCATCAAGCTCTATCTCAGGGTCTCGGTCTGATGCCACTGCGCCTACATCGTAGCCTGGAAGAACTGGAATATCTGTGACTGTCCCTCCGGATGTGGCATCTAGGGTGGAAAGGGTGGAGGTGGTGGAAGTAGGACCTTCTACTGCGTCGTAGGTGTCTCCTCAGATGTCGGCCTCTCGGACTGCGGTATCGGCATAGCCCTCGAAGTCTGATCCTCGAAGTGCTGCATCGGGACAGTCTGAGAAGTCTGGCCTTCCAGTTGCTGCATCTGGTCGTTAGGAGCAGTCTGGTGCCAATATATCAACTGGGCCTGTGGAATCACCGGGTCCAGCGGTGGTGGATGCTCTCCGGGTGGTCCCTAGGACGTCTCCTCTCTCGGTGCGGTGGCGGATGGCACTATGGCACCGTATGCCTTGCGTCTACTGCGCAAGTTTATCTCGCTGCAAGAGATAGAACAACATTAAAAGAGTACAAAAACAAGCAAACAAGATACATATATTTTAAAAAATACGAAGGAG
Organism: Iris macrosiphon; assembly: GCA_036927795.1. Taxonomy (NCBI): domain Eukaryota; kingdom Viridiplantae; phylum Streptophyta; class Magnoliopsida; order Asparagales; family Iridaceae; genus Iris; species Iris macrosiphon. The sequence goes on from JAYESA010000003.1 coordinate 25,140,382, forward strand.
GTTCAAAGATGTAATCAAAGTGGATGAGATCTAGTAATTTCTATCCTATTGCAGGCTCGCTGGACATGTTACCATACCACAAGTGATAAACAGGACCTGCATGGGTCACCACTAAAACCATGTCACGCTCAGTCCCATAATACACGGGACCAGGCCATGTGGCAATGGCCAGCTAATACGTCTCCAAGGGATTACCCAATTTAATGGACCCAACGAAACATACTACGCTGTCCTAAAAACTAACAAGTCTAATACTATCATACAACAGGTAATGTCTAATCTCATCCATAATATAAATAAGAAGTACATAAATAAATACTAGAAAATAAGTACAAAGTCTAAAATATTATAGTACAATCAAGATATGTCTGATGGGAACAAACCCACTACAAATAATAAAATAAGGGTACTGAAAGACAGAATAAAGAGTCTAAAATATTATGCTCCAGTCCTAGGCGGAAGGCCTACCAATGATCAAGGGAACTCTGAGGGAAGCACCTCTAGCTCCTCCTCGGATATGAACCTCGTCTCCTACCCGGGTCTGTACACGGTAGGATAGTAAGCCTCATCCAAATCTGGAAGGGAACCAGGTCCTCAGAGGGACGTAACAAGATACAAAAATGCATGCCAATATAAATACTGAATAAAATAAAGGGGGTGTGCTAACTATCTAAGTGAATACAATATGAGGACAACCTTGGTACGTATGGGTAGGTATAGGCATAACGTCCATACTCCAAAGAGTGTGGTATCTGTATATGTAACATCCATCATTCCGAAGAATGAGGTATTTATAAATATATACGTCCGTATCGCTCCGAAGAACGCGGTATCTGTATAAAGAAAGTCATTTGATCCGTGGCTCCTCCGGATACTGCAGATTCCAATGTGTGTATCCCATACGCCTACTAGTTGTCCTCCCCGCCCAATACGGATATACAAGTCGAATACACGACGTGCATACCACGTAACTACATGCAAAGTCTCAACTAACTAGATAACCCTGATTACGTACTAAACCGTAATGCATGTCACACGCACCGATAGCTAGTCGGGTACGCGAACCCGCATCCCAATATGAGTTTGTTATCGTGATGCGTATAGAAGTGTCAGGGTCTAGGAAGATATCGGAATATTTTCACAAAGATAGGAGAGTCTGCTAGTGACGAAGTCAAATACACTACTTATCAACGCATTCGTTGACTGCACCCGAGGCAATCTCGGACGCGCACAATTATATATATATATTGCAACAAGATATCATACAATAGTTTATAATTTAAATTAAACAGTAAATCGGGCATGGTATACTTGCTTGGGTCCTCAAGCTGCGAGTGCCAATATCCTGCTCCCGAAGCCTCGCCTGAACGGTCCAGCGACCCTATATATATAATATAATAATACAATTATCAGTCACTACAATAGTATGCGTAGGAAACACTATGTTGCAATTACGAACTGACGCAGGGGTCACAACTGGTCATCTAGCTGGGTCGCGTGTGCCCGTAGCTAAAATATATACGTGTCATACCCTCAATTACCGTGTACACCAAGACAACGAATTAACAAGATATGCATTATAAAACTAGTACGTATAATACAGAAAATATCCTATCCTAGCTATTATGTTATAAAAATATGTGTCACTACCACGTTCCAAAAATAGGGGTATTTTCAACTTTTTATATATTATTAATATTGTGTGTATTTAATTTAATTAATTGCATAAGATGTATATTTATATATATTATATATATACAGTGTTCTTAATGTTTGAGCTAGTAGACTTGACCTAGAAGCCCACTAGATGAACACATGACCGAATTATAGGATTATAAATTTAATTTGTATTATTTAGGATTTAATTTTTGAGATTGTAATTAATTACCGTGATTGTTACACCCTACCGTTGTTGCAATATTCGGAGCCCAACATTAGCCCATAATTTCTAACAAGTTATTGCATTCTAGACTTGACACGCCAACTTAGGCGCTGGACCTTTCCGTCACTCAAAATCATAATCTTTTGTGCTCTAATTTAATTTTACAACTTTTCGTATCCAAAATCTACTATTTAATCATGTGTCGCGCACCCGTGTCGTTGCCATCAATTTTGAGGCACCAGCTCAACCCGTTTAGCCAGACCAATTAAAGGATCCAAGACTGACACCAAGCCTACATCTTTCATGACCTTTGTGTCACTCATAATTATGCTCTCTTGTGCTTTATTTTAGTCGCACAATATTCGTCATGGACGTTTATTTTAATTCTAAATAAATTCCAACTTTGTATCGTTGTGCGTTCCAATCAAAATTGGAGACACAATCTCGATCCATTTTGAGCAACCCAAATTAGGGTGATATTCTGTTTTGAGTCTTCTTCACTAATGATACTTCTGTCCCACTAAATTTTAGCCCCTTGTACTTTCAAATAATTTTTTAACACCGCTTGCATTTATTCTTTAATTAAATTGGGGATACCAACTTTGACTAATCCTGTTTTAATCCCAATTTAATCCAAATACCCTATTCATTAAGCCCATACAACACACACACCACCCACCTTCTCTCTCCTCCCTCCGTATAAACACCACCGTAGCTATTTTTCCCATTCCCTTTTTCTGCTTCCCTTCTTCTTCTTCTTCTTCTTCTTCTTCTTCTCCTTCTCCTCCTTCTTTTAAAAAAAAGAGGGAATAGAAAACCAACATCATCTGCAACCCGGCCAAGCTCTGGCCCCCTACTCCGGTCGCAACCCCGGCCGAGCTCCCTGCTCTCCTCCCCTCTTCCCTGGCTTCCTCCCCCGCCTGAGTCCAACCCCGGCTGCTACAACTCGAGCTCCACCCGGCCGAGCTTCTTCCTTCTCTGGCCACGAGAACCAACACCACTATCATCAGCTCCACCCCGACCACCCGCTTCTCCTCCAAGCCTTGACTCCACCACCTCCACAGCAGTTCACACGTGCTTGAATCCCTCCACCCCACTGAACCACCCTCCGACCTCCTGCTGTACATCCCGTACCTCCGTTCGATAGCCCCGAGCTTCCCTCCTCCACTGCTCTTCCCTCCTCCGGCTATTAACTTCGGCCACCACACATGTAGTTACCCCGTTCACCACCTTCATTATACGACCACCTCGAACCGGCCAACTCTCCACCACCATCGTCGATATCCCCTCCGGCCGACCAGTCGGGGGTGGGGAGTATTTTAGTGTAGATATGTGATCATACCCTTCATGTACAAGTCTTGTTCACATGTTAGTGTTGGTCATACACCGTACGTATGACTAGCTAGGCCAATATTCCTGTACAAGTTCTCAAGATGATCACATGTTAAAGCTAGTACTCACACACTTAGTTATAGTATTCTTGTTCATTGACATATTGTTCCTTCCCGCATTTATTTACAGTATTTCCAGTATTATCTTTATTGTATATCGCTCGTACATGTATATACATCTTGTATATTTCCATCTATTTACTGCTACATAGTTTATATCATTGATATAGAACTGCTGTTAGAGATGTACTTTGCTCCTTCCTGACTGGAAATATTTTTTCAGACTATGCCTTAGAGGACCGGTGTCCGATATTTTATGGACCACACGGAGAGTAGCTGCAGACTTGGACTTGGTAGTTCAGTTATGATTTTGGGAGGTCTAGCCGAAATTATTAGTTATCTAGTTAGTTTCCTTAGCATATTATTTGGTACCGGATTTGTCTCCGGCATACTTTGTTGAGACTTGGATATTATTGTTGAGTAGATTATTTCTATTTAGACTTGTGTTGCATTTTATTTTATTTTCTTCGATATCTTATCGTGCTGTAGTTATGTGATTGAGTATGTTGTTCATATTATATTATGATTATCCGTGTCTCTTTATGGAGTTGGATGCTCGTGTGAGATTGTTTAGATAGTATCATGACCTAGACAGCGTTCTACCGCCGATGCTGCGGCGTAGACTGGACGTACCCATGTACTCGTGCCCAAATTCCAGGTGCAGGTGGTGACAATACGTTACAACTAAATGACGTATAAAACTAAATTATAAATCCTAGCTAACATATTAGTGTGCATGAAACCAATGTCTAAACCTTGGTCAACAAAGTGCTCCTTATTAAAAATAGTCATAATTTATTATGAGGTAATTACTAACATAAATACTTATTCTAAAATATTAACACTTAAATACAAACACATACACTACATGTGTCTATACAACAAAACGTCGACATATACGAACATGACGAAATAGGATTATATCTTGTCGATGATCGCGTCCGGGGGGTGTCCGCTGCACGAGGTGCCCAGTCTCCGGCATGCACAGTAACTACTGCAGTGACAGCGACAATACGGGTCACAGCAGCACGTACAATAGTAGCTCCGGCAGCAGCTGCAGCGGCAGCGGTGGTGGCAGGGTGGTCATGGTGTGGTGGCGAGTTGCTGGCAGTGTTCGGAACGGTGGCTAAGGTGGTGGTGGAGGTAGCCGGGTCTCTGTTGTGGCGGTGAGGGTGATTGGGGATGATGATGATGGTATTGTTGATGGTGATCGGGTGACGGTGAGAGGAGTGGTGGAGACGACGGTGGTGGCGATGATAGTTGTTGGTGGTGGTGATGGAGACGGTGAGGTTGGGGTGACGGTGGTGGAGACGGCCGGGGTCGACGGTGGTTAAGGGGGGGATTCGAGCGGAGGAGAGTCGGGTCGAGGGAAAGAGGAGTCAGGTGGTGATGATGGTGTTATTGGTGACGACGGGGGCGGTGGTTACTAATGGCGGGGATGCTGGCGGTGGTCGAGGGTGGGGATAGGCGGAGGAGGAAGTCGTGCTAGTGGCGGTGGTACTGTGTAGTGGTGGTCAGGTGTAGGGGAGGCGGTCGGAGGAATGTGTGGTACGGGTTGGTGATGGTGGTGATGATGTAGTTTCTAGGATTTTCTTTGGGTGATGGTTGCTGTGAGTTATTTTAGAGAGCGAAAGAGAGTAGTATATGTAGGAGAGAGAGAGGGGGGCTCTCCTTGGGATTAGGGCCGGCTGGGATATATTTTAGGGGAGGTGGGAAACCTCAACATGATGAAGGGATAGCTAGGATGGAGGGATTTTGAAATGGAGGGTGAGGATGTAAGGAAAAAAAAGTTGTAGGAAGTACAACAAATGGGGGGAGGGAATATTGATGGACCGGTCAAAGAGGGGGGATGAGGTTATTCATGTGTTGGGTCCAATGGGAGGGGGACACCTCATTGCATATTTTCATAAAATTCCTTTAACAATTGGGAAATTTGCACAATTAGTGGAATTTGGGATTGGATTAGGCAAAACACCATGTTTTGTGTGATGTAGTGGGCTAAAATGGTATGCGGTATTTAGTATGAATCTTGAGGGTGTGAGTGGGGGTTTGGGTTAGAGTTGGGTCTAATTTTGGGTGAGGTTGTGTCCTTACACCAATTTAATTAAAATTAGTATAATTGGTGCTCTTTAATTAATTGGAAATATACAGGGTTAAAATTGGGTGGGACACAAGTGTCATGGACGTAGTAGACTCTGAATAGAATAATGTCATAGTTTGGGTTGGACAAAATGGGTTGAGGTTGTGTCTCCAATTTTGATTGGAACGGACAAAGATGCGAAGTTGGATTTAATTAAATTTAAACATGGACCTTTGTAACGAATATTGTGCGACTAAAATGAAGCACAAGATTAAGTATTTATGAGTTACACGAGGGTTAGAATGGTAGGCTGGCATGTCTAGAAATAGTGTATGAAATTTGTTTGAAGGTAATAGCTAGTGTAGTGCTCTAAATATCGAAGCAACGGTAAGGTGCACTAAGTGATATAAATATTGCACAATAAATCTAAACTACTGTGTTCTAATTCTAATTAGCTCCAAATTAACCCTAGTCTCTCTATCTAAGCTAAGTAGACCTAAATTTTGGTCGAGGGGGTTTACATATTATAATTGTGTAAAAGGAACTAATGCCTAGACAAGTTGGCTAACAAGTGCCGGTAGCTAAATGTCCAAAAGAGAAGAATGCATAAAATGAGTAGTGATCAAGAAATACACTCGTCCCCTTCAGCGACCATCCGTCTAGTATACTTCATCGTTAGGGGGATAAGCTGGATCCTCTAGTGCTTGCTCTAAACCTGGCCATATAAAACCAGTGGGATTATACCCCAAATAACAAGTACCACAAGGAAGCACAAAAGAAGAAACAAAAACCATATCAAGAATATACTGTAAGAGCCAAGAATCATTAGCACGTGCCCAATCTTTGAGATAACATGACACTCCTTCACCAAACAAGGACATAAAATACCATGCCACCCAAGATAAGGTATATTCCATGATTATGGTCAATCTAGAATTCTGTGTCATAGCTCGATCCATATTCCATCATAGCATAATGACCCAAATCCCCAACTAAACAAGGACAGAAGTTGAATACCACACTATGATATTCCATGTCCCTAAGCTACTAGCAGAATTACAATCACAACCAAGTCATATTAGAACGGCCAAACAATATTACGGCTTGTTATATGGAGTCTGGTTTATCCCATATATAATAATAATAATAATAATAATAATAAGCATCCTCAGATCATGCCATGTCGAGCAGGGCTAACCGATCCAATATTATACAGACAGAAAATCATGATTGCACCGGTACTCTATATGGCCACCACGCTAATTGTCGTACCATTCTCCCTTTGGACCACCTCGCTAATTGATCAGTAACAGTTTCAACCTTCCTATAGGAAAAATGCTGGCTCGATCTTAAATATAAAAGTCAAATATTGTACTCTATTATATGTGAATGATATACAATATCCGTGACGACAAGCCTTACACACCATGAAAATTATCATGGAGTGACTCATCACGCACGATCTCGGGATGCCATTCCCTCTCAATGTTCTGATCAGTTTTTATGTTACCTATTTAACCCTTCAGTGATATGGAATTTCCTGCCGTGGCCACATGAACATTTTCCTTAATAATTTGGTACAGAGTATGGGCACATTTGATACGAATCCATTTAATATAAGGAGTCTAGTCTGGATTCACCCAAATATAGATGCAACAATCAAATAAGCAATAACCTAGACATGCTATGGTTCTGACACATTATCATTTCTGTGCCAAGAATTCAGGAATATAATATTATCCACCGAGCAGGAATCTTCATGTCATACTCAGTGTACATGTTGGCCAATATCCCACACTCAACGTATAATATAGACGTTATAAACAGGCGAGCATGACAAGTGTATCAGCCCGAATACAATAACTAAGTCAGGATACCAAACCAATCAGTTGGTCACATGAATCATGTTTTGATCAAGTCAGAAGTCATAATTAATTAGGAATATAATATCTCATATGATTGAGTCACGGTCATGAATGCCTTATTAATTCCTCAATTTATGGGGTCATATATCATCAATCATGGCCAAGGTCAACTAATCTATAACAAGCACTAGTACACAACATGATCTATGCATGCACAACCAATCACAAGAAGTCCTGGGTCATCGCACTTTGCAACTGCCAATATAGGATAGTCAGGAATAATGGTGCACTATGCACGAGTAAGCAACTATATGGCACACAAACCTATAACACTAGGTCACAGAAGTTATGGCACATAAGTCTATAACATGGCGTACAAAATTGAAAATTGAGCAGCAGGAGGATGTGGCACACAAATCAATAATTACGAGAATATGCGCATTCTACATCTCCAAGTAAACTAGCACACAAATTAAGAATTACGAGTAAGAGAAGTGGCACACTTTGCAAGTGCAAAATAACTACAAGACAAAACATGAGTCACCAAGAGGCACGACAGTCGAGGTTATGACAGTCGAGGGCATGACAGTCGAGGGCCTCGGACATCGAGACGTGCCAAAGTCAAGGCTCGCTTATTGAGGCTGAACTAAGTAAGAGTATGCCAAGAGTTAACAAGTGCTCCGGGTTATTAATCCATCAAAAGTGCGCCAACCATTGAGCGTACAGAAAATGCGACAAGGGTTATATGTATAAGAGTGACGCACTTTTGATAGTTAGTACAAAATGTGCCAATTGTGTGTCGGTCTGCTAGTAGCAGCAAGGAGACACAAGCTTACCATTCAGAGGTTACCTTCGAGGACAGTAGGCCAGAGAAGGTCGCATGCTCAAAGTTGAGGAGATGGAGGAGTAGTACCACGGATGTCAACATCACCTTCTGGTATTCATATTTATGATACAATAACAAGGTAGCTAGTGACCTCAGTGGTAAGAATACCAGCTCGGCCCTATCAACCGATGCAACAACAACAAGGCTTGGGAGAACCGATAAGGTGTACTTATTGCGGTAAGGGATGGCACACTAGAGACATGTGTCTATGAAAAAATAAGCTATGTTTAAGGTATGTTAGTGAAAACCACGGGATGAACACTTGTCCGTTGATGTAGAGGCCATCAAGGCCAGTCTAACAGTTTTTGGCCTTGCCAGCCCCAAGGGCTGTATAGTCTGGAGGGCCAATATTGGCAGTGAGGCCGTTAGCGCATATTTCTTTGCCGATGCAGGCTCAGATGTACAGGCAGCAGCAAATAGGGCATCAGAGGCCACAACTGCGTATTCAGGAAGGAAGCAGCAGGGATCCAGCAGGCCAAGGGCAAGCTTTTACTTTATCCTTAGAGGAGGCTTTGGCGTCAGGTGACGTAGTGGCATGTAACATTCTTGTCCCATCTTTTCCTACCATAATATTATTTAATTCAGGATCTTCTCATTCATTTGTATTTGCACGATTCTCAAAACATATTCGATTGGAGTTCGAGGCATTGTCAGAGAGGCTGAATATACTTATTGGTAATGGGCTCGTGGGAGTTAGTAGAGTGTGCTTAGCAAGTCCGATCATAGTGTATGGGCATTCATTACCTCAAGGTTGATTAATTTCCCTATGGGTAACTTTGACGTTATCTTAGATATAGATTGGTTGAGAGACAGTCATGCGACGATAGATTATTATAACGGTAGAGTAATGTTTAGCATTCCTAGTGTAGAAGGATTTGCCCTTAGCAGATTGGTGGAGGACCAACATAAAGAAGTGATTACAGCAGTAATAGAAGTAGAGGGACCCATTTCCAAGATAGTTGATGAATTTATGGACATATTTCCTGAGGAGCTTCTAGGATTACCCCCAATAAGAGAAGTAGAGTTATGTATAGAGTTGATGCCGATAGCAGAGCCAATATCCAGTAAAGTTTATCAGATGTCGCCAACAGAACCCAATAATTTGTATCCAAGAAGTTTGTTCGGACTAGTAGATCACCATAGGGAGCGCTAATGGTATTTTTAAAGAAGAAAGATGGGTTAACACGATTATGTATCGACAATAGACAACTAAATACAGTAACAGTAAAGAACAAGTACCCATTGCCCAGAATAGATGACTTTTTTGATCAGTTGAGCGAAGCCAGAGTATTTTCCAAGCTAGATCTTCGATCAGGATATCATCACGTGGGAGTTCGGAAGCAACACATACCAAAGACAACATTCACGTCACGGTACAGACAATATGAGTTTTTCGTAATGCCATTTGGACTGACTAATACACCAACAATATTTATGGATTTGATGAACTGAATCTTCATGCAATACCTAGATCAATTTATAGTGGTATTCATAGACAACATCCTTGTTTATTATCGTAACAAGGAAAAGCATAAGGAACATCTTCGAAAGGTTCTGCAGATTTTGATAGAGCATCAGTTATATACGAAGCTTAGTAAGTGTGAGTTCTGGTTAGATTATGTATCATTCTTGGGAAATATTATCTTAAGAGAAAGAGTGTCAGTGGATTCCAAGAAGGTCGAGGCAGTAGAGAATTGGCCTATACCGAGGACAGTAGCGAATGTACAAAGTTTTATTGGGCTAGTAGCATATTGTTGAAGGTTCATGGAAGATTTTGCAAGGATTTCTGTACCGATAACTCGTTTGACATGTAAGAAAGTTAAGTTTTTTGGTCAGCTGAATGTTAGACAACATTTGAAGAACTAAAGAAGAAGATGATTTCTGCACCGATCCTTACACTCCCTGTAGGATCAGGAGGGTTTACAGTTTACTTTTCCATGCTTTATTTTAGTCACATTATTCTCATGCCATGACTGTTACTCACAAATTTACTTTTCCATACTTCGTTTTAGTAAAAACTTTTGTGACACTTTTTATGAAAAAATAACACTTATATCCTTTTTTTGTTGCGGACGATTTTAATATGCAACATGATTCAATTCTTCTGACAAATTTGATAATCATGAGCCTAACTTGACCTACTACGTACATGATACTTGTATCCCATCTATTTGAGCTCTCACAAACTCCATAAATATTATAAATCACCTTGACAACATTCGTTGCGTTATGCGATACCTATTTTGTTATCGCACTCAACCGAGCTCAAACCCCTAACCCGAACCCTTGAACGAACTTCTTTGGTTAATGCACAATATCCGAAACCCATCCTCTACTTTACAATACACCAAACACATTTTCACACACAAAATCTTATTATTTCAATCATTTGAATTTAAATTCAGCATCTTCCTAATTTAGTAACAATCTATTATACCTTCTATATTTATAACCAATTTAAACCAAACAAATATTTATTTATGACAGCCCCCATGATTAAAATGCTGCAATTATAACCAAGATTTTAAATACCTAAACAAATCAAACCATCCATGCATGCCTTTATCTAACACCTATATATACTCTCTTCCCCTAAAACTTTAGGGTTGGCCCTATTCTCCCCCTTTCCTCCTCTTCTTCCCCCTCATTATCCTCCCTCCGCCTTTATCCTCTTCTCCCCCCTCATTCTTCTCCCTCTACTTCTCTTTCCATTTCTCCCGTACAGCCCAAAAACTACCCCCCACATGTCGGTCGAACAATAGGGCACCACAGCAGCCGAGATGCTATGTTGCTATGCACATGCTCTACAAAGCACAAAACAACCTTACCATAGCCCAAAAATACATCCCCCTCGAGGCCATCACATTCTTCTTCGAGTTCCAAGTGGTTTGGACTTTGTTCAAGAATTCTAGAGGCTAGAATCATGACTTGAACACCTACCATAATCGCAACTTGGTATGCTTCTTTACCTTCGGATTCATTCCTTTCGTTCTTGATATAATAATAATAATAAGCCAAATTCGATTTGGAACTTTTTGTAGAAATATTTGAGCATCAGGTGTCCAAAAATGAATGTGTTTTATTGTTTTTGCGATTCCAGGAGCTTTCAGACATGAAAATGTGATCCGTTTGAAGTTTTGGAAAGCTGACGCGAAAGAATACGACATACTCTAACCGCATAATTTATTAAATAATTCTAATTGATGAAGTATTTTTTACAATTCGGGGACAGACTATACGACACAGACTTTTATGAGTATTCATTAAAACATGGATATAGTAAAGCATATTCCCAATAGACTAGAGATAAAATATAGATAGTGTTGAGTTGTATTTAATTTAAATTTCTTCCTTAGGACATTAGGGATCCGTGACATATTCGGACGTGGACTTTAGACAGACATTATCGCGGCACCAGGAACAGACAAGTGCACCTTGCCATGATGTATTACAGTTTCTAATGTTATATATATATATATATTATATATATATATATATAGATATATATATATTATCATATTTACTTCTTGTGCACAGTATGTTACCTTAGGACCGTAGTAGATACATAGCATCCGAGTTATATTCGGGTGCCGACGTCCGTTAGCGGAGTCGGGTAACGATATTAGAGTTATCTTCACGATGCCATAGTCGTGCTGATATTTCTACATCAAACCTTAGAACACATGGCACGACATTTTATATGACAGCATTTGTACTCGATATTTTCATGGAGATCAGATTATGTGTTGGATCTAGGACTCGCGACTTGTTTTATTAAACTATTATTACTATTTATGACTTGATGTAATAGTTACAGGTTCTGGCCTAGCGTGTTACAGATATGAGATGCGTGGTCACATTGGAGGGGAGAGCATACACTGTGTGTTGGGATAATTTCATCATTAGTTGTCGTTAACTCTTTAGAGAGCTTTGGGTTTTCATTAGCTGCTACTAGTTCCATGACAGGGGCTTATAGGTTTTACATTAGTTGCTGAAGTGTCTATTAAGATCTTTGGGTTTACACCATGGCATCCTGGCGTACAAGTGATGTTATCAAGTGTATTCCACCTAAACGGTTACAGTAGCCTTACCCCTTGAGTACCTTGTACTATTATACTGTTTACTACTGGTATGTTGTTGTTTTTTTACCTTGTTATGTCTCCTGAGGACCTGGTGCCTTTCCAATTTTGTAGCATAGACTGTCATGGAGTCCTTATGTAGCTACTAATGCATATCGTCTTGTTATACATGTATTAGGACTAGTACTGATTTTATTTCTTATACCGTTATATTTACTTATTTTTGTTGTTTACTCTTCTACTGCTATAGCCTAGTTTTGTAGACTCTATTTATTTTTCGAGTCTATTTGAGATTGTGTGTTACTGGCGGCCAACTTTAGCATATATAGTTCATTGTTGATATTTTGTATCCTTGTGGATTGAGACATATCTATATATTATTATAATCCTTAGATAGTAAGCTTATATGTATTCGAGTTGGACAATAGTCTACTTAATAAGTAGTTGGTCATTGCCAAGTGGACTGGTCCCATGTATTTTTAGGGCTGGGAAAAGACAAAATAGAGTAAATGTGATGACCCGTCCCGCCTAGTTCGGCGAGATGACTCGCTTGATGCAAGTACATTCGGACTTGGCCCTTCAGAAGAAGTTCAGACTTAGCTAGGTTTTTTAAAGGCGCACTTGGAGTCTCGTTAGGATAATACAATTCATCATTTAGGTGGGTGACTCCCATGAACCTATCTTTGCCAAGACTTCACACTTAAAATATGGAGAATACAAGATAGTTTCTAGAAAAAAAATTATCTCTTGTGTACTAGTAAAAGAAATGAACCAACCTAGTAAAGGAAATAATCCCACTCTTTATCTGTTTGTGTAGAATATGAAAATAAAACTTGGTTTGTAGTTGATTCCTCGTACTACCCCCTTTAGACTTGTGTTAGCATAAAGGCCTTTAGTCTAAAGACTATGTCGTATGTTCTTATAGTTCTTTTCTTTCATACTATTTCAATGCTTATCATATAGACTATGACACTTTTCAGCACTTCACAAATATGGTTCGCTCACTTGAGGTAGAAGACTATCAAAATAGTCATTCCGAGCCAAGTAATAAAAAATATGGAAAGGCTTCGGGGCCGTTAGGTCGCCAAGGTTGTTTCCGAATTAGGGAACTGCAATATGACAAGTAATACAGAAGAAGAATGGCTTTGTAAGCCCGGTAAGTCTGAGAAAAAAGAGAATATGGAACAATACAGAGAAAAACATATCTGAAAAAGAAAGTAACTTACATGGTTATAGATAACTTGTGCAAATGGTTAATTATTACTGCAAACGGCCGTCGGGGCGCACCGGGCCTGATTTGACCTAGGCGAAACTCAGATAATTATGTCAATCAGCATAGGTAAGGTGAAGTACTTGTAGCGAGGCTCACTACTCGTGCTATAAGGACCTTTGTCCACTCAGACTATACTCTAAGATGGCTTATGGTGCCAGTGACATTATATAGATTAAGAATGGATCGATCGCGGTAATCCACGTGTGAGTCATTAGACTTAAGGCAAGTAAAGAATGCACGACATGCATATAGGTTATTAATTTTCCAAGGAATGGATATACGAAATATTATAAAAATTTCAAATGGATGCATGATGCACAATATAGATGTAACATATCATTTTCAGACAGAGACACTTATGTAACACTCTAGTTTTTTATGTAGATCTTTCGATTCATGATATATTTATATATGTTTATTAACTTGGTTTTTCTTGGGTAGGAAAGGATGAATAGTAAGTTGGTAAGTTGTGCCATGTTTACTCATATTTGTGCAATACTTTATATCGACAATACGAGTTAGGCTTTACATCTCATGCCATGAAACTGATCCTATGGAAAGACTAGAAAGACAACATAATAGTTAGTGCACATAAATTAATGTATTTAGTTTTGTTAAGTGGGTGAGAAGCCTCCCTACCAGTACATTCAATGTACTGATAACCCACCAGATTACTTGCAGGGTGAGGGAGTACCTCGTTCGGTACGGAGTTTCCTTCTTGTGCGCTAAGACATAAATTTTACTCTGAAGCCTTAGAGCGATGCGGTCAGAGCTAAAGCACCATATACATGACGTAATGTATTAGAACATCACCTATTATATCATTCCCAAAGTTTTAAGCCATTTGACACGTTACTTTGTTTTGAGAGAAAGAGCGCTTGAGCGATTGTAATATTCTTTCTACCACCGTTGTAACCTTTGTTTTCATGCAATAAAGTGCTTTATTTCACTTTATGCTTGTGTCGATTCAATATTTCCGCTTCTGGGACTATCTATACAACTCTATGGCTTAGTATTTCTTTAATCGTTTCGGTGCTTGTTTTGCGCGAGCATAACTTAGGCTCGCGTGACATCATGCCCATGCGAGGACATTCGGCCCTAAAGGGCCGGGGCGAGACATATTGGTATCAGAGCATGACTTTACTTTCTTAGACCTCGTATTGATTCTTTCTGCTTGAAACTTCATTCATGGGTGATATCATAGACGTTCTCTCAATATTCTATGAGTTGTTACATGCAATAAGTCTAGATATCCTATAAATCTTTTTAGGTGTTTTGGTTGAATATGATATGCAAAAGACCTTGTTGGCTGAGGGCATTACATATTAGACATGTCGGTTTGAGTATTTGTGTTTGGATTAGAATATCATCCGGACAAGAATAAGATGGATTCAGATCATGGATTTTTAGATACTTATCGATAGAGAAGTTGTCGCAACACTGGATTATTAATGTGAACATGAGAAACGCGCTTGAATTTCGAGGATAGGCAGGTGGATTAATGGAAATTGATTCAATTTCGAGTATGTATCGAATGGCTTAAACCCTGAGTGGTGTATGGGATAACTTGAGAATATTCGATTAATAAAGGACTTCGGGGTATCGACGAGTTTGTCAACAAGCAACACAATATTGTACAAAGCCTACAACGAGTAATACTTAGCTTGATGTAAAATCTAGTGTCTCATACGAGATTGGCTTGAATGATAGATGATGTGTCGAGTGAATAATGGGAGTATATCGAATAGAAATTCAAGATAACGAAATAGATATCTTAGTCGAGGAAACTTAGTGGATCGTACATATCATTTTGGATTGAATCAATGGGATAATATTTTGTGTCAAGATTAAAGACTCGGGGATGCGATCAGAGTTAGCATGATTAATTTGATAGTACAACATGGACAATAAAGCAAATTTGGATAAGGGTGCAATGGAAAGATAACGTAAATGGAAGTTAGGATTTGGAAGATATGGAAATGACTCAGAGGATTGAGAAAGGATATTGCTCGATAGAATTGAGTTCAGTATGGATATTTTGGTTTCAAATTCGGATGAGTTGATACGATTGAAGAATTATGTTTTTTGAGGAACATATATAGACGATATCGAATTTGATTTTGAGTTTGGACGAGTTAATCTTGAAGTTAGCTTGAAAGGATATCGCTCGATAGAATTGAGTAGAGTATGGATATTTTGGTTTCAAATCCGAATGAGTTGATACGATTGAAGAATTATGTTTCTTGAGGAACATATAGACGATATCAGATTTGATTTTGAGTTTGGACGAGTCAATCTTGAAGATAGCTCAAAAGATAGCATGAGATTAAACGAAATGATATTATACGAAAGAAAGAATTTCATGGTTGCACGAATATACTTGAGGATATAAAATGTATCGAGGATAAACAGACTTTGGCTCGAGAATTGCTAGTTGGGTGAATGGTAAGTAGATTATCGAATTGTGACTTTGTACTTGGTTATTTTGAGGAATGCTAGATATGGACTACGGATTCATCGAACGATAATATTAAAGTTTTGAACGACTTGGCTAGGTGAATGTCGATGATGGCATGAAGGATTATTAGAGGAACACTACTTGATGGATGAAGAAACTCTTGAGGATGGATCTTGGATTCGATGCAACAATATTAATGGCTTAGGAGAATACTTGGATCGATCTATTACTTATATGAACCAAAAGTGTAACGTTGAAATGACTTGGTGAATTCAAGGATCATTTTGAATTATGGTTTGATGCGAAAGTGAGTCGAGGATACAAGTGAATCAGAAATATATTTCGAGGATGAGTTAGTCAAAATTTAAACAAGTTAAACTCCGTGGATTTATGATTGAATATGTAGCGATGTTGGATGACTTAGTGAATTTGGATTATGACTCGGTGGTCAAAATTGTAAAACTAGACAAGTGGACCTTATCGTATAGATTTAAGGACTAAGAATCTGTGCATCGCACGGATGGATGTGTTGATAATTTAATATCGAGATTCAGTAAGATGAATGAAACCTAGGAACGACTTTGCTGAACGGACTCGGAACCCATAAAATGGATGTTGATGTGAGTAGAATGATCTCTGCTCGATATTTATAATTCTGAGTGATGCAAGCTTTGGTAGAATACTCGATACGAATGAACAATGGTTTAACCTTAGTTTTTGGTGAGCATAGTACTTTGGATTACACATTATGGATGATGATTTTGAGTTATAACTATGACCTGGTGAGCTGACCTAATGGTTAGGAAGATGACCCTATATCGAGAGTTAAATTTTGTGTAATAGACGTTAGAGTATTGCATGGGTAAACTACAGAGCTGAGGCATCAAGTATTAGAGTTAGGACTTAGTTTTGAGATATATGCTAGGAAGTTTGATATTTGATTCGAATAGAATGATCTGTGAAAGTGGATGTTGGTTATGTAATTTTTGGAAAGTTAGACAGATCACTTAGGATTGAAATGAATGAGATGGTATCAAGGACTGATTAGATTGATATTATTATCAGACTCATGATGGTATCGTGGCACCAAGTCTAATCTCAACACAATGATCTCAAATATAATACAATGCCAAAAGTGTCTAACTGACATATACAATATCATAAATGAAGTAGCTAAGTCTTATCGACTGCTGATACTATCTCAACATGCTCTACGGGTGCTAACTCAACTGGCTCGCCATCCCATGGCTCGTATTGCGTAAGACACCAGTCCTCTAGTGAATCATCTAAAAATAATATCCAGTCAGGGTTGGAGTGAAGTACAATCCAATAGAAGTTTCAATAATTGACAGAAACTATGAAGCATCAATATCATTAAAAATAAATGATGGAAGTAACTGATCTAGCATATATCACGAGAAGAAGCATCATGGTAAATAATGGCTATAAACTGAGAATAATATGATGAGGAAAATTAATACAATAAACTGGAATAAAGGAAACAATATAATAAATGTGCCTTAAAATATTAGTAAGATAATATGAACGACTTGGGCCTAACATGGGTATATATAAAATGTGAGCTAACATGATCATACGTGAGTTGTATGATCTGCTAACTATCACGGGCTAATCTATATCTCCGGATATAAGGTATGATCATATGTCCACCAATACTTCCCCAAACCCCGACTAGTACATGGATTCAAATCACGATATGTTATAACACGTATATCATACTGCACAGTCTATAATATCATGCACTATGATCACGGTCTATATATTCACTAAGATATAATGGTAATCACTGAGTAATTATGAAGCATGACATGGTGATCAGTGAGTCATCACAATAATAACATCTCATGACCAAGATCCACGTATACCAATCCGTGTAACCATCGTGTCAAGAATCAATTATCTCAATACTAAATACATAAAACATAGAGACTATCAAATAAGGAAACTATCAGAGAATGTACTCGCCTGTGGACCTGAGCAAGTGGTATATCTCGGTATCCGAGGTGGTGTCACACACACCTATATATGAAATAACATGTCACTTGAGTGTAATGAATGAGAAATAAGCTAAAATGTACTAAAATATGCTCTTCTAGGCCACTTCTAGGTTACTCTATCTAAACTAGGTTAATACCTTACTTATATAGGTTTTTTAGATCATAAAAGTTATTACCTTGATAATATCTAAGGTATATTTAGCTAATACTAGGTTACTAGCTAATATTAATTAATACTAGCAATTAAACTATATGATATCATATATACCTCTAATATAACACTAGCTCCAAATATTATAGTCCATATACTAATATATTGTTCAAATACCTAGTCCAATACATTGGTACCAACCTATTTTAGTATCTATACTTAGTATCTTGAACATTACCTTAGTACCACCTCAAGGAAATACTAATACCTTGATATGCACCTAATATCTCATCATAATTCCAACACCTTAACTCCTTGATTTATCTACCACTACCTATACTTCATACCTATACCCTAGCTTACCTTCAACCTCACTGCTACTCTTGGTTATTAGTCACCCCCTTAGTAGCTGCTCTAATACTTAACACAAGCTCAAAATCTTTCAATTAGTTGATGCCTCAAATATACTATGAAACACTAAGCAACAACAGTGCCTCCAAGTGCATGTTCTGCACCCTTCCTTACTAGCCTGTTCACCATACAACATATGCTCCAAATCAACTGCAGAGCAGTATGTCCTGATCAGCCCTCTAAGGCAACTGCTACTCACAACCTTAAAATAATTGTCATATACCTCACCCTAACTAACCAACTATTATGATCACTCAAATACCACTCACTGATCATACAAACACCTTAATTTGGAAGCACACTCAGACACAACAGGGATACAGTGCATAATTGTGCACTGTCATAGTATATAGTTTATGCACCTAGTTTCTCCATCTCATCTAGAATATCTGCACACCCTTACTGCAATGCAAGAAAATCTGCACATATGGTAATCATTATTGTTGTGCTTCTTTAATCACCAAGTTTACTAAGACATAAAGATCACTGCAGTGCCCAACCCCATACTTTTACTGTTTAACACAACCACCCCCTCTACTGTGTATACACATATTAGTTTTATACAAGGATGTATCTTTAAATATATGATACACCCTGCTCCTAAGGCCTCTGCACTGCCATGTGAAGCAACCCAACTGCACTTATGCAGTTATTTGCACCACATGTTGCTGTTGTCACTCTAAATGTTGCTGCTTCTCTCTTAAGTTTATTGATGCTTCTATTGACTTGCTCCCCTTCCAAATAGCTGAAACTACTAACTTCTAGTGTTCTGCCTGAATACTTCACTCCCCAGGCTTGCTATTCATTCCAGTCAGTGCACAAGTATGCACTGTCTGCAGTGGCCAAGCCTGAACTCCCCACATCTTCACTGAACCTATGCATCACTAAATCTCAGTTCAACCACTATCATCATAACACAGGTAGTAGAGAGACACCCTCTCATATCTCTACACACACACATACAACCACAATAGGAAATATATATATTTATAAGTATAGTTATATACATACTAATGTATATATTTATATAAACATAATTATATTGAGTGCACCAAGTCTACACTAAAGCATTGCATCAAATACTTGGCATGCAATCTATGATACTCTATGTTACGTACCCAAATAAAATGCCAAAACCCCCAATTCTCTACTAATACTTATAATACAACTCAATTATATATTAATACAACAAATGTAACTAGTTACAATAGGAAATGAAGATAATTAACACAAATTACCGAAAATAAGCCCCATATCACACCGTATCACAAGATTCTATGATACGCTCTACTCGTATCGAATTATGGATACATATTTAGTTCCATAGTTCAATATAAGCCAAATTAGATCTAATTGGTCTCATGATACACACTTGATATGTCAATCTTAGAATTTCTTCTAATTGGGCATAAATTACCATATAAAATTCACAATACAAGTCATATGAACCTCGTTTTTGATCCTATGGGTAGCCCTAAGCCAATAAATGATTCTTAATGGTTAAATGCATGAATTAGAGTTTAAATTAAGGAGTAAATTAAGAATTTACCTATTGATAGATAGATTTTCAATAAAATACTCAATGGACACAATTAGGACACAATCTCTATGTCATTTTCTCTTTCTACAAGTGCTACTTGCAATCCAAGCTCCAATGCTTCTTAGATAATAAAATTAAGTAAAAAATGAGAGTGAATTGGGTTGAATTTGGTGAAGGGATAAGTCAATTTGGGGAAGAACACAATTAGGGATCTTTAATAAAATGAACTAATGAGAGGAGAGAGAGAGAGCACTACCATAATAAGTCAAATTAGCAACATCTCGAAACGTCGCTAAATGGCCAAAAAATGTCTTTTAATAATTTTAGCTACGTCTGTAGCGACGTTACGTTAAAGTCACCTTTAAGCTAGTCGTTGACCGAAAAAATATCGCAAAACGTTGCTATTCCGACGTTTTCCTGCGACGTAAATGCATCGCTATATTAGCGACGTTTAGCGACGCAACGTTGCTAAATTAGCGACGTTTAGTTTGTCTCTATATGTCACTAATTTTTTTAGCGACGTTGTGCGACTCATTTAGCGACGTTATATTTACCTGGCAATACTGCCATGTCAGCAATTAGCGACGGGTAGCGACGTATTTGGCGACGTATATAACGACGGGGATCGTGACGTATATAGCGATGTATTCAGTGACGTAATTAGCGACGTGAGTAAACGTCGTAAAATGTCGCTAAAATATCGCTAAGGATACAGTAAAAAAATAAAAAAAATGAATATTGAATTCTTTCCAAACCATTCTTCCTGCAGTTTATGAATTCATAATTTATACAAATTGACCCGGAGCAACCCTCCGTTGAAATTGATAGGTTCCCCGACCCCCTTCGATTGAACACTCAACACCGGTAAATTAACATACAAGAAACATGAATAATATAGTAAAGTTTAAAGAAAATAAAATATTGAGATTACAAACCGAGTAAGAACAAAATCTTGTCGTAAAAAATACAACAAATATCCACACAACTGAGTCTGAAAGCCTCATCCTAAAGAATACAAGAAATAATGTCTGAATGTCTCAAAAATAAAGAATTTTCATAAATGACCAAATATCATAGGTCTGAAACACAAACAATGAATAAACGGTCCTAACTGGGACTACTGCAGATCTGCAGGAGAAGGACACCGGCGCACATAATGGATAAGAACAGATCATACTACTCCCGTAAAATGGACACCGATGTCGATGAAGAAGGTAGTGACGTCGGTGGAGTCTGTGTCGATGAAGGCGCACCAGGAGGACGTATCTTCTCTAACTCTCCTAGTCGATGGTTCTATGAATCCATGGTAGATAACAGCGTCATACTGCTATGAACCATTGAATCCTGCATCATCGTCAGCCTCTTGCACATGGACAGCTGTGATGCCTGCAGCTCCGTCATGTTGAGCTCGGTCGACTCTCTAAGATTAGCTGTCATATCACGGAGCTCCATGATATTGCGCTCGAGCATATCAAATCGTGCGATGAGCGTCACATTGTCTACATGTGGCTGGGACAGGGCTGCTCCTCCATCCTTCGTAGCAACTCGTCACGGAGAGACGCAATCTGACGGTCAACGGTCTCCTGAACTCAAGCCGACGACTGTGAGGGTTATGGGGAATGCTTACTTGCCGGGGAGGCCCTAGATGACTACATCGCAACCAGGGCGCCATTGGATCCCGTACCGAAGTACGTACCCCTCTAAAGACCACCAGTGGCGGTCACCCACAGCTTGTCCATAGACGGAGCTGGAGAGGGTTGCGAGAAAGTACCATCCTATCCCGCTATAGGTGCACTAGCTGTCGTCCGTTCACGCAGCCTAAGATACTCGGCCTAGAAAAGTTTGGATACTCGATAATTGTCTAAGTTATATTAAAATTAACACAAAGTAAAAATATACTTACATAGGTCTGCGAGACCCTCTCATCAATAAGATTTCTGCCCTTTCGATGGGTGGCCAGGAAGACGGTCACCATGTTTGTATCCTCACCCCTCTGTACCTGTTAAAAATATATTATTTAGTACTAAAATTAAATATTTTATCCTACTACCATTTTATCGTATTTGTATTAAAATAATATATCTGAAATAAAAAATATACCAAATGACGAAAATATTTCGTCATCGAAATCGAGCCACCATACCACTTTGTTGCCTTCTGCCTAGCCGCCTTGGCCTTCTCAGACTTTTTCTTGTACCTCGGATCATGGAATCTTGCCCTCATCGCAGTCCACTGCACAGGTATGATCCAACCTTGGATCAGTTTTCTAATGTGATCACGAGCCTTTTGGTCATCCAGAGCATCATGGATCAGCTTGGCGGCAACGACAGAAAATATTTGCTCGATCAACTCGGCCCGGTACGGAGGATAGAAATACGTTTGCTACAATAAGTAATTTAGTAAGTTATATAATATGCATAAATTAGATGATTGATATAATATACTTTTACCTTGAAGTGCGTAAACCAGAACGCCTTTCTCTCATCCGGAACTTCAGAGTAGTTAATCCAAGGGCTACCATAGTTGTTCCTCAGAAAGAGGCCCAGACGTCTCTGTACCAACGAGGGACGGTATCTATACAGAGATAATTATTTTTATCAAAAAAGTCAATATATAATGAATAAAAAAATATATTATATATATGATGCTAAACCATCTAATTGACTTACTTTGTACCGTCGGCCCAAATATATGTCCTTGTCTCCTCCGGAGGTGCTCATGGAGGATCTAGCTGATACTGGGACGACGTCGGCTCGGCCTCCTCCATATGCTCATCTATCTCCATGGTTCTGTCAGCAGGAGAAACGCTGGATGAGGGAGTACTATCAGGCCTAGAACTACTCATCCCAGAAGTGATGCCACGTAACGTCATCGCAGTCGGAGATGTGACTGGTCGATATACTGGAGTACTAGGCGATGAGGATCCAGAACCAACAATAGGAAGTACCAGAGGAGCACTTCGTCTACCTCGGGACCTGCCGAACCCTCCGCATTGTCCTGTCATACCAGATAACAACATATGATGAATAAAAAAATACACAAATATATAGTATATTGTACAGTCAAAATGTTATGCAAATCTCACAGCATTCATAGAATTGTATAGTAAATAACTAGTGGTGTCACAAGTCTAAATGGATTGTACATTATATTGTCAAAATATAATACATATCTTCGTCAAAATAGTACATTCTACAGTCAAAATATAGTACATTCTACAGGCAAAATATTTTATTTTTTATCATCTTCAAAAATTTTATCTTATTCGCCTTCCTCGTCCTCTTCTTTCTCTTCCTCCTCAACTTTACTTTCATCTACTTCGTCTTCCTCTTCCTCTTCGGATAATTCTACATCTTCTATATTTTTAGTCGTGTAATGAGTAACTTCCGTTGAGTCCATATCTACAATATTTGTTACAAGAGGTAGCTCGTCCTCCTGATAAGCTATTTCGTCAACGTCAAAGGTATTTCTAGCTTTAGTCTTGCATTCTGCCCACCAATCTGACCTCGCTGTCCCCCGTCTAGGATAAGTTGTGAAGTACACGAGCTGAGCCTGACTTGATAGGACAAATGGTTCCTAGCCTTGATATCTACGCTTGTAGTTTATATCCACAAGACCATACTTGTCAATTTTCTAACCTTGATCTTAAATTGGATTAAACTATTCACACTTGAATAGCACTATCTTAGTAGGTTCTGTGCGAAAATTATATGTCAACTCCACAATCTCTCGTCAGATGCCAAAGAAATCATTGCCTGGATCGACGTCTTTATAGTTCAAAAATTTGATACACAAACAACTATTTTTCTTGGAATCAAGATCCAGAAAGTTGTCTTGATCGGAGCATTTGTTGACTTGAACCTAAACCCATTCACACAGAAACTTGGCCATATTTTGATGGCAGTAATTGGTCCTTTGGCTAGAGTTCTAATAGATTCAGTCTCGGGTGTTATTAGACGATCGACCTAAATACCAAAGTAGCGATAGTAAGTTATTTATTGTGCAAGTGCAAACAAAAAAAGTAATTACAAAGCTCTTTACATATGCGCTCAACCAAAAAGGAAAATGGTATCTAATTTATTGTTCTACTTCTTCGTCTGTTATGTAGGGTCTAGCCGACCTCAGCTCATCATTATATGTGCTAAAAAACAACGAAGCAACCGCTGATTAGTAGCATAATAGTAGCTTATATTATTATATTGAGATGACGTAAATGTGGACATATTAATTACTTACCCTCTAGCTTCTCCACTTCATCCTCGTCGCAATTGAGTAATATATACAACTGAGCAGCCCTTAGCTCATCGTCATTCAAATATCTCTTCTTTATTTTCTCCGAAGGATTTCCAGACGCATTGAATACTTTGAGTATTGCATCATTAGATTTCTGATATCCGTCGTCGTTTATCGGAGCTCTTATTCTATTAGTAGCAATATGAGGTTTGAAATATGTCGAGCAAAAGTTTATAATCTCCTCGAGAACATAAGCTTCACAAATAGAACCCTCAACCCGTGCCTTGTTTTCTACCTTTCTTATTAGGTAATTCAGATGTCACTCGAAGAGGTACATCCACCGATAACTGATAGGACTACCAACACGTGCCTCGTAGGAAAGATGAAGTAGCAAATGCTCCATAGAGTCGAAGAATCCAGGAGAAAATACCTTCTCGAGCTTGCATAGTATTACCGCAATGTCCTTCTCTTGCTTTTCTAGAAGATCGACGAGCAACTTAGTAGAACAAAGATCTCTGAAAATATGCTGAGCTCTATCAATGGATCCCAAATGATATACGATAAGAATTCCCGAAATACAATCGGAATTAACCTCTCCATGAATACGTGACAATCGTGGCTCTTTATACCCGCCAGTTTGTTCTCCTTGTGGTCGACGCATCTTCTCAAGTTCGGCACATACCCGTTTGGAAATTTTAGACCCTGAATCCACCTACAAAGTCTCCCTTTATCCTCCTTCTCCAGTGAGAAAACTGACTTAGGCTGCTTTAACTTTCCATTCCCCTCCTCTATCAAATGCAACGAAGCACGTCTACATATTTCTTCTAAGTCCAAGCTTGCCTTCGGATTGTCTTTCGCCTTCTCCTTTACCTCCATTACAGTATTAATTATGTTATCAAATACATTTTTCTCGATATGCATGACATCAAGGTTATGTCTGATCAGATTGGTGCTCCAATATGGCAGATCCCAGAATATATTCCTCTTTGTCCAGTTATGGGTACGACCAAATCTGTCACACTTGTACCCCTTAGTAGGCTATTCGATAGCACTTGATAAATCTTTTACCTCTTCCCATATCGTGTATCCGGGCTACCTTGTCGATGGATTGGCATTCTCCACAACGCCCGTATGAAAAGCATTCATGTTCCTCCGGTACGGATGATCCTTCGACAAAAATTGTCGATGACAATCGAAGAAGCATGGTTTGCCTTCGTATTTTAAACGGAAAGCCTTAGTATGGTCTATGCAATACGAATATGAGAGACGACCATGAATGCTCTATCCCGATAACATTCCATAGGCCGAAAAGTCGTTGATGGTCCACATAAGTGCTGCCCTAATCTGAAAATTCTGCTTTCTGGAAACATCGTACGTGTTGGCACCTACTTCCCACAGCTGATTCAACTCATCTATTAAAGGCAGTAAATATACATCGATGTTCCTCTTTGGATTGTTCGAACCCGGGATAATAACAGCTAGGAACATATACGAGTCTTTATGCACATCCAAGGCGGTAGATTATACGGAGTGACAATCATAGGCCAACATGAATACTGGGAGCCCAAAAGTCCGAATGGGGTAAAACCGTCGGAGGAGAGCCCCAATATGACATTACGCGGATCCGAAGCAAAATCTGGATACTCTCGATCAAAGTGCTTCCATGCTTCTCCATCGGATGGATGATCCAATACTCCTTCGATCTGTTTCTACCTGTGCCAACTCATGTTTTCTGTAGTCTCCTTCACCATAAATAACCTCTGCAACCGCGACGTCAAAGGCAAGTAGTGCATCGAATTGGTAGGCTTCTTTGTACCGACAGACTTTCCTCTTCCAGTAGCCTTGTAGTGATCAGCACCACAAAATCTGCACGTATCTTCATCCTTGTCTTTGTAGAACAACATGCACCCATTGCGACATACATCAATTTTCTCGTATCTCATCCAGAGCGATCTCACCATCCACTTAGATCGGTAGAAGTCTTTAGGCAACTTTGCATCCTCTGGTAAGATCTCTACAATCAAATCTTTCAGTCGGTTATAGCATTCTTGCGATATATTAAAATCGTACTTGATGCTCAACAATCTTTTAACCACCTCCAAAGGTGAATGATCTTCATAACCAGGATATAATGGAGTCCTTGCATTCTCCAGTAACTCTATGAACTTTGCAGCATCGATATTGGGTGCCTTCTTAGCTGCATTATGATTGTCCAGATCGAAACTAGGCCCTGTCGCATCAAAAATCATGTTCATCCACCCATCGTCGTAAGCGGCATGGTCATGGACATCCACATACGGCTCCATATAAGGCTCGGACTCCGATGCTAAAGACACAAGTTCTCCGTGCGCGGTCCGCTGATAGTAATTTGGCGTGAAACGTGTCACTCATACGCACCCGGTATAGGGGCACCAGTACGTGGGTACGTCCAGCCTATGCCGCAGCATCGACGGTAGAATATTGTCTAGGGTAATACTAGCTAATCACTCTCACATAAATATCTAACTCCATAAGGAGACACAAATATCAAAATATAATATGGAATACTCAATCACATAACTAAGCACGATGAGATATCGAAGAAATAAATAAAATACAAGACAAGTCTAAACAACAAAAATAAACTAACCTGCAATTCATAATATCCAAATCTCTAAGTATGCTGGAAACAAGTCCTCTAAGTCGTAGTCTGGAAAGAATATCTAGTCAGGATTGGAGCGAAGTAGAAGCACTAACAGCAGTTCCATGTATATTGACAAAAACTATAATACAGTGTAAAAAAATAAGATGGACATAAATACTGGCAATAAGCAATACTAGAATAATGAGATACTGGAAATATAAATACTGGAGCACATGTCATCAAAAATGGTGCACTAGCAATAAACAGATATATAAGTGTATACTAGAACCATGAACTAGAATATCAGTAGATGCTAGAACAATAACTAGAATATAAGGAATGCTAGATCAATATACTGGAGATACATGTCAAGAACATCTAGCTAAGTGTGTGAAACATTAGCATATCATATGAACGGCTTGGGACTGATCAGGCTTTCTATGTATGACTAGCTAAGATTCATGTAAGGTCAGGCTAACCATCCGGATAGCTATGATGCAAGCAATTGTCAGGCTAATCATACATAACAGGCTATGAGGCATGTAATGGTCAGGCTGTACCGACATGAGGTATGGGTGAGCTATGATGCAAGTAGAGTTGGGTATGATCACATAAGCTACTAATATTTCCCCGTTCCCCAACTAGCACAATGGATTCCAATCACGACTCCTCGTGACAGGTCTCGATGATGCCAACTCGTGTATACAACAGTGTCAGAATCATGTAAGCCATACAACTAGAATCATAGAAATAATGAACAGAATAAAAATTGTCAAAGAATGTACTCGCCTGGGGGTCCTGCTGCTAGCAATAACAATGTCCGATTTTTGAGGTCTTGTCTGAAAATCCAACAGTCCTAAAGACATCATTTTGATTCCGTACTCTTTTAATGAAATCCTATCTCTTCCAGCAAGATGAATTTGCACAGAGGACGAGGAGCACCTAGTGCTGCGGTGCCAGATAACACAACCCAAAGAGAGGAGGTACCCCAAGGGCAACCACCGCTACAGACCCCGCTGATACATTGGCACGAGACTTCACAGGGCGATCCTACACCGCAGCCCGAGGGACAGAATTCCCAGACGATTCCCATGCAGACTTTTGAGGGACAGACTTCAGGAGCCACACCGATGCAACAAACTGAGAGGCCGACATCTGAATATACGCCTACTGCATAGTCGGAGATTCCATTACCACCACCTCCACCTTATCCACCCCAGATGACATAATCAGATGGACAGCCACAGACGCCTCAGTTCTTCCAGACTATGATGCAAGCACAATGGCATTAGACAGAGACGTTGAGACAGAGTTTGATGACAGTACTAGAGAGGACACCTGTCCAAGAACCCGTACTAGCACCTCCATCATCCCAGACAGGTGGCACTGTTAGATGGTTATGACAGATGGGACCAGATACCTTCTCAGGCAATGAGTCTGCAGAACATATCTCCGATTGGGTCGCCAACACGGAGATGCTACTAGAGGCTTCACAACTGCATCCAGACCTATGGATGACCGCAGTGAGGGCCCAACTAAAAGGCAACGCCCATCATTGGTGGGATTATATTGAGTGCAGTGTAGGCAAGAACCAGACTTAGGAGCAGTTCCTAGAATACTTTAATGCGCAGTATTTCCCAGCTACCGTTAGAAATGCCCTGTACTCCCAGTTTCTATATCTAGAACAAGAGAATATGACTGTGGACGTATATGACGCGAAGTTCAGCCGTCTTAGCAGATTTGGTGCCGTCCTGATACCCAATAATCTAGAGAAAGCCTAGAGATTCCATCACAGCCTCAATTTTAAGCTACAGAGGTATACCCCCACACAAGCAAGGATTTATTACGAGGAGGTTCTTGCAGAAGCGAGGATCCAGGAGGCCATTGCCAGAGGAGCTAGACGTCCCAGCACGACCCCGTCAGCCAAAGCCCAGCCCGGAGTGTCACGACCCGCACCCAGAATTTGGGCATGAGTCGTGGGTACGTCCAGCCTACGCCGTAGCATCGGCGGTAGAACGCTGTCTAGGTCACAAACATAGTATATCCTGTCAATAGTCTCAACTCCGTACGGAGGACAATGATAAATAAATCACAGTTCTATAATATACTCAATCACAACTATAAGCATAATGGCACGATGAGAATAGAAAAGAGTTCTAAATAAACCAACCACAATAATCCAACTCAAATCCTGGGTCTAGATGACCTCACAAAGTCACAAAATAATAAATACATCTCAGTCTCAGTCTAAAACAATAATGCAGAAAAATAGTCTAAGAACAGCCAGGTACGTTCTCCTCTAGGCTAGGCAACTCCTCTGGGGTTTCTGGAGTGAAATCACCCTCTAATCCTGGGCCGTAATGAGTGGGGCAAAGATCCTCCAGGTCCTCTGAAAAATGTTATCCAGTCAGGATTGGAGCGAAGCACAAGCACTAACAGCAGTTTCATTAAATTGACAAAGTCTATAAACAGTGTAAGAAATACAAGATGGAAGTAAATGCTGGAAATATAAAATACTGGAGAAAATGGAAATAGGCAATAGAACATCTAGCAATGAACAATAAATAGTGAATGCTAGACAATAAGTAGTGAATGCTGGAACAGGTGAATCTGAATAAAGTAGACATCTAGCTAAGTGTTTGAATTATCAGTTTATTATATGATCGGCTTGGGACTTGATCAGGCTGGTTATATATGATTAACTATGATTCTTGTAGGTCAGGCTAACCATATGGTTAGCTATGATGCATGTAGTGGTCAGATTAATCATATATAACAGCTATGATGCATGTAAGATGGTCAGGCCGCACCCAACGTGAGAAGTGGGGTGAGCTAGGATGCATGTAAAGGATTTGGATATGATCACATAATCTACTAATAGTTCCCCATCCCCCAGCTAGCACGATGGATTCCAATCACGACTCCTCATGATGGGGATCTAGGGTGCTAACCGTATATCCACAGTGTCGGAATCAAGTATGTAATACACTACAATTTATAGAAGTAATCAACAATGAAAACTGTCAGAGAATGTACTCGCCTGTGGTCCTGAGCAAGGTGTGAGGATCAATGTCCAAAGTGGGATCACAATGACCTATTTATGGAATATTAATGTCAGATACTGAATTAAAGAAATAAACATGCTTAACTAATTAAATATGAGGCCTCTAGGTCAATTCTGAGGTTTACTGGTCCAATTTAGGTCAACTAGTTAATGCTAGTCCATATACATCATAATAGTCCATATTGGACAAAACCTAACTAAACTAGTCATTTCTAGCTATACTAGACATTAGTACATAGCTATCTATAAGATATTACATAATACTAGGTTAACCCTATCATGCAAAGTCTTTTAAGATACCACTGGTCTTAATATAGCTATATTAAATACTAGCAGTTTATATACTCCTATTCATAAGTATAAAAGTACTACCTTAGTTATAGCCAGAAATACATGAACCATGACCCTTACCCATGCTAACTTAATCTCTTCACTCAAGTACCCTACTGAAATTGCCTCTTACTGATACTGCTGTGATCCTCTTGTAGAAGCCCTAACCAAATCTCTAGGCTAAACTTTCACCTGGCATTTAACTGTGCACTGATACAGTCACACATTAACTACACACCACTGACCTCACTGCTATACATACTGTGCACTGATACACAGTTAACACATTTACTGTGCACTGATACAGTCACAGTTTATATACTCCTATACATACTGGTACTCCTAGGCAGACACACTATACTCACTCACAGGCAATATAAGCTACACACACAGACACAACTACACCCACACACTAATTCCTAACCCCAAATTGCACACAGGTATAAATCTAACTGTGAACTCAGGAATATAGCACCCAACTCACATTGATACACTTACACACACTGACACAGTTCAAATACTGAACACACTCAGTGCTAGTACACACACATAGGCACACATAGATAGGAACACACAGCACATCACAGCACATACCCCTCACTGAACCTAACAACTACACATACACAGTGCACTAGGTTCTAGGATACACACTATACAGATTTCCTCCCCTCTCTCAGAGTTACACACAGGAAGCCTAACTGAAAACCCTCAACTGCAGATACACTACTAAATGCTGATACACAGACATTGGGACACAGGTTACCACAAGCTACACTAGGCCATTAGGACTAATACACAGACACAATACATAAACACTGAGCCACACCCTATATCCTAACCCAATACACACACACAAGGATACACAGAGAATTTACATATAACTGAGAACACTCACTATACTGATACTCAGATACTCCTGCACCTTAGTTCCAATAGGATATTTACCCATATTCATTCACTCTTGAATATCACTCAAGGACCAACACATAACATATATACTTATCTCTCCCATGAATACACACTCGAGCACTAGTCCTCACCCCTCACAACACACTATTATGTATCAGTAAATGATACACCCTTATCTATACTAAACTCCTACAACCTCCATCTCACACTGTGAACACAGCACACTAGTTACACTCTGCCCAAATCTCTCATTCTCTGAATTACACACACAGCACAAGTTCCTATTTCCCTACTCTGCTACTCAGCCACAGAACAGTCCCAAACCCGACTGTATACATGCTGATTCACACAGGAAAAAATACAGTTTTACTCTCCAAATACACAGCCACACACTGCCCGACTGTGCACAGTTCTGATACTCGATCAACAATAGAATTTAGGATGCTCACTGAACTGAGAAGAACGCCCCCTGCTCTCCTACAGTCAACTAAACTCCAATTTCTGATACACCCAAGAACCAAACCCGACTGCAATAACCTATTTACAACACAATATATATATACATATAGATTCATATATCAACTATGCAGAAATTAAATAAGTTAGATAGGTAAGTTCCTAATAATATTTCATCATACATATGTAGGGCATAAACGAATTCACATACAACCCCTAAGTTCCCGATCAAAACCCTAAGAATCGAGTTCAACCTACACATATGTGATGAAACCAGTCTACAACAAATACCTAGGGTTAGGGTTCCTGATAATTGGGGGAAATCCAAAAGTTGGTCACCAAAACCCAAATAAAACCCTAAATCGAAAGCTACACCGTAGGGTGGGTTCCTAATGGCCAATAATCGACAGAAAACATAATTTAAAATGAATAAAAATAGAGTTTTACCTAGGGAGATGGCTTCTTCAATGGAGGTTCTTCTTCTCCAAGGCTTCCTGACCCACGTTCCTTGCTTTCCTTGCTTTGGAGGAGGAAGATGGAAGCCCTAGGGTTAAATCTCGAAAATTGGGTGAGGAGATGGTTTCTCTTGATGGAGGCTAGGGTTTCTCCTTTCTACATGAAGGAAGAGAGGGTTCCCTTTTATATAAACAACTAGGTTAGGGTTTCCAAGCTTAATTTTAGGTTAAACCTTTATGTTAAGTCATGTAGAACCTAGTTAACTCAGGTTTAGGCCTTCTAGGGTTTGAGGGTTCATCCTAAAATTTAAATTCTAGGGTTTCACTAGAACTGGGTTTACAATTAGGGTTGACTCACTAGGGTCTGTCCTAATGAGTTCTAGGGTTTTTACCTTAAACCAAATATCACCAACAATATGTAAATAGTTTAAAACTCAGCAGATTAATTAAATTCATAATTATTCAAAATAGTGAATTTACATAAATGCCCTTGCTTGGAAAAGTGGTAGTGACAAGTCTACCCTCCTAAAAGAAATTTCGTCCTCGAAATTGGACTGAACTAGAACAAGAATGAAATCAGAAAAGGAATATACCTCAAGTCTAGAAGAGATACGGGTATTGCTCGAGCATTTCGTCCTCTCTCTCCTAGGTCGACTCCCCTGGAGAGTGATGTCTCTATGCTACACGAACCAAAGGAATAGTTTGGTTCCGCAACACCTTCTCTCTGAGGTCCAAGATCTCTACGGGCTGCTCGGGGTAGCTGAGCGTCGGACCAACCTCAATCTCCGAGTGATCAAGTACGTGACTAGGGTCGGCCACGTACCGTCTCAGCTGCGATACGTGGAACACATCATGCACTCCCTCTAATGTAGGCGGCAAGTCTAGTCTATACGCCACTGCACCTACCCTCGCAAGAACACCGAAGGGTCCGATGTAGCGTGGGCTAAGCTTCCCGCCTCTACCAAAACGAATCGTTCCATGCATCGAAGAAATCTGTAGGAATACTAGATCGCCAACCTAAAACAAAACAGTCTCAGCACGCAGTCTAAACAAATAAACACAACCCAGAAAATTTATAATTTATACCTGAAACTCAAGGGGTCTACGGTGGCTGTCGGCCCAATGCCGCTGTCTGTCCTGCGCCACTCGCAGTCTGTCTCTGATGAGTTTCACCTTTTCTGCTGCATCCACGACCATTTTTGGTCCTAACAAGGCTCTCTCTCCAACGTCGTCCCACGATAACGGTGTACGACACCTCCGTCCATAAAGAGCCTCAAATGGTGACATCTCGATGCTGGCCTGGTAGCTGTTGTTGTAAGCAAACTCTACCAGGTGCAGGTGATCCTCCCAAGAACCTCCGAGATCTAGAACGCAAGTACGTAGCATATCCTCGAGAGTCTGAATAGTCCGTTCAGACTGCCCGTCTGTCTGGGGGTGATATACGGAACTGAACTTGAGCTGAGTGCCCAAGCTAGCCTGCAGACTCCTCCAGAAGTGGGAAGTGAAACGACTATCCCGATCCGAGACGATGCTAACAAGAACTCCATGAAGCCTAACAATCTGTCGCACGTACATCTCTGCTAGCCTCTCTGTCGACGTGCCCACCTTGAAAGGTAAGAAATGGGCTGATTTAGTCAACCTGTCCACGATGACCCAAATCGCGTCTTTTCCTCCTAGAGAACGTGGAAGCCCTGAAACAAAATCCATGGTCACGTGCTCCCATTTCCATTCTGGAACCGATAATGGTTGAAGCAAACCACCTGGCCTCTGTCGGTCTGCCTTTACCTGCTGGCACACTAGACACCGGGATACGAAGCGTGCTACCTCGCGCTTCATTCCATACCACCATACGTGCTCCCTCAAGTCTCGATACATCTTGTTGGCACCGGGATGCATCGAGTACTGAGAGCGGTGTGCCTCCTACAAAACCTCCTCGCGCAGCTCCCCGCTCGGCACACATATCCTCGTGCCGTGCCGTAAAGAACCATCATCTATGACAGTAAAGTCGTCTGACAATCCTATCTGAACTTGTGCCCTGATGCTCCTCAGAGCCTCATCATCATACTGCGCCGCTCTGATCCTGTCCATCAGCTCGGACTGTATCTGCAATCCCCACATCTGAATCTCAGAATCGGGAACTAACACTTTAATCTCCAAGCTCTCTAAATCAGCCAACAAATGTCTATCTGTCGTCAAATACATAGCCATCGGATACCTGCTCAAGACATCGGTGACTACGTTGGCTTTCCCTGGGTGGTACTGCAGTGAGATGTCAAAGTCCTTCATCAACTCTAACCACCTCCTCTGCCTCATGTTCAGCTCCTTCTGTGTGAAGACGTACTTCAAGCTCTTGTGGTCTGTGAAGATCTCCACACGCTCTCCGTACAGGTAATGTTTCCATAGTTTTAGAGCGAAGATAACTGCTGCCAACTCTAAATCGTGGGTGGGATAGTTCTTTTCATGAGGGCGTAACTGCCTGGAAGCATAGGCAATTACCTTCCCATGCTGTTGAAGAACACATCCCAGACCCTTCCCTGAAGCATCACTGTAGATGGTAAAACCACCTGTCCCTGCTGGCAACGTCAAAATTGGAGCTGTCGTCAACCTCTTCTTCAGCTCATCGAATGCGGCCTGGCACTCCTCCGTCCAAACAAAATCCACATCCTTCCTAGTCAGCCTGGTCATCGGCGCTGCAATCTTGGAGAAGTCTTGTACAAACCTCCTGTAGTATCCTGCTAGCCCGAGAAAACTCCTGATCTCAGCTACCGAACTGGGGGTAGCCCACGACTCCACTGCCTCGATCTTTTGCGGGTTAACCGAGATTCCGTCACCCGATACCACATGCCCAAGAAATTCGACCTTGTCAAGGAAGAATTCACACTTAGAGAGTTTCCCGTACAGCTTCTCCTTCCTGAGAGTCTCTAAGACCAATCTCAGGTGCTCTTCGTGCTCCTCCGGGGTCTTGGAATACACAAGAATATCGTCGATGAACACCACCACGAACTTGTCGAGGTACTGGTGGAACACCTTGTTCATCAAGTTCATGAATACTGCCGGTGCATTGGTTAAACCGAATGGCATTACCATGAACTCAAACTGGCCGTATCTGGTCCGAAAAGCTGTCTTCGACGTGTCTTCTTTCTTCACCTTCACCTGGTGATAGCCGGACCTCAGATCTATCTTCGAAAACACCCTCGCCCCGCTCAACTGATCGAAAAGATCATCTATCCTCGGCAGCGGGTACTTGTTCTTGATGGTGATATTGTTCAAAGCTCTATAATCAATGCACATGCGCACCGTGCCATCCTTCTTCGGTACGAACAATACCGGAGCTGCCCATGGTGATGAACTGGATTTGATGAAGCCTTTGTCCTGCAGCTCCTCAACTTGCTTCTTCAGTTCTGCCAGCTCGCTGTTGTTGACTCTATAGACATGTTGTGAAATAGGCTCCGCTCCTGGAACCAAGTCTATAGAGAATTCAACATCCCTGTCTGGCGGCAAGCCTGGCAACTCTTCTGGAAATACATCCAGGAACTCCGCTATCAGAGGATGTGGCAACTCCTCCTCTTCTGCCCTGGCCCCGCAAAATGTGCCCCTGCTCTGTTCCGCTGCTCCTCTGACGACCTCAAACTCCGGCTCTCCTGGTGGTCTAAACAATACTCTGCCTCCATAACAATCTATAGTAGCATGATGCCTACTCAACCAGTCCATTCCGAGTACAATGTCGTACCCTGGAAGTGGCATGACGAGTAAGCTCACGCTCAACTCTCGGCCTCCTACTGATACTCTCCGGTCCTTGCAGTGATCACGGACTAGGATAATACCTCCACCAGTCATGATCTTGCAAGTCCTAGCTAATGGTTCTGTGTCTAAATGATGTCGAAGTGCATATGATACAGACACAAAACTATGGGAGGCACCAGAGTCGAATAAGGTAAATGCAGGAATACAATCGAGAAGAACCGAACCTGTGATCAAGTCTCCTGCTGGCTCGATCTCCTCGACTGCCATGGCGTATGCTCGCCCCTGGGGTGCACCTCTCTGCTGCTGATGCTGGGCAAACTTCTGATATTGCGGTAGAAGTGGTCCCCTCTGTTGTTGGCCTCCTGGTATGGTAGGTACCCTGTCTGGTCCTCTCTGAACGGATGGTAGGACAATCCTTCAGCTGGTGTGTCGTCGATCCGCAGGACAGACATGAGCCCAATCTTTTCCTGCAGATATCTTTAGTATGTCCCATCTTCCCGCAGTACGCACACTGGATAGCGGGCTGGTTCTGTCTCTGTTGCTGCTGCTGGACCTGCCCTCGGGCTGGTGCCTGATGCTGCTGCTGAAAGTGTCTCTGCTATTGCTGCTGAAAGTGTGGACGCTTGCCCGGTCCCGTACTACTGTTTGCTCCTCCGGAACCATCGCGTCCCTTCTTGGGCCTGAGGCCCAAGTCGTCCTCGGCTACTTGGGCATCCATCAATATGCCCTCGTAGGTAGCTGTGCGACGTCCCGACGTGCGAGACTTGATCTCCCTTGTCAGCCCCTTTCTGAATTTCCGGGCCCTGTCCCCCGGATCTTTAATCATCGATGGCGCGAAGCGGCTCAGACGGGAAAACTCCGCGGCATACTCATCGACGGACGAGCTCCCCTGGGCTAAGTCATGGAACTGACTCTCCAAAGCTCCCAGGGCGACATCAGGAAAGAACTTTTCTTTAAAGAGCTCCTTGAAATCCTCCCAAGTGAGTCCCCTGCGCAAGAGTCTCGGCTCCGTGCGAAACCATGTCAAGGCAATGTCGAACATCTGGCTGCCAGCGGCCTCGATCTGAAGCGCCTCTGGAATCTGTGCCAAACGCAAGTTCCTCTCGATGTCCTCTAGCCAATCATCGGCGT
Source organism: Iris macrosiphon (assembly GCA_036927795.1). NCBI lineage: Eukaryota > Viridiplantae > Streptophyta > Magnoliopsida > Asparagales > Iridaceae > Iris > Iris macrosiphon. Next base: position 25,177,421 of record JAYESA010000003.1, read on the forward strand.
AGAGTATCCCTTCTGTCCCCTTGAACTCCCGAGGCATCATCCTCTTGAAGTCCACAATGGTGCTCGGCCTCTGTTGTTGCTGACCAGGATGTTGCTATTGCTAAGGGACTCTCTCCACAGCCTGGAGAGCCACTTGGTGAGCATTCTCCATGTTCACCCTCATCATCTCTGTCTGGGCCTGATGTGCCTCAGCCTGCACTCTCTGGGCCTCTACCGACGTCCTCTGGGCATCGACCATGCCCTGAATCAAGGCGAACATCTGTGCCCCATCGACGGGCACACCTCCTGGATGCTGAACTGGTGGTGGTGGTAGAGGCCCCGTCGTAGCTGTGGGGACCCTCTGAACTGGTGGTGGAGGACCCCCGAATGCTGCAGACACTCCCACATGTACTGGAGATGTAGGAGGTGCTACGAATGTCTGTCCGGCCGGGCGAGAGGTGGCAGACCTCTCTGAATCTGCTGCTCCGAGTCTCTGGGACCTTCTTGGCGGCATCTTGAAGACAGATCGAAAGATTTAATTAAGGCAATAGATACGATATCATCAAGGAAGGACAGAAAAATTCTAAAGGAAAAATTATTAAGAGTAATGTCATAAGAATCAGAATTCCCTAATTGTGATTGAGCATATCCTCGGCCTAATTCCTATTTCCTAAAACAGGCTCGTAGTAATACTCTAAGCGAGCACCACTACGATATCGCTCTAATGCGGTTCTAGGACTCGACTACTGACCTGCATGGGCCACCACTAAAACGTGTCACGACCCGCACCCAGAATATGGGCATGAGTCGTGGGTACGTCCAGCCTACGCCGCAGCATCGGCGGTAGAACACTGTCTAGGTCACAAACATAGTATATCCTGTCAATAGTCTCAACTCCGTACGGAGGACAATGATAAATAAACCACAGTTCTATAATATACTCAATCACAACTATAAGCATAATGGCACGATGAAAATAGAAAAGAGTTCTAAATAAACCAACCACAATAATCCAACTCAAATCCTGGGTCTAGATGACCTCACAAAGTCACAAAATAATAAATACATCTCAGTCTCAGTCTAAAACAATAATGCAGAAAAATAGTCTAAGAACAGCCAGGTACGTTCTCCTCTAGGCTAGGCAACTCCTCTGGGGTTTCTGGAGTGAAATCACCCTCTAATCCTGGGCCGTAATGAGTGGGGCAAAGATCCTCCAGGTCCTCTGAAAAATGTTATCCAGTCAGGATTGGAGCGAAGCACAAGCACTAACAGCAGTTTCATTAAATTGACAAAGTCTATAAACAGTGTAAGAAATACAAGATGGAAGTAAATGCTGGAAATGTAAAATACTGAAGAAAATGGAAATAGGCAATAGAACATCTAGCAATGAACAATAAATAGTGAATGCTAGACAATAAGTAGTGAATGCTGGGACAGGTAAATCTGAATAAAGTAGACATCTAGCTAAGTGTTTGAATTATCAGTTTATTATGTGATCGGCTTGGGACTTGATCAGGCTGGTTATATATGATTAACTATGATTCTTGTAGGTCAGGCTAACCATATGGTTAGCTATGATGCATGTAGTGGTCAGATTAATCATATATAACAGCTATGATACATATAAGATGGTCAGGCCGCACCCAACGTGAGAAGTGGGGTGAGCTATGATGCATGTAAAGGATTTGGATATGATCACATAATCTACTAATAGTTCCCCATCCCCCAGCTAGCACGATGGATTCCAATCATGACTCCTCATGATGGGGATCTAGGGTGCTAACCCGTGTATCCACAGTGTCAGAATCAAGTATGTAATACACTACAATTTATAGAAGTAATCAACAATGAAAACTGTCAGAGAATGTACTCGCCTGTGGTACTGAGCAAGGTGTGAGGATCAATGTCCAAAGTGGGATCACAATGACCTATTTATGGAATATTAATGTCAGATACTGAATTAAAGAAATAAACATGCTTAACTAATTAAATATGAGGCCTCTAGGTCAATTCTGAGGTTTACTGGTCCAATTTAGGTCAACTAGTTAATGCTAGTCCATATACATCATAATAGTCCATATTGGACAAAACCTAACTAAACTAGTCATTTCTAGCTATACTAGACATTAGTACATAGCTATCTATAAGATATTACATAATACTAGGTTAACCCTATCATGCAAAGTCTTTTAAGATACCACTGGTCTTAATATAGCTATATTAAATACTAGCAGTTTATATACTCCTATTCATAAGTATAAAAGTACTACCTTAGTTATAGCCAGAAATACATGAACCATGACCCTTACCCATACTAACTTAATCTCTTCACTCAAGTACCCTACTGAAATTGCCTCTTACTGATGCTGCTGTGATCCTCTTGTAGAAGCCCTAACCAAATCTCTAGGCTGAACTTTCACCTGGCATTTAACTGTGCACTGATACAGTCACACATTAACTATACACCACTGACCTCACTGCTATACATACTGTGCACTGATACACAGTTAACACATTTACTGTGCACTGATACAGTCACAGTTTATATACTCCTATACATACTGGTACTCCTAGGCAGACACACTACACTCACTCACAGGCAACATAAGCTACACACACAGACACAACTACACCCACACACTAATTCCTAACCCCAAATTGCACACAGGTATAAATCTAACTGTGAACTCAGGAATATAGCACCCAACTCACATTGATACACTTACACACACTGACACAGTTCAAATACTGAACACACTCAGTGCTAGTACACACACATAGGCACACATAGATAGGAACACACAGCACAGCACAGCACAGCACATACCCCTCACTGAACCAAACAACTACACATACACAGTGCACTAGGTTCTAGGATACACACTATACAGATTTTCTCCCCTCTCTCAGAGTTACACACAGGAAGCCTAACTGAAAACCCTCAACTGCTGATACACTACTAAATGCTGATACACAGACATTGGGACACAGGTTACCACAAGCTACACTAGGCCATTAGGACTAATACACAGACACAATACATAAACACTGAGCCACACCCTATATCCTAACCCAATACACACACACAAGGATACACAGAGAATTCACATATAACTGAGAACACTCACTATACTGATACTCAGATACTCCTGCACCTTAGTTCCAATAGGATATTTACCCATATTCATTCACTCTTGAATATCACTCATGGACCAACACATAACATATACACTTATCTCTCCCATGAATACACACTCGAGCACTAGTCCTCACCCCTCACAACACACTATTATGTATCAGTGAATGATACACCCTTATCTATACTAAACTCCTACAACCTCCATCTCACACTGTGAACACAGCACACTAGTTACACTCTGCCCAAATCTCTCATTCTCTGAATTACACACACAGCACAAGTTCCTATTTCCCTACTCTGCTACTCAGCCACAGAACAGTCCCAAACCCGACTGCATACATGCTGATTCACACAGGAAAAAACACAGTTTTACTCTCCAAATACACAGCCACATACTGCCCGACTGTGCACAGATCTGATACTCGATCAACAATAGAATTTAGGATGCTCACTGAACTGAGAAGAACGCCCCCTGCTCTCCTACAGTCAACTAAACTCCAATTTCTGATACACCCAAGAACCAAACCCGACTGCAATAACCTATTTACAACACAATATATATATACATATAGATTCATATATCAACTATGCAGAAATTAAATAAGTTAGATAGGTAAGTTCCTAATAACATTTTATCATACATATGTAGGGCATAAACGAATTCATATACAACCCCTAAGTTCTCGATCAAAACCCTAAGAATCGAGTTCAACCTACACATATGTGATGAAACCAGTCTACAACAAATACCTAGGGTTAGGGTTCCTGATAATTGGGGGAAATCCAAAAGTTGGTCACCAAAACCCAAATAAAACCCTAAATCGAAAGCTACACCGTAGGGTGGGTTCCTAATGGCCAATAATCGACAGAAAACAGAATTTAAAATGAATAAAAATAGAGTTTTACCTAGGGAGATGGCTTCTTCAATGGAGGTTCTTCTTCTCCAAGGCTTCCTGACCTACGTTCCTTGCTTTCCTTGCTTTGGAGGAGGAAGATGGAAGCCCTAGGGTTAAATCTCGAAAATTGGGTGAGGAGATGGTTTCTCTTGATGGAGGCTAGGGTTTCTCCTTTCTACATGAAGGAAGAGAGGGTTCCCTTTTATATAAACAACTAGGTTAGGGTTTCCAAGCTTAATTTTAGGTTAAACCTTTATGTTAAGTCATGTAGAACCTAGTTAACTCAGGTTTAGGCCTTCTAGGGTTTGAGGGTTCATCCTAAAATTTAAATTCTAGGGTTTCACTAGAACTGGGTTTACAATTAGGGTTGACTCACTAGGGTCTGTCCTAATGAGTTCTAGGGTTTTTACCTTAAACCAAATATCACCAACAATATATAAATAGTTTAAAACTCAGCAGATTAATTAAATTCATAATTATTCAAAATGGTGAATTTACACAAATGCCCTTGCTTGGAAAAGTGGTAGTGACACAGAGCAGGAGGACTGATTCGCCTTTCCGGAGTGCAGACACAGCAGAGGATAGCACCATACCAGCAAAATGAGCTTTCGTCTTGCAACTACTGCGGTAAAAGAGGACATTACCAGAAGGACTGCCGAAAGAGACTAGGAATATGCATGATTTGTGGAGCGAGTCAGCACTATGCCCGGGACTGCCCATAATACAGAGACAGCACCACAGACCGGGCAGAGGCCAGCAACACCAGTTCCGAGGATACTACCCCCGCTAGGAAGACAATGTCCACCATCACCCTGAGGATTCCAGAGGGGACCACCCTTGGCCCCACAGCAGGCACAGTTTGATCGAGCCCGACAGCAGACCGGAGGACAGAGGCAGGGACAGGCCTTTGAATTAGCAGCTACTGAAGAAAAAACAGAAAGGGAAGCTTTCACAGGTACCATTTTAGTTGCATCATTACCTGCGACTGTATTGTTTGATTCTGGTGCTACGCTATAATTTATATCTAGTAGATTCGTAGCAATGCATAGAGTTACGACTTTTCCCTTACCTAAGAGTTGGAAGATTCTTACCGAAGGAGGCATCGTGCCAGTTACCAGCACTATCAAAACATACTCGGTAGTCATATATGGCAGAGAGATGAGAGCACAATTCTTGGTATTACCCATGCCGTACTTTGATGTGGTGCTAGGCATGGACTGGTTGAGCCAGTATAATGCCGTACTGAACTGCAGAAAGGGTAGCGTCACTTTTAGACCGCCAGATCAACCGGAGTTCGAGTAAAAGCGAGGGACCGTCAAACAAGGAGTAGGACAGATAGTTGGAACTTACATGGCTATGGATATGGTACCCCCACCCATAGTCACAAAATTCGAGGATGTATTTCCTGAAGAATTGCCAGGCTTACCGCCAGATAGAGACGTTGAGTTCACCATCGAGCTAGTACCTGGAGCAGCACCGGTATCTTCTAATGTATACCGATTGTCAAAGAAAGAAATAGATGAGCTAAAGCTACAATTAGAGGAGTTGCAGAGCAAGGGATTTATCCATCCTAGTGCATCACCCTGGGGAGCACCAGTGTTGTTTATGCCTAAGAAGGATGGAACAGTACGTATGTGCATTGATTACAGAGCCCTTAATGCTTTGACTATCAAGAACAAGTACCCCCTACCGCGGATTGATGATTTGTTCGACCAACTGATAGGAGCAGTGGTGTTCACAAAGATTGACCTGAGATTGGGTTATCATCAAGTGAAGGTGCGAAGAGAAGACATTCAAAAGACAACATTTAGGACTCGTTATGGTCACTACGAGTTCATAGTAATGCCTTTTGGACTAACGAATGCGCCTGCTGTATTTATGAACTTGATGAACAAAGTATTCCACCAATACTTAGACCGATTCATGGTAGTCTTCATCGACGACATCTTGGTATATTCTAAGAGACATGAGGAGCACGAAGAGCACTTGAGACTAGAGTTAGAGACACTAAGGAGAGAGAGGCTTTATGCCAAGCTGAGCAAGTGCGAGTTTCTCCTAGATCGTGTCGCTTTTCTTGGACACATCATCTCAAGAGATGGAATTTCAGTAGATCCAGCAAAGATTTCATCAGTAGAGACATGGCCAACCCCTTTCAATGTCTCAGAAGTGAGAAGTTTCCTAGGACTTGCCGGATATTACCGGAGGTTCATGGAGAACTTCGTGAAGATTGCAGAGCCGGTGACCCGCTTGACCCATAAGGAGCTGGAGTTCACCTGGACAGAGGAGTGTCAGAAGGCATTCGAGGAACTGAAGAAGCGTTTGACTACAGCACCTATCCTGACCATACCGTCTGGACCCGGAGGATTCGTGATCTATAGCGATCGGAAAAGGATTAGGATGTGTCTTGATGCAGCACGGGAAGGTTGTAGCCTATGCCTCTAGACAGTTAAGGACCCATGAGAAGAACTACCCCACTCATAACTTGGAGCTTGCAGCAGTGATATTTGCCTTGAAGCTTTGGAGGCACTACCTATATGGAGAAAGTGTGGAGATATTCACTGATCACAAAAGCCTAAAGTATGTCTACATTCAAAAGGACCTAAACCAGAGGCAGAGACGTTGGCTCGAGGTGATGACGGACATCGAGATTGAGCTACAGTACCATCCGGGAAAGGCCAACGTAGTAGCTGACGCGTTGAGCAGAAGACCCATGGCATTTTTCTTGACTACCCAACAACATCTATTGAGAGATCTAGAACAGATGGGAATAGAAGTCGTTATGCCCGAAGTTGATGGACAGTTGTCGAGTTTTCAATTGCAGTCGACATTAGTGGAGAGAATCAAGGCTGTCTTGCCGCCAGATGCCAGATTTCAGAGGCTTCGATAGAGGACCGAGGCTGGAATACAGACAGGACTACGGATACATGAAGATAAAACTTTGAGATGCAGAAATCGTCTCTATGTTCCAAATGGAGAACTTCGTCAGGAGTTGATGACAGAAGCACACAGTTCAACCTACTCTATTCATCCAGGAGGCACGAAGATGTACAGAGACTTGAGACAGTACTACTGGTGGCATGGAATGAAGAGAGAGATAGCACGCTTTGTGGCCAAGTGCCTAGTGTGTCAGCAAGTCAAGGCTGAGCATCAGAGATCTGCAGGATTGCTTCAACCACTCCCTATACCGGAGTGGAAATAGGAGCATATCACTATGGACTTTGTTACTGGCTTTCCGAGGAGTCCTAGTGGTCGAAATGCAATATGGGTAATCGTGGATAGACTCACCAAGTCCGCACACTTCTTACCCTTCAGAGTTGGTGTAAACCCCCTCAACCAATTTAGGGACAAATTTGAATTAAAGCTAGAGACTAAAGATAATCGAATTTAATTAGGATTATTGTGCAACAACTATATATCTTATTACACCGCGCCGTTGCTACGAGTTTGGAAAGCCACACTAGCATTTACCTTCAACCCTAGGTCACAAACATCTCCTAGACGTGCCAGACTACCCATCTGACCCTTGTGGAACTTTAGGTACTCGTTATTGCGTCTCATTTTAACTACGCAATATTTGTGTAAAAGAACGTCTTGCGCATTATTAACTAAATTAAATTGAAGCCAAGTTCACCCTAAAACGGGACCCAACCAAGCCCACGTGCACCCTTTCACGTGGACCTGCCCCACTCCAACGAGTCCAGACAGGCCCAAGTCCCGAGGCTAGCCCATCAACCCCCTCCCATATAAATACACATTTTCCCTAGCATTTAAACCCTAAAACTCATATTTCATCACCACCTCCAAAGAAACCCTAGCCGACTCCCCTTCTCCCCAAACCGAGCACCCCTAAACCGACCAGACACCATCACCTCAGGCCATGTCCAGCACAGTCGCGCGCCGCCTAGCACGGCTGACCACGCCGGACCATCGCCTAAGTCGCTTGCCTAAACCATACACCGCCATTAACACCTAAACCCGACTGCTCCCCGACCGGACACTCGCTGCCGCTAATGTCAGGTAATACCTGTTGTGCTAGTAATAGTTCTTGTGTCATCGAGTCATCGTGTCTTGGTGTCATCCAACGGATACAAGCTCATAAAAATAAGAATCTATCAGTGTATGTAGATAATTAGATTAGGATAACACTTATTAATAAATGACCCTAATATAGGACCGGTTATAAGAACGGGTAGTTCACCAATAAACCCTTACATGCAGGTGTTAGGATCATCGGATCAACCAGGAGACACTGCAGGAACTGACTTTTGGCATTCACAGCTTGAGGACTCAGGCAAGATACCTTGCCATATTTACTGTTTGATTTAAATGATGCATATGTTGTATGATTCTTGTTGCTGTATTTTATATGACTGTGTGTGTTCGAGATTGACTCGGGTGCAGTCGACGGATACGTCGATGATTAGTGTACTTGACCTAGTCATTAGCAGACTCACCCAAGGGAGGATACTCTGATATCTTTCGTGACTTGACACCTTACACGTTTCATTGTGATATATTCATGTTGGGATGCGGGTTCGCGTACTCGACTAGCTATCGGTGCGTGTGACATGCATCACGGTTAGTACGTAATTCAGGACTATTTTGTTTGTAGAGACTGGCATATAGATACGGGGTATGCACGTCGAGTATTCGACTAGTGTATCTACATTAGGCAGGAAGGAAAGCTAGTAGGCGTATGGGATACATATATTGGACTCCGTCGTATCCGAAGGGGCCACGGATCTAATGACTTCCTTTATTGCAGATACCGCACTCTTCGGAGTGATACAGACGTATATATATTACAGATACCTCATTCTTCAGAATGATGGACGTTATAGATACCACGCTCTTCGGAGTGATGGACGTTATGCCTACACCTACCCATACGCACCAAAGTTGTCTTCACATTACATTCACTTAGATGGTTAGCACACCCTTTTACTTTATTGCATTTATCTTATTCAGTATATATATATATGGCATGCTTCTATGTATCTTGTTATGTCCCTCTGAGGACCTGGTACCTTTCCAGATTTGGACGAGGGTTACTGCCTCATAGTATATGGGCCAGGACAGGAGACGAGGTTCGCTACCACAGAGGAGCTAGAGGTGTTACCGTCAGAGTTATCGTGATCATTTGGTAGGCCTTTTGCCTAGGATTGGGAGCATCATTATCTAGCTAGCCGATGCTCTGGTCTCTATCTTTTATCTCTCATTTCAGTACTTATCTAGTCATAGTAGTAGGTTTGTCCTCACTAGACATTATTGGTTGTACTATGATATCTTGAGACTGGTGTTTATCTTCCAGCAGTTTATTTAGTACTTCTTGCTGATTATCTTATGGATGAGCTTAGTTTACCTGTTGTTGACTGTTATTGGACATGTTAGTATTTTAGGAGAGCGTAGCACCCTTCGTTAGGATCCATTAAATTGGGATATCCTCGGAGACGTGACAGTTGGCTATTGCCACGTGGCCTGGTTCTATGTATTTTGGGACTGGGGCGTGACATGGTTTTAGTGGTGGCCCATGCATGCCAACTTTCGCTTGTGGTATGATAACGTGCCCAGTGAGCCTGTAATAGGATAAAAATTTCTAGGTCTCATCCACCTTGATTTACGTTTTTGAACTCCCTTCGTGTTACTCCTAAATACCTGAATCCTGTTTGTTTGATTTCGTACTCTTCTAATGAAGTCCTATCTCTTACAGCAAGATAAATTTGGGCAGTGGACGAGGAGCACCCAGTGCCGCGGTGCCAGATAATACTACCCAAAGAGATGAGGTACCCCAAGGGCAACCCCCGCTACAGACCCCGCTGATACATTGTCACGAGACTTCTCAGGGTGATCCTACCAAGCAGCCAGAAGGACAGACTTCACAAACGATCCCTACACAGCATTGTGAGGGCCAGACTTCAGGCGCTACGTCGATACCGCAGAACGAGAGGCCGACATCTGAGGAGACCCCTACCGTACAGCCAGAGGTTCCACTACCACCACCTCCACCTTATCCACCCCAGATGCCACAGCTAGATGGACAGCCCCAGATACTATAGTTCTTTCAAACTATGATGCAAGCATAGTGGCATCAGACAGAAACATTGAGACAGAGTCTGATAGCAGTACTAGAGAGGACACATGTCCCAGCACCCGTACCAGCACCTCCACCAGCCCAGATAGGTGGCTCTGTTAGATGGTTCCGACAGATCAAACCAGATACTTTCTCAGGCAATAAGACTGCAGAACAGATCTCCGATTGGGTCGCCAATACGGAGATGCTACTAGAGGCTTCACAACTGCATCCAGACCTTTTGATGACCGCAGTGAGGGCCCAACTAAAAGGCAATGCCCATCACTGGTGGGATTCTATTGAGCGCAGTGTAGGCAAGAACCAGACTTGGGAACAGTTCCTAGAATACTTCAATGCGAAGTATTTCCAGCTACAGTCAGAAATGCCCTGTACTCCCAGTTCCTATATCTAGAATAGGGGAATATGGGTGTTGACGCATATGACGCAGAGTTTAGCCGTCTCAGCAGATTTGGTGCCGTTCTGATACCTAATGACCTGGAGATGGCTCAGAGATTCCATTATGGTCTTACTTTTGAGCTGTAGAGGTATACCACCACATAGGCGAGGATCTCTTATGAGGAGGTTCTTGTAGAGGCGAGGATCCAAGAGGCCATCGTCAGGGGAGCTTGACGTTCCAGTACGACTACACTAGCCAGAGCCCAGCCTGGAGCAGGAGGACCGATCCGTCGTCCAGGAGCACAGACACAGCAGAGGGCAGCGCCATACCCACAGTAGGAGCTTCTGATTTATCACCATTGTGGCAAGAAGGGACACATCATCAGAGATTGTCGAAAGAAGCTAGGACTATGCATGATATGTGGAGCGAGTCAGCACCTTGACCGAGACTGCCCGCAGTGCAGAGACGCAGCACCCCAGACCGTACAAAGGCCAGTAGCAACAGTCCCGAGGATACTACCCCCACGAGGAGGTCATCATCCACCAGCTCCAGAAGGATTCCAGAGGGGACCACCTTTTTCCTTACAGCAGGCACAGTTTGATCGAGTGCCAATTAGTATCGTGTCTGACAGGGATACGAGGTTCACATCTTACTTTTGGCGGAGTATGTAAGAGAGTCTCGGTACTCGCCTGAAGTTTAGCACATCGTATAACCCACAAACAGATGGCCAGTCGGAGTGCACCATTCAGACATTGGAAGACATGTTAAGAGCGTACATGCTTGACTTCGGAGGATCATGGGAGGACCATTTTCATTTGGTCGAGTTTTCCAACAACAACAGCTATCAAGCGAGCATCCAGATGGCTCCCTATAAAGCGTTGTATGGAAGAAAGTATCTTTCACCCGTATGTTGGAGCGATATAGGCAAGCGACAGATTCTCGGACCAGAGTTGGTTGTTCGTACAGTAGAGAAGGTGAAAAAGATCCAAGGGCACCTACGATCAGCACAGGACAGACAGAAGCATTGGGCGAACACGCATCGACGACCCTTAGAGTTCCAAGTTACAGATTACGTATTTCTAAAGATCTCGCCTACTCGAGGGACTATCAGATTCGGAGGCAGAGGAAAGCTGAGTTCGAGGTACATCGGACCATTCGATGTGTTAGAACGCGTCGGAGAGGTTGCGTACAGATTAGCCTTGCCGCAGACTTTGAAAGGAGTCCATGACGTCTTCCATGTATCTCAGCTGAGGAGGTACATACCAGATTTGAGTTATGTACTTGACCATTCCGAGATCACAGTCGGCCCGAGTTTATCCTACCAAGAGGATCCTGTTGAGATCCTGGACATGAGCGAAAAGGTACTGCAAGGTCAGACTATTTTCCTAGTTCGTGTCGCTTGGAGACATCATGCACCAGGCGAGTCGACCTGGGAACGCGAGGAGGATATTCGACAACGCTACCCTCATCTCTTCGAAGGACTAGGTACATTTTAGAATTTGAAATTCAGTCAGTAATTCTTGCCATACGTATGTTTTAATTTCGAGGACGAAATACTCTAAGGAGGGTAGATTGTAAACCCCTTCAACCAATTTAGGGTTTAAATTGAATTAAATCCGGAGACTAGGATTTATTAGAATTTAATTAGAATTATGTGAGATAATTACATGTACCCCTCTGACCATGGGGTAACCATAGCTACGCAAGGTTCATTAATTTTTTGCCTTGCGCAGTTAATTATTAATCTAGTTAATTTATGGATGCCAATTTTACCCTAATCAAAACTTAACCAAGCCACATGCACTCTTTCATATGGACCAGCCCCACCCTAACAAGGTCCAGACCGGCCCAAGTCCCGAGGCCAGCCCATCAAATCCTCCTTATAAATACACATGCTACCTATCATTAAAAACCCTAAAACAAATTGATCCTCCCTCCTTCAAAACCCTAGCCGACCACCTCACATCATCCGAGCACCCTACCCCTACGCTGACCGGTCGGTACCTCAGCCACCTCGCCGCCTGTCAAACCCCCTCGACGCCAACCACCACCTCAGTCCCCCAACAACCCTCGACTGACCCCGATACCCGACCGCCATCACCACCATTCCAACCCGATCGCGATTTAACCCGACCGTCCTGGCCCCGGTCACCACCCCCAGCACCCCGACCACCCTTGCTAGGCGGAGCACTACCGTCTTTGCGTCCTGACAGCCCCACCCGTGCCGCCTTAACCAGCCACCGCCGCTGTCGGAGCTACTGCTGCTGCTGCGGCCACCTGCAGTTGCTGCTGCAAGCCGCTGCCGCCACTGCCTTGCTCGTCGGCCGCTGCCGGAGCACCGCCCCCACCAGAGGACGACCAGGCTGTGAGGAGACCATTGTCCAGCCAACTAGGTAAATACCTATATACTCCTCTCTCTCGTACCATGTTCATTTATGATCGTCGTGTCATCGTGTCTAGTATCATAGTCTTGGACACCAACCTGAATTTATGAATATGAAGATTTATGTTAACAAAAGATTTAAGAATTATTTTATAACCAACAATTACCTTAATAATATGACCTATGATTAAGACTTAAAATTTACCTGGAAACATAGACATTAACCTAGTGCATTTAACCTGGAAATTAGATGACGATTAATTCAACAAGGTATAATGTAGTTTCTTAAAACCATAGACGTAGTAGATATTGTCTCAAGACACACTTTGACCAAGGACATAACACGTGTACATCCTAGCTACGTGCACACGTAACGCTGTCTTCGACCAGCCGTGAACTTGAGGCAGTTCCTAAGAGCAACGTAGTGTCTGCACATTTGGTCTTAGTGTCTGATGTAGATTTCTATATTATATTGTGTGTTAGGATTATCGAATCAGCCAGGAGACATCGCAGGACCAGGCTATTGGCATTCACAGCTTGAGGACTCAGACAAGATACCTTGCATATTTACTGTTTAAATTAAATGATGCATATGTTGTATGTTATCTTGTTGTTCTATTTTATATGATTGTGCGGGTCAGAGATTGATTCGGGTGCTATCGACGGATATGTCGATGATTTAGTATACTTGGCCTAGTCACTAGTAAACTCACCCCAGTTAGGAGGATACGTTGATATCTTTCGAGACCTGACACTCTTAAACGTTTTACTGTGACATTCATATTGGGATGCGGGTCCACGTATTCGACTAGCTATCGGTGCGTGTGATATGCATCATGGTTAGTACGTAACTCAGGGTTATTTTATTCATAGAGACTGGCATATAGATACGTGGTATGCACTTCTAGTATTCGATTAGAGTATCTACATTGGGCGGGGAGGACCACTAGTAGGCGTATGGGATACACCCATTGGAATCTGTAGTATCAGGAGTAGCCACGGATCCAATGACTCCCTTTATGCAGATTCCCCGTTCTTCGGAGCGGTATGGACGTTATACTATTCAGATTCCCCGTTCTTTGGAGCGGTATAAACGTTATATATACTTGCAGATTCCCTGTTCTTCGGAGCGGTATGGACGTTATACTTGGAGATTCTCCGTTCTTCGGAGCGGTATGGACATTATGCCTACACCTACTCATACGTACCAAAGTTGTTCTCACATTGCATTTACTTAGATGGTTAGCACACCCTTTATTGTATTTACTTTATTCAGTATTTATATATGGCATATTTCTATGTATCTTGTTACGTCCCTCTGAGGACCTGGTACCTTTCCAGATTTGGACGAGGCTTACTACCCCACAGAGTATGGGCCAGGACAGGAGACGAGGTTCGCTACCACAGAGGAGTTAGAGGTCTTTTTTTGCTTCCCTTCTTCTTCTTCTTCTTCTTCTTCTTCTTCTTTTCCTCATTCTTTTAAAAAAAAGAGGGAATAGAAAACCAACTTCATCTGCAACCCGGCCAAGCTCCGACCCCATACTTCGGTCACAACCCCGGCCGAGCTCCCTGCTCTCCTCCCCTCTTCCCTGGCTTCCTCCCTCGCCTGAGTCCAACCCCGGCTGCTACAACCCGAGCTCCACCCGACCGAGCTCCTTCCTTCTTCGGCCACGAGAACCAGCACTACCATCATCAGCTCCACCCCGACCACCCGCTTCTCCTCCAAGCCTCGACTCCACCACCTCCACAGCAGGTCACCCGTGTTGAATCCCTCCACCCCACTGAACCACCCTCCGACCTCCTGCTGTACATCCCGCACCTCCGTTCGATAGCCCCGAGCTTCCCTCCTCCACTGCTCTTCCCTCCTCCGGCCATTAACTCCGGCCACCACACCTGCAGTTACCCCGTTCACCACCTCCATTATACGACCACCTCGAACCGGCCAACTCTCCACCACCATCATCGACATCCCCTCCGGCCGACCAGTCGGGGTGGAGAGTATTTTAGTATTGATATATGATCATACCCTTCATGTACAAGTCTTGTTCACATGCTAGTGTTGGTCATACACCGTACGTATGACTAGCTAGGCCAATATTCCTGTACAAGTTCCCAAGATGATCACATGTTAAAGCTAGTACTCACACACTTAGTCATAGTATTCTTGTTCATTGACATATTGTTCCTTTCCGCATTTATTTATAGTATTTCCAGTATTATCTTTATTGTATATCGCTCGTACATGTATATACATCTTATATATTTCCATCTATTTACTGCTACATAGTTTATATCATTGATATAGAACTGCTGTTAGAGATGTACTTTGCTCCTTCCTGACTGGAAATATTTTTCCAGACTATGCCTTAGAGGACCGGTGTCTGACATTTTATGGACCACACGGAGAGTAGCTGCAGACATGGACTTGGTTGTTCAGTTGTGATTTCGGGAGGTCTAGCCGAAATTATTAGTTATCTAGTTAGTTTCCTTAGCAGATTATTTGGTACCGGATTTGTCTCCGACATACTTTGTTGAGACTTGGATATTATTGTTGAGTAGATTATTTCTATTTAGACTTGTGTTGTATTTTATTTTATTTTCTTCGATATCTTATCGTGCTGTAGTTATGTGATTGAGTATGTTGTTCATATTATATTGTGATTATCTGTGTCTCTTTATGGAGTTGGATGCTCGTGTGAGATTGTTTAGATAGTATTATGACCTAGACAGCGTTCTACCGCCGATGCTACGGCATAGACTGGACGTACCCACGTACTCGTGCCCAAATTCCAGGTGCGGGTTGTGACAATACGTTACAACTAAATGACGTATAAAACTAAATTATAAATCCTAGCTAACATATTAGTGTGCATGAAACCAGTATCTAAACCTTGGTCAACAAAGTGCTCCTTATTAAAAATAGTCATAATTTATTATGAGGTAATTACTAACATAAATACCTATTCTAAAATATTAACACTTAAACACAAACACATATACTACAAGTGTCTATACAACAAAATGTCGACATATACAAACATGACGAAATAGGATTATATCTTGTCAATGATCGCGTCCGGGGGGTGTCCGCTGCACGACGTGGTCGGTCTCCGGCATGCACAGTAACTACAGCAGTGACAGCGGCAATACGGGTCACAGCAGCACGTACAACAGTAGCTCTGGCAGCAGCTGCAGCGGCAGCGGTGGTGGCAGGGTGGTCATGGTGTGGTGGCAAGTTGCTGGCAGTATTCGGAACGGTGGCTAAGGAGGTGGTGGAGGTGGCCGGGTCACTGTGGTGGCGGTGGGGGTGATTGGGGATGATGATGATGGTATTGTTGATGGCGATCGGGTGACGGTGAGGGGAGTGGTGGAGACGACGGTGGTGGCGATGATAGTTGTTTGTGGTGGTGGAGACGGTGAGGTTGGGGTGACGGTGGTGGAGACGGCCGGGGTCGACGGTGGTTAAGGGGGGATTCGAGCGGAGGAGAGTCGGGTCGAGGGAAAGAGGAGTCAGGTGGTGATGATGGTGTTGTTGGTGACGACGGGGGCGGTGGTTACTGATGGCGGGGATGCTGGCGGTGGTCGAGGGCGGGGATAGGTGGAGGAGGAAGTCATGCTGGTGGCGGTGGTACTGTGTAGTGGTGGTCAGGTGTAGGGGAGGCGGTCGGAGGAATGTGTGGTACGGGTTGGTGATGGTGGTGATGATGTAGTTTCTAGGATTTTCTTTGGGTGATGATGGCTGTGAGTTATTTTAGAGAGAGAAAGAGAGTAGTATATGTAGGAGAGTGAGAGGGGGGCTCTCCTTGGGATTAGGACCGGCTGGGATATATTTTTGGGGAGGTGGGAAACCTCAATATGATGAAGGGATAGCTAGGATGGAGGGATTTTGAAATGGAGGGTGAGGATGTAAGGAAGAAAAGTTGTAGGAAGTACAACAAATGGGGGGGAGGAGAAATATTGGTAGACCGGTCAAAGAGGGGGGATGAGGTTCTTCATGTGTTGGGTCCAATGGGAGGGGGGCACCTCATTGCATATTTTCATACAAGTCCTTTAACAATTGGGAAATTTGCACAATTAGTGGAATTTGGGATTGGATTAGGCAAAATACCATGTTAGGTGTGATGTAGTGGGCTAAAATGGTATGTGGTGTTTAGTATGAATCTTGAGGGTATGAGTGAGGGTTTGGGTTAGAGTTGGGTCTAATTTTGGGTGAGGTTGGGTCCTTACACCAATTTAATTAAAATTAGTATAATTGGTGCTCTTTAATTAATTGGAAATACACAGGGTTAAAATTGGGTGGGACACAAGTGTCATGGACGTAGTAGACTTAGAATAGAATAATGTTATAGTTTGGGTTGGACAAAATGGGTTGAGGTTGTGTCTCCAATTTCGATTGGAACGGACAAAGATGCGAAGTTGGATTTAATTGAATTTAAACATGGACGTTTGTAACGAATATTATGCGACTAAAATGAAGCATAAGATTAAGTATTTATGAGTTACACGAGGGTCAGAATGGTAGGCTGGCATGTCTAGGAAAAGTGTATAAAATTTGTTTGAAGGTAATAGCTAGTGTAGTGCTCTAAATATCGAAGCAACGGTAAGGTGCACTAAGTGATATAAATATTGCACAAATAAATCTAAACTACTGTGTTCTAATTCTAATTGGCTCCAAATTAACCCTAGTCTCTCTATCTAAGCTAAGTAGACCTAAATTTTAGTCGAAGGGGTTTACATATTATAATTGTGTAAAAGGAACTAATGCCTAGACAAGCTGGCTAACAAGTGCTGGTAGCTAAATGTCCAAAAGAGAAGAATACACAAAATGAGCAGTGATCAAGAAATACACTCGTCCCCTTCAGCGACCATCCATCTGGTATACTTCATCGTTAGGGTGGTAAGCTGGATCCTATAGTGCTGGCTCTAAACCTGGCCATATAAAACCAGTAGGATTACACCCTAAATAACAAGTACCACAAGGAAGCACAAAAGAAGAAACAAAAACCATATCAGGAATATATTGTAAGAGCCAAGAATCATTAGCACGTGCCCAATCTTCGAGATAACATGACACTCCTTCACCAAACAAGGACATAAAATACCATGCCACCCACGATAAGGTACATTTCATGATTATAGTCAATCTAGAATTCTGTGTCATAGCTCGATCCATATTCTATCATAGCATAATGACCCAAATCCCCAACTAAACAAGGACAGAAGTTGAACACCACACTATGATATTCCATGTCCCTAAGCTACTAGTAGAATTACAATCACAATCAAGTCATATTAGAACAGCCAAACAATATTACGACTTGTTATGTAAAGTCTGGTTTATCCCATATATAATAATAATAATAATAATAATAATAATAATAAGCATCCTCAGATCGTGCAATGTCGAGCAGGGCTAACCGATCCAATATTATACAGACAGAAAATCATGATTGTACCGGTACTCTATATGGCCACCACGCTAATTGTCGTATCAGTCTCCCTTTGGGCCACTTCGCTAATTGATCAGTAACAGTTTCAACCTTCCTATAGGAAAAATGCTGGCTCAATCTTAAATATAAAAGTCGAATATTGTACTCTATTATATGTGAATGATATACAATATCCGTGATGGCAAGCCTTACACACCATGAAAATTATCATGGAGTGACTCATCACGCACGATCTCGGGATGCCATTCCCTTTCAATGTTCTGATCAGTTTTTATGTTACCTATTTAACCCTTCAGTGATATGGAATTTCCTGCCGTGGCTACATGAACATTTCCATTAATAATTTGGTACAGAGTATGGGCACATTTGATACGAATCCATTTAATATAAGGAGTCTAGTCTGGATTCACCCAAATATAGATGCAACAATCAAATAAGCAATAACCTAGACATGCTATGGTTTTGACACATTATCATTTCTGTGCCAAGAATTCAGGAATATAATATTATCCACCGAGCAGGAATCTTCATGTCATACTCAGTGTACATGTTGGCAAATATCCCACACTCAACGTATAATATAGACGTTATAAACAGGCGAGCATGACAAGTGTATCAGCCCGAATACAATAACTAAGTCAGGATACCAAACCAATCAGTTGGTCACATGAATCATGTTTTGATCAAGTCAGAAGTCATAATTAATTAGGAATATAATATCTCATATGATTGAGTCACGGTCATGAATGCCTTATTAATTCCTCAATTTATGGGGTTATCATCAATCATGGTCAAGGTTAACTAATCTATAACAAGCACTAGTATACAACATGATCTATGCATGCACAACCAATCACAAGAAGTCCTGGGTCATCGCACTTTGCAACTGCCAATATAGGATAGTCAGGAATAATGGTGCACTATGCACGAGTAAGCAACTATATGGCACACAAACCTATAACACTAGGTCACAGAAGTTATGGCACATAAGTCTATAACATGGCACACAAAATTGAAAATTGAGCAGCAGGAGGATGTGGCACACAAATCAATAATTACGAGAATATGCGCATTCTACATCTGCAAGCAAACTAGCGCACAAATTAAGAATTACGAGTAAGAGAAGTGGCACACTTTGCAAGTGCAAAATAACTACAAGACAAAACATGAGTCACCAAGAGGCACGACAGTCGAGGTTATGACAGTCGAGGGCATGACAGTCGAGGGCTTCGGACATCAAGAAATGCCAAAGTGAAGGCTCGCTTATTGAGGCTGAACTACGTAAGAGTACGCCAAGAGTTAACAAGTGCTCCGGGTTATTAATCCATCAAAAGTGCTCCAACCATTGAGCGTACAAAAAATGCGCCAAGGGTTATATGTATAAGAGTGACGCACTTTTGATAGTTAGTACAAAATATGCCAATTGTGTGTCGGTCTGCTAGTAGCAGCAAGGAGACACAAGCTTACCATTCAGAGGTTACCTTCGAGGACAGTAGGCCAAAGAAGGTCGCATGCTCAAAGTGGAGGAGACGGAGGAGTAGTACCACGGATGTCAACATCACCTTGTGGCATTCGTATTTATGATACAATAACAAGGTGGCTAGTGACCTCAGTGGTAAGAACACCAGCTCGGCCCTATCAACCGATGCAACAACAACAACGCTTGGGAGAACCGATAAGGTGTACTTATTGCGGTAAGGGATGGCACACTAGAGACATGTGTCTATGAAAAAATAAGCTATGTTTAAGGTATGTTAGTGAAAACCACGGGATAAACACTTGTCAGTTGATGCAGAGGCCATCAAGGCCAGTCTAACAGTTTTTGGCCTTGCCAGCCCCAAGGGCAGTATAGTCTGGAGGGCCAATATTGGCAGTGAGGCCGTTAGCGCATATTTCATTGCCGACGCAGGCTCAGATGTACAGGCAGCAGCAAATAGGGCATCAGAGGCCACAACTGCGTATTCAGGAAGGAAGCAGCAAGGATCTAGCAGGCCAAGGGCAAGCTTTTACTTTATCCTTAGAGGAGGCTTTGGCGTAAGGTGACGTAGTGGCATGTACATTCTTGTCCCATCTTTTTCTACCATAACATTATTTAATTCAGGATCTTCTCATTCATTTATATCTGCACGATTCTCGAAACGTATTGGATTGGAGTTCGAGGCATTGTCAGAGAGGCTGAATATACTTATTGGTAATGGGCTCGTGGAAGTTAGTAGAGTGTGCTTAGCAAGTCCGATCGTAGTGTATGGGCATTCGTTACCTCAAGGTTGATTGATTTCCCTATGGGTAAATTTGACGTTATCTTAGATGTAGATTGGTTGAGAGACAGTCATGCGACGATAGATTACTATAAGGGTAGAGTAATATTTAGCATTCCTAATCTAGAAGGGTTTGCCCTTAGCAGATTGGTGGAGGACCAACATAAAGAAGTGATTACAGCAGTAATAGAAGTAGAGGGACCAATTTCCAAGATAGTTGATGAATTTATGGACATATTTCCTGAGGAGCTTCTAGGATTACCCCCAATAAGAGAAGTAGAGTTATGTATAGAGTTGATGCCAGTGGCAGAGCCAGTATCCAGTAAAGTTTATCAGATGTCGCCAACAGAACCCAATAATTTGTATCCAAGAAGTTTGTTCGAACTAGTAGATCACTATGGGGAGCGCTAATGGTATTTGTAAAGAAGAAAGATGGGTCAACACGATTATGTATCAACAATAGACAACTAAATATAGTAACAGTAAAGAACAAGTACCCTTTGCCTAGAATATATGGCTTATTTGATCAGTTGAGCGAAGCCAGAGTATTTTCCAAGCTAGATCTTCGATCAGGATATCATCACGTGAGAGTTCGGAAGCAGCACATACCAAAGACAACATTCACGTCACGGTACAGACAATATGAGTTTTTCGTAATGCCATTTGGACTGACAAATATACCAACAATATTTGTGGATTTGATGAACTGAATCTTCATGCAATACCTAGATTAATTTATAGGTATTCATAGACAACATCCTTGTTTATTATCGTAACAAGGAAAAGCATAAGGAACATCTTCGGAAGGTTCTGCAGATTTTGATAGAGCATCAGTTATATGCGAAGCTTAGTAAGTATGAGTTCTGGTTAGATTATGTATCATTCTTGGGAAATATTATCTCAAGAGCAAGAGTGTCAATGGATCCCAAGAAGGTCGAGGCAGTAGAGAATTGGCCTATACCGAGGACAGTAGCGAATGTACAAAGTTTTATTGGGCTAGCAGCATATTGTTGAAGGTTCATGGAAGATTTTGCAAGGATTTCAGTACCGATAACTCGTTTGACATGTAAGAAAGTCAAGTTTTTTGATCAGCTGAATGTTAGACAACATTTGAAGAACTAAAGAAGAAGATGATTTCTGCACCGATCCTTACATTCCCTGTAGGATCAGGAGGGTTTACAGTTTACTTTTACATGCTTCATTTTAGTCACATTATTCTCATGCAATGAC
The DNA here is from genome assembly GCA_036927795.1 of Iris macrosiphon. Classification (NCBI taxonomy): domain Eukaryota; kingdom Viridiplantae; phylum Streptophyta; class Magnoliopsida; order Asparagales; family Iridaceae; genus Iris; species Iris macrosiphon. Next base: position 25,199,223 of record JAYESA010000003.1, read on the forward strand.
TGTTACTCACAAATTTACTTTTCCATGCTTCGTTTTAGTCAAAACTTTTATGACACTTTTTATGAAAAAATAACACTTATATCCCTTTTTTGTTGCGGACAATTTTAATATGCAACATGATTCAATTCTTCTGACAAATTTGATAATCATGAGCCTAACTGGACCTACTACGTACATGATACTTGTATCCCATCTATTTGAGCTCTCACAAACTCCATAAATATTATAAATCACCTTGACAACATTCGTTGCGTTATGCGATACCTATTTTGTTATCGCACTCAACCGAGCTCAAACCCCTAACCCGAACCCTTGAACGAACTTCTTTGGTTAATGCACAATATCCGAAACCCATCCCCTACTTTACAACACACCAAACACATTTTCACACACAAAATCTTATTATTTCAATCATTTGAATTTAAATTCAGCATCTTCCTAATTTAGTAACAATCTATTATACCTTCTATCTTTATAACCAATTTAAACCATACAAATATTTATTTATGACAACCCCCATGATTAAAATGCTGCAATTACATGTTAATTTAAGCCTCATTTAAGCCTAGACCAAGATTTTAAATACCTAAACAAATCAAACCATCTATGCATGCCTTTATCTAACACCTATATATACTCTCTTCCCCTAAAACTTTAGGGTTGGCCCTATTCTCCCCCTTTCCTCCTCTTCTTCCCCCTCATTATCCTCCTTCCGCCTTTATCCTCTTCTTCCCCCTCATTCTTCTCCCTCTACTTCTCTTTCCATTCCTCTCGCACAGCCCAAAAACCACCCCCCACATGTCGGTCGAACAATAGGGCACCACAGCAGCCGAGATGCTATGTTGCTATGCACATGCTCTACAAAGCACAAAACAACCTTACCATAGCCCAAAAATACATCCCCCTCGAGGCCATCACATTCTTCTTCGAGTTCCAAGTAGTTTGGACTTTGTTCAAGAATTCTAGAGGCTAGAATCGTGACTTGAACACCTACCATAATCGCAACTTGGTATGCTTCTTTACCTTAGGATTCGTTCCTTTCGTTCTTGATAAATTTTTATAGATAAATATATATCATATTAGAGACCTGAAAATACATTATCATTCCATGATTAAATCATTAAAATTTTTGTTTAACCCATGTACCAAATCTTGCTAAACAACCCAAAGTCGTCATAGAATTCAACCTAATTTTTTTGGGAGTCATAGCAACTTAGGAAGGCCATAACTCCCAACTCAAAATTTTGTTTAATCTCTAGTACTTTTAATAGAACCGTATTGAAGTTAGAGTTTCAAAAAAAAAATATAATTTATTAATAATAATAATAATAATAATAATAATAATAATAATAATAATAATAATAAGCCAAATTTGATTTGGAACTTTTTGTAGAAATATTTGAGCATCAGGTGTCCGAAAAATGAATGCGTTTTGTTGTTTTTACGATTCCAGGAGCTTTCAGACATGAAAATATGATACGTTTGAAGTTTTGGAAAGCTGACGCGAAAGAATACGACATACTCTAACCGCATAATTTAGTAAATAATTCTAATTGATGAAGTATTTTTTACAGTTCGGGGACAGACTATACGACATAGACTTTTATGAGTATTTATTAAAACATAGATATAGTAAAGCATATTCCCAATAGACTAGAGATAAAATATAGATAGTGTTGAGTTGTATTTAATTTAAATTTCTTCTTTAGGACATTAGGGATCCGTGACATATTCGGACGTGGACTTTAGACAGACATTATCGCGACACCAGGAACAGACAAGTGCACCTTGCCATGATGTATTACAGTTTCTAATATTATATATATTATATATATATATATATATATATATATATATATATATATATATTATTATTATTATATTTACTTCTTGTGTACAATATGTTACCTTAGGACCGTAGTAGATACATAGCATCCGAGTTATATTCGGGTGCCGACGTCCGTTAGCGGAGTCGGGTAACGATATTAGAGGTGTCTTCACGATGCCATAGTCGAGCTGATATTTCTATATCAGACCATAGAACGCATGGCACAATATTTTATATGACAACATTTGTACTCGATATTTTCATGGAGATCAGATTATGTGTTGGATCTAGGACTCGCGACTTGTTTTATTAAACTATTATTACTATTTATGACTTGATATAATAGTTACAGGTTCTGGCCTAGCGTGTTACAGATATGAGATGCGTGGTCACATTGGAGGGGAGAGCATACACTGTGTGTTGGGATAATTTCATCATTAGTTGTCGTAAACTCTTTAGAGAGCTTCGGGTTTTCCTTAGCGGCTACTAGTTCCATGACAGGGGCTTATAGGTTTTACATTAGTTGCTGAAGTGTCTATTAAGATCTTCGGGTTTACACCATGGTATCCTGGCGTACAAGTGATGTTATCAAGTGTATTCCACCTAAACGGTTACAGTAGACTTACCCCTTGAGTACCTTGTACTATTATACTGTTTACTACTGGCATGTTGTTGTTTTTTTACCTTATTATGTCTCCTGAGGACCTGGTGCCTTTCCAATTTTGTAGCATAGACTGTCATGGAGTCCTTATGTAGCTACTAATGCATATCGTCTTGTTATACATGTATTAGGACTAGTACTGATTTTATTTCTTATACCGTTATATTTACTTATTTTTGTTGTTTACTCTTTTACTGCTATAGCCTAGTTTTGTAGACTCTATTTATTTTTTGAGTCTATTTGAGATTGTGTGTTACTAGCGGCCAACTTTAGAATATATAGTTCATTGTTGATATTTTGTATCCTTGTGGATTGAGACATATCTATATATTATTATAATCCTTAGATAGTACAGCTTATATGTATTCGAGTTGACAAAAGTCTACTTAATACGTAGTTGGTCATTGCCAAGTGGACTGGTCCCATATATTTTTGGGGCTGGGAAAAGACAAAATGGAGTAAATGTGATCACCCGTCCCGCCTAGTTCGGCGAGATGACTCGCTTGATGCAAATACATTCGGACTTGGCCCTTCAGAAGAAGTTCAGACTTAGCTAGGTTTTTTAAAAGTGCACTTGGAGTCTCGTTAGGATAATATGATTCATCATTTAGGTGGGTGACTCCCATGAACCTATCTTTGCCAAGACTTCACACTTAAAATATGGAGAATACAAGATAGTTTCTAGAAAAAAAAATTATCTCTTGTGTACTAGTAAAAGAAATGAACCAACCTAGTAAAGGAAATAATCCCACTCTTTATCTGTTTGTGTAGAATATGAAAATAAAACTTGGTTTATAGTTGATTCCTCATACTACCCCCTTTAGACTTGTGTTAGCATAAAGGCCTTTAGTCTAAAGACTATGTCGTATGTTCTTATAGTTCTTTTCTTTCATACTGTTTCAATGCTTATCATATAGACTATGACACTTTTCAGCACTTCACAAATATGGTTCGCTCACTTGAGGTAGAAGACTATCAAAATAGTCATTCCGAGCCAAGTAATAAAAAATATGGAAAGGATTCGGGGCCGTTAGGTCGCCAAGGTTGTTTCTGAATTAGGGAACTGCAATATGACAAGTAATGCAGAAGAAGAATGGCTTTGTGAGCCCGGTAAGTCTGAGAAAAAAGAGAATGTGGAACAATACAGAGAAAAACAGATCTGAAGAAGAAAGTAACTTACATGGTTATAGATAACTTGTGCAAATGGTTAATTATTCCTGCAAACGGTCGTCGGGGCGCACCGGGCCTGATTTGACCTAGGCGAAACTTGGATAATTATGTCAATCAGCATATGTAAGGTGAAGTACTTGTAGCGAGGCTCACTACTCGTGCTATAAGGACCTTCGTCCACTCAGACTATACTCTAAGATGGCTTATGGTGCCAGTGACATTATATAGATTAAGAATGGATCGATCGCGGCAATCCACGTGTGAGTCATTAGACTTAAGGCAAGTAAAGAATGCATGACACGCATACAGGTTATTAATTTTCTAAGAATGGATATACGAAATATTATAAAAATTTCAAATGGATGCATGATGCACAATATAGATGTAACATATCATTTTCAGACAGAGACACGTATGTAACACTCTAGTTTTTTATGTAGATCTTTCGATTCATGATATATTTATATATGTTTATTAACTTGGTTTTTCTTGGGTAGGAAAGGAGGAATAGTAAGTTGGTAAGTTGTGCCATGTTTACTCATATTTGTGCAACACTTTATATCGACAACACGAGTTAGGCTTTACATCTCATGCCATGAAACTGATCCTATGGAAAGACTAGAAAGACAACATAATAGTTAGTGCACATAAATTAATGTATTTAGTTTTGTTGAGTGAGCGAGAAGCCTCCCTACCAGTACATTCAATGTACTGATAACCCACCAGATTACTTGCAGGGTGAGGGAGTACCTCGTTCGGTACGGAGTTTCCTTCTTGTGCGCTAAGACATAAATTTTACTCTGAAGCCTTAGAGCGATGCGGTCAGAGCTGAAGCACCATATACAGGACGTAATGTATAAGAACATCACCTATTATATCATTCCCAAAGTTTTAAGCCATTTGGCACGTTACTTTGTTTTGAGAGAAAGAGCGCTTGAGCGATTGTAATATTCTTTCTACCACCGTTCTAACCTTTGTTTTCATGCAATAAAGTGCTTTATTTCACTTTATTCTTGTGTCGATTCAATATTTCCACTTGGGGGACTATCTATACAACTCTGTGGCTTAGTATTTCTTTAATCGTTTCGGTGCTTGTTTTGTGCGAGCGTAACTTAGGCTCGCGTGACATCACGCCCATGCGAGGACATTCGGCCCTAAAGGGCCGGGGCAAGACATATTGGTATTAGAGCATGACTTTACTTTCTTGGACCTCGTATTGATTCTTTCTGCTTAAAAATTCATTCATGGGTGATATCATAGACACTCTCTCAATATTCTATGAGTTGTTACATGCAATAAGTCTATATATCCTATAAATCTGTTTAGGTATTTTGGTTGAATATGATATGCAAAAGACCTTGTTGGCTGAGGGCATTACATATTAGACAAGTCGGTTTGAGTATTTGTGTTTGGATTAGAGTATGGATATTTTGGTTTCAAATCCGAATGAGTTGATACGATTGAAGAATTATGTTTCTTGAGGAATATATAAACGATATCGAATTTAATTTTGAGTTTGGACGAGTCAATCTTGAAGATAGCTCAAAAGATAGTATGAGATTAAACGAAACAATATTACACGAAAGAAAGAATTTCATGGTTGCACGAATATACTTGAGGATATAAAATGTATCGAGGATAAACAGACTTTGGCTCAAGAATTGCTAGTTGGGTGAATGGTAAGTAGATTATCGAATTGTGACTTTGTACTTGGTTATTTTAAGGAATGCTAGATATGGACTACTGATTCATCGAACGATAATATTGAAGTTTTGAACGACTTGGCTAGGTGAATGTCGATGATGGCATGAAGGATTATTAGAGCTAGGAACACTACTTGATGGATGAAGAAACTCTTGAGGATGGATCTTGGATTCGATGCAACAATATTAATGGCTTAGGAGAAAACTTGGATCGATCTATTACTTATATGAACCGAAAGTGTAACGGTGAAATGACTTGGTGAATTCAAGGATCATTTTGAATTATGGTTTGATGCGAAAGTGAGTCGAGGATACAAGTAAATCAGAAATGTATTTCGAGGATGAGTTAGTCAAAATTCAAACAAGTTAAACTCCATGGATTTATGATTGAATATGTAGCGATGTTGGATGACTTAGTGAATTTGGATTATGACTCGGTGGTCAAAATTGTGAAACTAGACAAGTGGACGTTATCGTATAGACTTGAGGACTAAGAATGTGTGCATCGCACGGATGGATGTGTTGATAATTTAATATCGAGATTCAGTAAGATGAATGAAACCTAGGAACGACTTTGCTGAACGGACTCAGAACCCATAAAATGGATGTTTATATGAGTAGAATGATCTCTGCTCGATATTTATAATTCTGAGTATTGCAAGCTTTGGTAGAATACTCGATACGAATGAACAATAGTTTAACCTTAGTTTTTGGTGAGCGCAGTACTTTGGATTACATATTATGGATGGTAATTTTGAGTTATAACTATGACCTGGTGAGCTGACCTAATGGTTAGGCAGATGACCCTATATCGAGAGTTAAAGTTTGTGTGATAGACGTTAGAATATTGCATGGGTAAACTACAGAGCTGTGGCATCAAGTATTAGAGTTAGTATATGCTAGAAAGTTTGATATTTTATTCGAATAGAATAATCTGTGAAAGTGGATGTTGGTTATGTAATTTTTGGAAAGTTAGACAGATCACTTAGGATTGAAATGAATGAGATGGTATCAAGGACTGATCAGATTGATATTATTATCAGACTCATGATGGTATCTAGGCACCAAGTCTAATCTCAAAACAATGATCTCAAATATAATACAATGCCAAAAGTGTCTAACTGACATATACAATATAATAAATAAAGTAGCTAAGTCTTATCGACTGCTGATACTATCTCAACATGCTCTACGGGTGCTAACTCAACTGGCTCGCCATCCCATGGCTCGTATTGCGTAAGACACCAGTCCTCTAGTGAATCATCTAAAAAAAATATCCAGTCAGGGTTGGAGTGAAGTACAATCCAATAGAAGTTTCAATAATTGACGGAAACTATGAAGCATCAATATCATTAAAAATAAATGATGGAAGTAACTGATCTAGCATATATCACGAGAAGAAGCATCATGGTAAATAATGGCTATAAATTGAAAATAATATGATGAGGAACATTAATACAATAAACTGGAATAAAGGAAACAATATAATAAATATGCCTTAAAATATTAGTAAGATAATGTGAACGACTTGGGCCTAACATGGGCTATAGATAAAATGTGAGCTAACGTGATCATAAGTGAGTTGCATGATCTGCTAACTATCACGGGTTAATCTAAATCTCGGGATATAAGGTATGATCACATATCCACCAATACTTCCCCAAACCCCGACTAGTACATGAATTCAAATCACGATAAGTTATAACACATATATCATACTGCACAGTCTATAATATCATGCACTATGATCACGGTCTATATATTCACTAAGATATAATGGTAATCATTGAGTAATTATAAAGCATGACATGGTGATTAGTGAGTCATCACAATAATAACATCTCATGACCAAGATCCACGTATACCAATCCGTGTAACCATCGTGTCAAGAATCAATTATCTCAATACTAAATACATAAAACATAGAGACTATCAAATAAGAAAACTATCAGAGAATGTACTCGCCTGTGGTCCTGAGCAAGTGGTATATCTCGGTATATGAGCTGGTGTCACACACACCTATATATGAAATAACATGTCACTTGAGTGTAATGAATGAGAAATAAGCTAAAATGCACTAAAACATGCTCTTCTAGGCCACTTCTAGGTTACTCTATCTAAACTAGGTTAATACCTTACTTATATAGGTTTTTTAGATCATAAAAGTTATTACCTTGATAATATCTAAGGTATATTTAGCTAATACTAGGTTACTAGCTAATATTAATTAATACAAGCAATTAAACTATATGATATCATATATAGCTCTAATATAACACTAGCTCCTAATATTATAGTCCATATACTAATATATTGTTCAAATACCTAGTCCAATACATTGGTACCAACCTATTTTAGTATCTATACTTAGTATCTTGAACATTACCTTAGTACCACCTCAAGGAAATAATAATACCTTGATATGCACCTAATATCTCATCATAATTCCAATACCTTAACTCCTTGATTTATCTACCACTACCTATACTTCATACCTATACCCTAGCTTACCTTGAACCTCACTGCTACTCTTGGTTATTAGTCACCCCCTTAATAGCTGCTCTAATACTTAACACAAGCTCAAAATATCTCAATTAGTTGCTGCCTCAAATATACTATGAAACACTAAGCAACAACAGTGCCTCTAAGTGCATGTTCTGCACCCTTCCTTACTAGCCTGTTCACCATACAACATATGCTCCAAATCAACTACAGAGCAGCATGTCCTGATCAGCCTTCTAAGGCAACTGCTACTCACAACCTTAAACTAACTGTCATATACCTCACCCTAACTAACCAACTATTATGATCACTCAAATACCACTCACTGATTATACAAACACCTTAATTTGGAAGCACACTCAGACACAACGGGGATACAGTGCATAATTGTGCACTGTCACAGTATGTAGTTTATGCACCTAGTTCCTCCATCTCATCTCGAATATCTGCACACCCTTACTGCAATGCAAGAAAATCTGCACATATGGTAATCATTAATATAGTGCTTCTCTAATCACCAAGTTTACTAAGACATAAAGATCACTGCAGTGCCCAACCCCATACTTCTACTATTTAACACAACCACCCCCTCTACTGTGCTTACACATATTAGTTTTATACAAAGATGTATCTTTAAATATATGATACACCCTGCTCCTAAGGCCTCTACACTGCCATGTGAAGCAACCCAACTGCACTTATGCAGTTATTTGCACCACATGTTGCTGTTGTCACTCTAAATGCTGCTGCTTCTCTCTTAAGTTTATTGATGCTTCTATTGACTTGCTCCCCTTCCAAATAGCTAAAACTACTAACTTCTAGTGTTCTGCCTGAATACTTTACTCCCCAGGCTTGCTGTTCATTCCAGTCAGTGCACAAGTATGCACTGTCTGCAGTGGCCAAGCCTGAACTCCCCACATCTTCACTGAACCTATGCATCACTAAATCTCAGTTCAACCACTATCATCATAACACAGGTAGTAGAGAGACACCCTCTCATATTTATACACACACACACACAACCACAATAGGAAATATATATATTTGTAAACCCCCTCGATTTATTCTGTAGATAGTTAGGGTAGATTTGGAAAATTTTGGTTTTGGTAGCAGATGTCGAGGTTTAGAGTGAAGAAAATTCTATCTGGTATTTAATTCCTGTAATTAAAACCCTTGGCGCGTCCTATCATTCCTAAATTAATCGGAGCCCAATATCAGCCCATAAATTTTATTGGGCTTTTGTACTTTTGACTTGACTGGCCAAATTAGGCACTGGACTTTTCCGTCTTCATAAAATTAATTTTTGTTGTGCTCTAAATTAATTGCGCAACTTTCCAAAAATTATAACCCATATTTAATTCCGTGTCAGACACCTGTGTCGTTACCCTAAATTTTGAGGTACCAACTTAACCCGTTGAGCCGGACCAACTAAAGGGTCCAAGACTGACTCCGAGCCCCCACCATTTTCGGCCTTTGTGTTATTTTCGAATTTTGACCCCAAGTGCCCCCATTTAATTTAAATTTGTGGGACACTTTATTTCTATTTAAATTGTGGATACCAACTTTGTCAATCCAATTTTTAATCCTTTATTTAATCCCAATGCCCATCTAATTAAACCCGTGCCTCACGCACAATACCCCCTCGGCATGCAAATCATCAACCGTAATTTTCTCCATAATTTTTGCGTCATTTTATGTGTTCATACAATTTCTCAAATTTAAGGGGCTAATTTGCAAATATGGTAACATGTGTCAAAACCTCATTGGTTTTAACCCAAATGGAGAAACCCCCACCCATGACCGTTCAAACCATACTCCACTCCCCTTTGTGAGCACACCATTTTTTCTTCATGACACATCCTAGCCATCCATTCAAAGTAGGATTCACCATCACCCTCCATCCAACTCACCACTTCCCTATAAAACCATCACCCTCACCCTCACAAACCCCAAGGCCGGCCCTAATCCCTAGGTGTGGAAAACCCCCCCTACTTTCTCTCTACTCCTTCCTCAATAACCACAGCCAACTTCTTCTCCTTCCTCAATAACCACAGCCAACTTCTCCTCCTTCTTCTTCTTTCTTCCTTCGTCTTCCTTCCTTCTTTTTCTTCCTTTCTTCTTCTTCATGGGGAGCCATCTCCGGCCACCTGACCTGTTCTCCGGCCAGCTTCTCGGCCAGCCTAGCTCCGGCTCTGCATCTCGCTGCACGGCCCCGCATCCCGCCGTAGTCTGGCCTGTCCCCGCGTCGAGCCCCCTCCGCGAGCTGCTCGTCACCCACACCCCGACATCGAGCTGCCCCCTCCGACCAGATCAGCGGCCCGACCCAGCTACTCTCCGTCGACCGAGTAGTGGTTGACCCCCTCCTGCCAGATCAGCGGCCCGACCCCGCTGCTCTCCGTCGACCTAGCAGTGGCTGACCCCCTCCGGCCAGATCAGCGGCCCGACCCCGCTGCTCTCCGTCGACCGAGCAGTGGCTGACCCCACTCGAGCCGTGCTCTCCATCCAATCCGGCCGAGACCACCGTTCACCAACCGACCCGCTGTCCGAATTTCAGACCCACCGGCTGTACATCCCCGTCCGACTTCCCCGCTTCTTCCCGTCCGACTTCAGCATCACCATCACCACCCTTAGCTTCCAACAACATCAACACTACTACCACCACCGCGGCCACCCTCCACCGGCCGTGCTCCGGCGTCGACAACCTCGTCGAGGTCGACTCTCCCCTCTCTTGTTTTAATTCCAGAATTTATTAACATTTTAAATAAGATTCATTTATATGCATAGAAATGTGAATGTTAGTTAGGGTGGTGTATCTATGATATGGATATATCTGGTTAGTGTGGGGAATACTTGAACTATGTGATTAAGGTTTATATTGGTTAAGTCTAATGATGATTGATGCGAATATGGATTTTAATGATTCGGGTTTGTGTTAATAATGTTTAGTATATTTTAGGGTTTTTGGTTGAATAAATTAAAATAGATTTTAATGATTCACATGAAGGTCGGGGATTTGAATTTTAATAAGGTATTATGAATATAATGGAAGTGAATGAATTTAGATTTGGTTTAAGGTTTAAATATGGTTTGTTGAGTTTGAGGTTGAATGCATCAAGATTTAGAGTATATTACGTTGTTTTTACATGTAAGTTAATTATCCTTAAAGAGCAGGTAATTTGTGGTAAAGGGGAGGTGATGTCATTAAGATGCTCATTATTTTGAGGACTTGATAACTAGTGACAAAAATCGACTGAGGAATACGAATATGTAATTGTTTACCATACACAGTGAGAAAGGATGGAATACTTGAGTAATGTTCACGAAGGTTGATAGACAATGATTATTAGAGGAGAGCTGGCTTATAACAAAGAGTTAATTGAAGAGTAGTTCATATGGTGATTGGTAACAACGACATTAAACGAGGAACTTAAAATCATAAACTGTGTTTTGAGGATGGTTTGATGATGTGTTATGAATGACTAGGTGATTTGACGTATCGTACCGATAGTCAACTGTGGTCAACCCCTAGTGACTTGTCCCTGTGAGTCGTAGCTGAGACTGAGTTTAGGTGTAGATGTGTGTAGCATCCCTGTCTGGCGTAAAATAGATTGTTGATTCTGGTTTGTATCTCATCTCTAGGTACTGCGGGACCCGAGGAGTTGGACGCGGTACCAGATCCCCGACATCAACAGCCTCACACAGGCAAGTGTACCTAGCCATCCCGTATTTTAGATTATAGTTATTTGTTGTTCTTTATGTACATTGTGCACGTACTTATGTTGAGGCTAGATACTTCACGTCCGGATCACAACCGGGTGCTGACATTCGTCGTAATATATTAGAAAAATTGTTAGATGCTTAGTAGCACCTCGATGTACGTACTTGAGTATATCGACAACCCAGGACACACTCATACACTGTGATCGTGTCAGATTCCTGTATCCTGATACTGATATCATGACCAGAGACTGGGACGACCTTCGGGTCGCGTCTATTGAGTTATCTTCCGTGTGTCGAGACTGTTAGATAGAGGTTCAAGTTCAACGCACAATCGTTGACCGCTTGGGAATGGGAAGACAGTTACTAGAAGTTTGGGCTACTCTGCATGCACTTATATATATATAGTATTTTGTAGTGATACCTGTATCTAGTGTAGCTGTTTCACCCGTGTGACTCTTTGCCCGGAGCTGCAGTATTTGCCATGTGTTTCCGTGTCCGGAGCTACAGTTTTATTTTAGAAAGCCCATGCGTCGAACATTGTCTTTAAACTGTGTCACACTTGTTTGGTTATGATAGAGTACCCTGTCGTGCACTTGTATTTTCTGTTTACTTGGCATGTTGTATTTTTGTACCTTGTTACGTCCCTCTGAGGACTTGGTTCCCTGCCAGTTTTGCTGCATAGATGATTACGGAGCATTTGGAGTTGCTGCTGGAGTTGCACGTCTTGCGAGCATGGTACCAGGTACTCACATTATATCTACCGGTATTATGGTTATTATTTATTTCATCTGCTGTTGTAGCCTAGTTTTTATAGACTCATACTTCTTCTCGAGTCTATTCGAGTTAGTGTGTTATTGGGCGGCCGACTCTAGCACATATAGCTCTTTCTTGTATACTATTATACATTGTGGATTAAGACATAGAGGTTTATATTTATGGGATATCTAGATAGTGCCCTTTTATATTACAGCTTATACGTATTCGAGTCAGCCCAGAGTCTGGTCGAATGCGTAGCTGGCATGTCACGTATTCCTGGTCCTACGTATTTTGGGACTGGGGCGTGACATGTTTTTGTGGTGGCCCATGCAGGTCCGAATTAAATCGTCTTGGTCACCTCACTGTGCCAAGCGAGCCTGCAAATTAGGAATATATGTTATGATTGTTGAATAGGATCTCAATCCATAATCGATTTTAAAAACTCTTTGTATGTGATTATCGCCCTTGGACTTCCAATTTGCATTCGTTCAAACTTCGTCGATATCGCTATCCTTGTTTCTCGTCCCCTATTGTTCGGGAAGACGAATGCTTGCGACAGATGATTTTCCTCCAGAAGAAGATCGAAGACCAGACGACAGAAGACAAAATTCGTATACCTTTCTCGGAGAAGATTGTTACCTTATCAGGATAGATTGATGGGTTCTCTGGATTCTAGAACTAGTGTGGAAGGTTGGCAAGAGAGTTGGACCCAGTAGTACCCTACCCGTGCTTGAGGTAGCAGTGATCTTGGAAGTACTAAGAGCTGGAAGGATTGTTGATCATGACCTAGAATAATTTACTGAAATGCATAGCCTGATGTTGGAAACTAGTAGTTGTATATGATAGCAATGCTAGGAATGATGATTATGAGCTAGAGGAGATAAAAAATTTAGGATCTCACTTGGGAGATAATAATCGGATTCCAGGAAATTCTAGTATGTGCTTGAGTGATACCATTATTGTACTATGCGATTTGGAGAGATAAATAACGAAAAGAAGAAACTCGAGGAATAAAAATTTTAGGGAAAATTTGAGGAGAAGAGAAATTATACTTTAGTCAGGGGAGAAAATTTTCTTTTAAAGGATCAGTGTGGTAAACAGAACAAGAGGATTTATTTTGAGGTTAAGTCTGGAAGATGACACCGTCCTAGCATGAGTTGATTGAGCCAATACCACGCGACACTAGATTGTCGACGTAGTTGCATTTATATTTTTAGGCCACCAGGTTACCCTGAGTTGAGTTCAGGGAGCCCAGGAGTGTGGTGCCCATCTACCTTAGGGGTATACAATGCAGGAGGTGAACATGTGTACTACCAGGTTATATCAGAGTTGAGGATGTTTTTCTAGAGGATCTTCTAGGCCTGCCACCTGACAGAGAGATGGAGTTTGTTAAAGAGTTGACTCCCAGAGCCGAGCCAGTTATTCTCTCGTCTTTAGACTAGCACCGGTATAGTTGGTTGAGTTGAAGATCCATAGTAGATGATCTCTTAGACAAGGGTTTCAGTCGGGCTAGTGTTTCCCCATGGGAAGCAACTATCTTAATAGTGCCGAAGAAGGATGAGGCAGTATACTTGTGTATCGATTACAGGGCATTAAGGGCTGTAGCAAATAAAGAACAAGTACCCTATGTCGTGCATCGAAGATTTATTTGAATCAGCTAAGTGGCGCATATGTATTTTGAAGATCGATCTCAAATCCAGCTATCATCAGATCTAAGTACGGAAAGAGGACATCCAGAAGATGGCCTTTCGGACAAAGTATGGCCATTATGAGTTTTTAGTCATGCCGTTTGGTTTAACCAATGCGCCAGCAGTATTTATGTGTTTGATGAACAATGTCTTCCACCAGTACTTAGATAAGTTCGTGGTGGTATTTATAGACGATATCTTGATATATTCCAAGAGCCAGGAGGAGCATGAGAGACATCTCAGGATCGTGTTGGAGACGCTGAGACATGAGAGGCTGTACGCCAAACTCAACAAATGTGGGTTCTGCTTGGACAGAGTACCATTTCTGGGACACATAATCACCGGAGATGGGCTATCAGTTGACCCAGAAAAAATAGCTGCAGTAGAGACCTGGCCTACCCCTACATCAGTTACGGAGGTTAGGAGCTTCCTCGGACTTGCCGGATATTATCGGAGGTTCATGGAAAACTTTTCGAGGATAGCTGCACCTATGACGCGACTGACGCGTAAAGGCAAAGATTTTATCTGGACCGATGAGTGTCAAGCGGATTTCGATGAGCTGAAGAAGCGTCTGACATCAGCACCAATTTTGACATTACCTTCAGGATCAGGAGGATTTGTAGTGTATAGTGATGCGTCAGGGAGCGGATTGGGATGTGTACTGATGCAACACGGCAAGGTGATAGCCTACGCATCGAGACAGCTGAGAGTTCATGAGAAGAACTATCCGACGCAACGACAGTTGCTAGAGGATCTCCAGAAGCTTGGGATAGAGATCGTATTGCCAGGCATGGATGGACAGATGGCCAGTCTTGAGGTTCAGTCTACTTTGATTGAGAGGATCAAGGCAGCATTACCTAAAGATGCGAGATTTTGACGTCTGCGAGATAGAACAGAAGCCGGCATGCAGACGGGACTCAGGATTCATGAAGACGGAACGTTGAGGTACGGAGATCGCCTATATGTTTCGAGTGGCGAGCTACGCCAAGAGTTGATGACTGAGGCTCATAGCTCGATTTATTCCATTCATCCTGGGGGTACGAAGATGTACCGAGACTTGAGACAGCATTTCTGGTGGCATGGGATGAAGAGGGAAATTGCAAGATTTGTGGCGAAGTGTTTAGTTTGTCAGCAAGTCAAGGTTGAACATCAGAGGACTGCAGGATTATTGCAGCCACTCCCTATTCCCGAGTGGAAGTGGGAACACATTACCATGGACTTCGTCACAGGATTCCCGAGGAGCCCTAGCGGAAAGGATGCAGTTTGGGTTGTCGTAGACAGACTCACCAAGTCTGCACATTTCTTGCCCTTCAGAGTTGGGCAATCCACAGAGATACTAGCTGACATGTATATGAGGCAGATAGTACGATTACATGGAGTGCCTGTCAGCATCGTATCAGATCGTGATTCCAGATTCACGTCACATTTTTGGCGGAGTATGCAGGAGAGCCTAGGAACTCGTCTCAAGTTCGGCACTGTGTATCATCCACAGACTAATGGACAGTCAGAGCCCACGACACAGATATTAGAGGATATGTTGAGAGCGTGCATAATTGATTTTGGAGGATCTTGGGAGGACCATCTCTATTTGGTGGAATTCTCCTACAATAACAGTTATCAGGCCAGCATACAGATGGCACCTTGTGAGGCACTGTACGACAGGAAATATAGGCCGCCAGTTTGTTGGAGTGACATAGGAGAGTGTCAGATACATGGTCCAGAGTTGGTGACACAGACAGTGGAGAAGGTCAAGCAGATTCAGAGCCACCTGCGCGCAGCACAGGACAGACAGAAACTCTGGGCAGATGCGCACCGTAGACCATTGGAGTTTAAGGAGGGTGACCACGTATTTTTGAGGATATCGCCTACCCGCGGTACCATTAGATTTGGAGGCAGAGGCAAGCTGAGTTCGAGGTACATCGAACCTTTTGACATTTTGGAACGAGTTGGCGAAGTAGCTTACCGTCTTACATTACCTCCATCATTAGAGGGAGTACATGACGTATTTCACGTATCGCAGCTAAGGAGATATGTCGCAGACCCTAGCCACGTGCTTGATCATTCGGAGATTACAGTCGGGCCCAGTTTGTCTTACGTAGAGCAGCCAGTTGAGATCCTCGATCGCAGCGAGAAGACTTTGAGAGGGTAGACGATTTGACTGGTCAGAGTGGCATGGAAGCACCATTCACCAGACGAGTCTACTTGGGAGCGCGAGGATTCTATTCGGCAACGATTTCCGTACTTATTTGAGGAGCAAGGTACGAAATTACGTACGACAATTGATTACAAGTTGTTTTAAAATTCTTTTAGATATTATCGTGCTTTATTTTTAATTTCGGGGACGAAATTTTCTAAGTTGGGAAGAATGTAAACCCCCTCGATTTATTTTGTAGATAGTTAGGGTGGATTTGGAAAATTTTGGTTTTGGTAGCATATGTCGAGGTTTAGAGTGGAGAAAATTTCATCTGGTATTTAATTCCTGTAATTAAAACCCTTGGCGCGCCCTATCATTCCTAAATTAATCGGAGCCCAATATCAGCCCATAAATTTCATCGGGCTTTTGTACTTTTGACTTGACTCGCCAAATTAGGCATTGGACTTTTTTGTCTTCATAAAATCAATTTTTGTTGTGCTCTAAATTAATTGCGCAATTTTCCAAAAATTGTAACCCATATTTAATTTCGTGTCGGACACCTGTGTCGTTACCCTAAATTTTGAGGTACCAACTTAACCCGTTGAGCCGGATCAACTAAAGGGTCCAAGACTGACTCCGAGCCCCCACCATTTTCGGCCTTTGTGTCATTTTTGAATTTTGACCCCAAGTGCCTCCATTTAATTTAAATTCGCAGGACACTTTATTTCTATTTAAATCGGGGATACCAACTTTGTCAATCCAATTTTTAATCCTTTATTTAATCCCAATGACTATCTAATTAAACCCGTGCCTCACACACAACACCCCCTCGCCATGCAAATCATCAACCGTAATTTTCTCCACAATTTTTGCGTCATTTTATGTGTTCATGCAATTTCCTGAATTTAAGGGGTTAATTTACAAATATGGTAACATGTGTCAAAACCTCATTGGTTTAAAGCCAAACGGAGAAACCCCCACCCATGATCGTTCAAACCACACTCCACTCCCCTTTGTGAGCACACCATTTTTTCTTCATGACACATCCTAGCCATCCATTCAAAGTAGGATTCACTATCACCTTCCATCCAACTCACCACTTCCCTATAAAACCATCACCCTCACCCTCACAAACCCCAAGGCCGGCCTTAATCCCTAGGTATGGAAAACCCCCCTACTTTCTCTCTCCTCTTTCCTCAATAACCACAGCCAACTTCTCCTCCTTCTTCTTCTTCCTTCCTTCTTCTTCTTTCTTTCTTCTTCTTCATGGGGAGCCATCTCCAGCCACCTGACCTGTTCTCCGGCCAGCTTCCCGGCCAGCTTAGCTCCGGCTCTGCATCTCGCTGCTCGGCCCCGCAACCCGCCGCAGTCTGGCCTGTCCCCGCGTCGAGCCCCCTCCGCGGGCTGCTCGTCACCCACACCCCGGCGTCGAGCTGCCCCCTCCGGCCAGATCAGCGGCCCGACCACGCTGCTCTCCATCGACCGAGCAGTGGCTGACCCCCTCCGGCCAGATCAGCGGCCCGACCCTACTGCTCTCCGTCGACCGAGCAGTGGCTGACCCCGCCCGAGCCGCGCTCTCTATCCAATCCGGCCGAGACCACCGTTCACCAACCTACCTGTTGTCCGGATTTCAGACCCGCCGGCTGTACATCCCCGTCCGACTTCCCCGCTCCTTCCCGTCCGACATTAGCATCACCATCACCACCCTTAGCTTCCACCAACATCAACACTACTACCACCACCGCGGCCAGCCTCCACCGGCCGAGCTTCGGCGTTGACAACCTCGTCAAGGTCGACTCTCCCCTCTCTTATTTTAATTCTAGAATTTATTAACATTTTAAATAAGATTCATTTATATGCATAGAAATATGAATGTTAGTTAGGGTGGTGTATCTATGATATGGATATATATGGTTAGTGTGGGGAATACTTGAACTATGTGATTAAGGTTTATATTGGTTAAGTCTAATGATGCTTGATGCGAATATAGATTTTAATGATTCGAGTTTGTGTTAATGATGTTTAGTATATTTTAGGGTTTTTGGTTGCATAAATTAAAATAGATTTCAATGATTCGCATGAAGGTCGGGGATTTGAATTTTAATAAGATATTATGAATATTATGGAAGTGAATGAATTTAGATTTGGTTTAAGGTTTAAATATGGTTTGTTGAGTTTGAGGTTGAATGCATCAAGATTTAGAGTATATTACGTTGTTTTTATATGTAAGTTAATTATCCTTGAAGAGCAGGTAATTTGTGGTAAAGGGGAGGTAATGTCATTAAGATGCTTATTATTTTGAGGACTTGATAACTAGTGACGAAAATCGATTGAGGAATACGAATATGTAATTGTGTACCATACACAGTGAGAAGGGATGGAATACTTGAGTAATGATCACGAGGGTTGATAGACAATGATTATTAGAGGAGAGCTGGCTTATAACAAAGAATTAATTGAAGAGTAGTTCATATGGTGATTGGTAACAACGACATTAAACGAGGAACTTAAAATCATAAACTGTGTTTTGAGGATGGTTTGATGATGTGTTATGAATGACTAGGAGATTTGACATATCGTACCGATAGTCAACTGTGGTCAACCCCCTAGTGACTTGTCCCTGTGAGTCATAGCTGAGACTGAGTTTAGGTGTAGATGTGTGTAGCATCCCTGTCTGGCGTAAAATAGATTGTTGATTCTGGTTTGTATCTCATCTCTAGGTACTGCGGGACCCGAGGACTTGGACGCGGTACCAGATCCCCGACATCAGCAGCCTCACGCAGGCAAGTGTACCTTGCCACCCCGTATTTTTGATTACAGCTATTTGTTATTCTTTATGTACATTGTGCACGTACTTATGTTGACGCTCGATACTTCACGTCGGGATCACAACCAGGTGCTGACATTCGTCGTAACGTACTAGAAAAATTGTTAGATGCTTAGTAGCACCTCGATGTACGTACCTGAGTATATCGACAACCCAGGACACACTCATACACTATGATCGTGCCAGATTCCTGTATCCTGATACTGACATCATAACCAGAGACTGGGACGACCTTAGGGTCGCGTCTGTTCAGTTATCTTTCGTGTGTCGAGACTGTTAGATAGAGGTTCAGGTTCAACGCACAATCGTTGACCGCTTGGGAAGGGAAAGACAGTTACTAGATGTTTGGGCTACTCTGCATGCGCTTATATATATGTAGTATTTTGTAGTGATACATGTATCTAGTATAGCTGTTTCACCCGTGTGACTCTTTGCCCGGAGCTGCCGTACGTACCGTGTGTTTTCGTGTCCGGAGCTACAATTTTATTTTAGAAAGCCCACGCGTCGAACATTGTCTTTAAACTGTGTCACACTTATTTGGTTATGAGAGAGTACCCTGTCGTGCACTTGTATTTTTTGTTTACTTGGCATGTTGTATTTTTGTACCTTGTTACGTCCCTCTGAGGACCTGGTTCCCTGGCAGTTTTGCAGCATAGATGATTACTGAGCATTTAGAGTTGCTGCTGGAGTTGCACATTTTGCGAGCATGGTACCAACTACTCACATTATATCTACCGGCATTATGGTTATTGTTTATTTCATCTGTTGTTATAGCCTAGTTTTTATAGACTCATACTTCTTCTCGAGTATATTCGAGTTAGTGTGTTATTGGGCGGCCGACTATAGCATATATAGCTCTTTCTTGTATACTGTTGTATATTGTGGATTAAGACCTAGAGGTTTACATTTATGGGATATCTAGATAGTGCCCTTTTATATTACAGCTTATACGTATTCGAGTCAGACCAGAGTCTGGTCGAATGCGTAGCTGGCGTGTCACGTATTCATGGTCCTGCGTATTTTGGGACTGGGGCATGACAATATTTATAGGTATAGTTATATACATACTAATGTATATATTTATATAAACATAATTATATTGAGTGCACCAAGTCTACACTAAAGCATTGCATCAAATACTTGGCATACAATCTATGATACTCTATGTTACGTACCCAAATAAAATGCCAAAACCCCCAATTCACTACTAATACTCATAATACAACTCAATTATATATTAATACAACAAATGTAACTAGTTACAATAGAAAATGAAGATAATTAACACAAATTACCCAAAATGAGCCCCATATCACACCATATCACAAGATTCTATGATACGCTCTACTCGTATCCAATTATGGATACATATTTAGTCATATAATATCAATCTAAGCCAAATTAGATCTAATTGGTCTCATGATACACACTTGATATGTCAATCTCAAAATTTCTTCTAATTGGGCATAAATTACCATGTAGAATTCATAATACAAGTCATATGAACCTCATTTTTATCCTATGGGTAGCCCTAAGCCAATAAATGATTCTAAATGGTTAAATGCATGAATTAGAAATTAAGGATTAAATTAAGAATTTACCTATTGATAGATAGATTTTTAATGAAATGCTCAATGGACACAATTAGGACACAATCTCTATGTCATTTTCTCTTCCTACAAGTGCTACTTGCAATCCAAGCTCCAATACTTCTTAGATGATGAAATTAAGTAAAAAATGAGAGTGAATTGGGTTGAATTTGGTGGAGAAATAAGTCAATTTGGGGAAGAACACAATTAGGGATCTTTAATAAAATAAACTAATGAGAGGAGAGAGAGAGAGCACTACCATAATAAGTCAAATTAGCGACGTCTCAAAACGTCGCTAAATGGCTAAAAAATGTCTTTTAATAATTTTAGCTACGTCTATAGCGACGTTACGTTAAAGTCGCCTTTAAGCTAGTCACTGACCGAAAAAATGTCGCAAAGCGTTGCTATTCTGACGTTTTCCTGCGACGTAAATACATCGCTATATTAGCGACGTTTAGCATCGCAACGTTGCTAAATTAGCGACGTTTAGTTTGTCTCTATATGTCGCTAATTTTTTTAGCGACATTGTGCGACTCATTTAGCGACATTATATTGACCTGGCAATACTGCCATGTCAGCAATTAGCGACGGATAGCGACGTATTTAGCGGCGTATATAACGACGGGGATAGCGACGTATATAGCGATGTATTCAGGGACGTAATTAGCGACGTGAGTAAACGTCGTAAAACATCGCTAAAATATCGCTAAAGATACAGTAAAAAAATGAATATTGAATTCTTTCCAAACCATTCTTCCTGCAGTTTATGAATTCGTAATTTGTACAAATTGACCCGGAGCAACCCTCCGTTGAAATTGTTAGGTTCCCCGACCCCCTTCGATTGAACACTCAACACCGGTAAATTAACATACAAGAAATATGAATAATATAGTAAAGTTTAAAGAAAATGAAACATTGAGATTACAAACCGAGTAAGAACAAAATCTCGTCGTAAAAAATACAACAAATATCCACACAATTGAGTCTGAAAGCCTCATCCTAAAGAATACAAGAAATAATGTCTGAATGTCTCAAAAATAAAGAATTTTCATAAATGACCAAATATCATAGGTCTGAAACACAAACAATGAATAAACGGTCCTAACTGGGACTACTGCAGATCTGCAGGAGGAGGACACCGGCGCGCATCATGGATAAGAACAGATCATACTACTCCCAGTAAAATGGACACCGATGTCTATGGAGAAGGTAGTGACGTCGGTGGAGTCTGTGTCGATGAAGGCGCACTAGGAGGATGTATCTTCTCTAACTCTCCTAGTCGATGGTTCTATGAATCCATGGTAGATAACAGCTTCATACTGCTATGAACCATTGAATCCTGCATCATCGTCAGCCTCTTGCACATGGACAGCTGTGATGCCTGCAGCTCCGTCACTTTGAGCTCTGTCGACTCTCTAAGATTAGCTATCATATCACTGATCTCCATAATATTGTGCTCGAGCATATCAAATCGTGCGATGAGCGTCACATTGTCTACATGTGGCTGGAACAGGGCTGCTCCTCCATCCTTCGCAGCAACTCATCACGGAGAGAAGCAATCTGACGGTCAACGGTCTCCTGGACTCGAGCCGACGACTGTGAGGGTTATGGGGAATGCTTACTTGTCGGGGAGGCTATAGATGACTGCATCGCAACTAGGGCGCCATTGGATCCCGTACCGAAGTACGTAGCCCTCTAGAGACCACCAGTGGCGGTCACCCACAGCTTGTCCATAGACGGAGCTGGAGAGAGTTGCGAGAAAGTACCAGCCTATCCCGCTATAGGTGCACTAGCTGTCGTCTGTTCACGCAGCCTAAGATACTCGGCCTAGAAAAGTTTGGATACTCGATAATTGCCTAAATTATATTAAAATTAACACAAAGTAAAGATATACTTACATAGGTCTGCGAGACCCTATCATCAATGAGATTTCCGCCCTTTCGATGGGTGGCCAGGAAGACGGTCACCATGATTGCATCATCACCCCTCTGTAACTGTTAAAAATATATTATTTAGTACTAAAATTAAATATTTTATCCTACTACCATTTTATCGTACTTGCATTAAAATAATATATCTGAAATAAAAAATATACCAAACGACGAAAATATTTTGTCATCGAAATCGAGCCACCACACCACTTTGTTGCCTTCTGCCTAGCCGCCTTGGCCTTCTCAGACTTTTTCTTGTACCTCAGATCATGGAATCTAGCCCTCATCGCAGTCCACTGCACTGATGTGATCCAACCTTGGATCAGTTTTCCAACGTGATCACGAGCCTTTTGGTCATCCAGAGCATCATAGATCAGCTTGGCGGCAACGGCAGAAAATATTTGCTCGATCAACTCGGCCCGGTACGGAGGATAGAAATACGTTTGCTACAATAAGTAATTTAGTAAGTTATATAATATGCATAAATTAGATGATTGATATAATATACTTTTACCTTGAAGTGCGTAAACCAGAACGCCTTTCTCTCCTCCGGAACTTCAGAGTAGTTAATCCAAGGGCTACCATAGTTGTTCCTCAGAAAGAAGCCCAGGCGTCTCTGTACCAACGAGGGACGGTATCTATACAGAGATAATTATTTTTATCGAAAAAATCAATATATAATGAATAAAGAAATATATAATATATATGATGCTAAACCATCTAATTGACCTACTTTCTACCGTCGGCCCAAATATATGTCCTTGTCTCCTCCGGAGGTGCTCATGGAGGATCTAGCTGATGCTGGGACGACGTCGGCTCGACCTCCTCCATATGCTCATCTGTCTCTATGGTTCTGTCAGCAGGAGAAACGCTGGATGAGGGAGTACTATCAGGCCTGGAACTACTCATCCCAGAAGTGATGCCATGTAACATCATCGCAGTCAGAGATGTGACTGGTCGATATAGTGGAGTACTAGGCGATGAGGATCCAGAACCAATAGTAGGCATTACCAGAGGAGCACTCCGTCTACCTCGGGACTTGTCGAATCCTCCGCATTGTCCTGTCATACCAGATAACAACATATGATGAATAAAAAAATACACAAATATATAGTATATTGTACAGTCATAATGTTATGCAAATCTCACAGCATTCATAGAATTGTATAGTAAATATGGTGTCACAAGTCTAAATGGATTGTACATTCTATTGTCAAAATATAATACATATCTTCGTCAAAATAGTGCATTCTACAGTCAAAATATAGTACATTCTACAGGCAAAATATTTTATTTTTAATCATCTTCAAAAAAATTATCTTGTTCGCCTTCCTCGTCCTCTTCTTTCTTTTCCTCCTCAATTTTACTTTCATCTACTTCGTTTTCGTCTTCCTCTTCGGATAATTCTACATCTTCTATATTATTAGTCGTGTAATAAGTAACTTTCGTTGAGTCCATATCTACAATATTTATTACAAGAGGTAGCTCGTCCTCCTGATAAGCTATTTTGTCAACGTAAAAGGTATTTCTAGCTTTAGTCTTGCATTCTGCCCACCAATCCGACCTCGCTGTCCCCCGTCTAGGATAAGTTGTGAAGTACACGAGCTGAGCCTGACTTGATAGGACAAATGGTTCGTAGCCTTGATATCTACGCTTGTAGTTTATATCCACAAGTCCATGCTTGTCAATTTTCCAACCTTGATCTTGTATTGGATCAAACTATTCACACTTGAATAGCACGATCTTAGCAGGTTCTGTGCCAAAATTATATGTCAACTCCACAATCTCTCGTCAGATGCCAAACAAATCATTGCCTGGATCGACATCTTTATAGTTCGAAAATTTGATACACAAACAACTATTTTTCTTGGAATCAAGATCCAGAAAGTTGTCTTGATCGGAGCATTTGTTGACTTGAACCTAAACCCATTCACACAGAAACTTGGCCATATTTTGATGGCAGTAATTGGTCCTTTGGCTAGAGTTCTAATAGATTCAGTCTGGGTTGTTATTAGACGATTGACCTAAATACCAAAGTAGCGATAGTAAGTTATTTATTGTGCAAGTGCATACAAAAAAAGTTATTACCAAGCTTTTTACATATGCGCTCAACCAAGACAGAAAATGGTATCTCATTTATTATTCTACTTCTTAGTCTGTTATGTAGGGTCTAACCGACCTCAGCTCATCATTATATGTGCTGAAAAACAATGAAGCAACCGCTGATTAGTAGCATAATAGTAGCTTATATTATTACATTGAGATGACGTAAATGTGGACATATTAATTACTTACCCTCTAGCTTCTCCACTTTATCCTCGCCGCAATTGAGTAATATATACAACTGAGCATCCCTTAGCTCATCGTCATTCAAATATCTCTTCTTCATTTTCCCCGAAGGATTTTCAGACGCATTGAATACTTTGAGTATTGCATCATTAGATTCCTGATATCCGTCGTCGTTTATCGGAGTTCTTGTTCTATTAGTAGCAATATAAGGTTTGAAATACGTCGAGCAAAAGTTTATAATCTCCTCGAGAACATAAGCTTCACAAATAGAGCCCTCAACCTGTGCCTTATTTTTTACCTTTCTTATTAGGTAATTCAGATGTCGCTCGAAGAGGTACATCCACCGATAACTGATAGGACCACCAACACGTGCCTCGTAGGAAAGATGAAGTGGCAAATGCTCCATAGAGTCGAAGAATCCAGGAGAAAATACCTTCTCGAGCTTGCATAGTATTACCGCAATGTCCTTCTCTTGCTTTTTTAGACGATCGACGAGCAACTTAGTAGAACAAAGATCTCTGAAGAATACGCTGAGCTCTATCAATGGATCCCAAATGACATATGGTAAGAATTCCCGAAATACAATCGAAATTAACCTCTCCATGAATACGTGACAATCGTGGCTCTTTATACCTGCCAGTTTGTTCTCCTTGAGGTCGACGCATCTTCTCAAGTTCGACACATACCCTTCTGGAAATTTTAGACCCTGAATCCACCTACAAAGTCTCCCTTTATCCTCCTTCTCCAGTGAGAAAACTGACTTAGGCTGCTTTAACTTTCCATTCCCCTCCTCTATCAAATGCAATGAAGCACGTCTACATATTTCTTCTAAGTCTAAGCTTGCCTTCGGATTGTCTTTCGCCTTCTCCTTTACCTCCATTACAGTATTAATTATGTTATCAAATACATTTTTCTCGATATGCATGACATCAAGGTTATGTCTGATCAGATTGGTGCTCCAATATGGCAGATCCCAGAATATATTTTCTTTGTCCAGTTATGGGTACGACCAAATCTGTCACACTTGTACCCCTTAGCAGGCTATTCGATAGCACTTGATAAATCTTTTACCTCTTTCCATATCGTGTAGCCACCTTGGCGATGGATTGGCATTCTCCACAATGCCCGTACGAAAAGCATTCATGTTCCTCCGGTACGGATGATCCTTCGACAGAAATTGTCGATTACAATCGAAGAAGCATGGTTTGCCTTCGTGTTTCAAACAGAAAGTCTTAGTATAGTCTATGCAATACGAATATGAGAGACGACCATGAGTGCTCTATCCCGATAACATTCCATAGGCCAGAAAGTCGTTGATGGTCCACATAAGTGCTGCCCTCATCTGAAAATTCTGCTTTCTGGAAACATCGTACGTGTTGGCACCTACTTCCCACAGCTGATTCAACTCATCTATTAAAGGCGGTAAATATACATCGATGTTCCTCTTCGGATTGTTCGAACCCGGAATAATAACGGTTAGGAACAAATACAGAGTCTTTATGCAATCCAAGGCGGTAGATTATACGGAGTGACAATCGCAGGCCAACACGAATACTGGGAGCCCAAAAGTCCGAATGGGGTAAAACCGTCGAAGAAGAGCCCCAATCTGACATTACGCGAATCTGAAGCAAAATCTGGATACTCTCGATCAAAGTGCTTCCATGCTTCTCCATCGGATGGATGATCCAATACTCCTTCGATCGGTTTTTGCCTGTGCCAACTCATGTTTTCTGTAGTCTCCTTCACCATAAATAACCTCTACAACCGCGACGTCAAAGGCAAGTAGTGCATCGAATCGGTAGGCTACTTTGCACCGACAGACTTTCCTCTTCCAGTAGCCTTGTAGCGATCAGCACCACAAAATCTGCACGTATCTTCATCCATGTCTTTGTAGTACAACATGCACCCGTTGTGATATGCATCAATTTTCTCGTATCCCATACAGAGCGATCTCACCATCCACTTAGATCGTAGAAGTCTTTAGGCAACTTTGCATCCTCTGGTAAGATCTCTATAATCAAATCTTTCAGTCGGTTATAGCATTCTTGCGACATATTAAAATTGTACTTGATGCTCTACAATCTTTTAACCACCTCCAAAGGTGAATGATCTTCATAACCAGGATATAATGGAGTCCTTGCATTCTCCAGTAACTCTATGAACTTTGTAGCATCGATATTCGGTGCCTCCTCAGCTGCATCATGATTGTCCAGATCGAAACTAGGCCCCATCGCATCAAAAATCATGTTCACCCACCCATCGTCGTAAGCGGCATGGTCATGGACATCCACATACGGCTCCACATAAGGCTCCGACTCCGATGCTAAAGACATAAGTTCTCTGTACGCGGTCCACTGATAGTAATTCGGCGTGAAACGTGTCACGATACGCACCCGGTATAGGGGCACGAGTACGTGGGTACGTCCAGCCTATGCCGCAGCATCGACGGTAGAACGTTGTCTAGGGCAATAGTAGCTAATCACTCTCATATAAATATCTAACTCCATAAGGAGATACAAATATCAAAATATAATATGGAATACTCAATCACATAACTAAGCACGATGAGATATCGAAGAAATAAATGAAATACAAGACAAGTCTAAACAACAAAAATAATCTAACCTGCAATTCATAATATCCAAATCTCTAAGTATGCTGGAAACAAGTCCTCTAAGTCGTAGTCTGGAAAGAATATCTAGTCAGGATTGGAGCAAAGTACAAGCACTAACAGCAGTTCCATGTATATTGACATAAATACTGGCAATAAGCAATACTGGAATAATAAGATACTAGAAATATAAATACTGGAGCACATGTCATCATCAATGGTGCACTAGCAATGAACATAAATATAAATGTATACTAGAACCATGAACTAGAATATCAGTGGGTGCTAGAACAATAACTAGAATATAAGGAATGCTAGATCAATATACTAGAGATACATGTCAAGAACATCTAGCTAAGTGTGTAAAACATTATAATATCATGTGAACGGCTTGGGACTGATCAGGCTTTCTATGTATGACTAGCTAAGATTCATGTAAGGTTAGGCTAACCATCCGGATAGCTATGATGCAAGCAATTGTCAGGCTAATCATACATAACAGGCTATGAGGCATGTAATGGTCAGGCTGCACCGACATGAGGTGTGGGTGAGCTATGATGCAAGTAGAGTTGGGTATGATCACATAAGATACTAATATTTCTCCGTTCCCAGCTAGCGCGATGGATTCCAATCACGACTCCTCGTGACAGGTCTCCATGATGCCAACTCGTGTATACAACAGCGTCAGAATTATGTAAGCCATACAACTAGAATCATAGAAATAATCAACATAATAAAAATTATCAAAGAATGTACTCGCCTGGGGGTCCTGCTGCTAGCAATAACAATGTCCAATTTTTGAGGTCTTATCTGAAAATTCAACAGTCCTAAAGACATCATTTAATAATAATAATATAGAATCATTCGATACACTAACACACAATCATAAATACTCTGAACTCAGGGGCTACGCTAGGTATGACACTGGTCAACTAGCAGGGACGAATGTGCGTCTAGCTGCACTGGTGCCACGCCTGCACATTCTGTGCAATCAGGCAGTCGAACTAACACATGTCTCGCCAGTATGTCCATCTATATAAGGTAGTCAACTCACAATATTCTGGGTCACACAGTCAAATATAATACGGGATATCCATGAATTACACTAATGGTCATTCAACATCTATAATACAGTTAAACGTATTGCTAGCAATCATATTTCCACAAAGTATATTTATCAACCTAAGTATATTTATCAACTAAATTTCTAAGGAGTAAACACTAACGTCAATTTCCCATGAAGCAATATTAAACCTAATTACTATTCAATTAATTACTATTAACATGAACAAATGTACACACAACCATACTAGAGACTAAGGTTCACCCAAACGTAGGTCTCGCAATCACGTCAACTAAGCTACCATGAAGCGATACGCTAATCCTCACTAATATTCACATGTGCACACATAAACACAATTATGAACGAAGGGCAAGGTCGAACCTGCGCGTACACGGGGTCGAGGGAGGCTACTGTGGTTTATCTCCGACGAGGTAGGATACGTCGACGATGACGACGATGATGACGACGATGATGAAGATGGTGATGGTGATGATGATGGTGATAATGATGATGATAATGATTAAGGTGAGATGATGATGATGATGATGATGATGGTGACGATAATGGTGATGATGATGATGATGATGATTAAGGTAAGATGATGATGATGATGATGATGGTAACGATGATGATGATGACGACGATGATGACGATGTTGACGATGATGACGATGACGACGATGATGACAATATTGACGATGATGACGATGAGACAAAGGTATTGATAATAAACTTTCAGGCGAGGTCAACCAGAGGTAGGAGGAGAAGCACAGGGAAGAGGGAGGTCGGGATGTCGAGGTCGCTGTGCAGGCTGCTCGGGCTACGGGGATGGCCGGAGAGGAGCGGCTCGCTGCTCCTATCGAGGAGGAGGAGAGAGCAGGGGGAGAGAAAGAGGTCGGGCTCCGGCGGTTGAGTTCACCGAAAGAGGGAGAGGGTGATGTTGACGATCGGGATGTGGCCGGTGGGGTAGAGCTGCTCGGCCGCGGGTTGGATCAGTTGTGGAGGAGAACAGCGGGGTCATGGTCAGCTTCCGACGAGCTGGCTCAGGTCGGGGACTGCTGCTGGGCTCGGCTGACCGTGGTGGTGGACTCGAGGTCGAGCGGTAAGGAAGAGGTGGTCGTGCGGGAGAAGGAAACGATGGAGGGGCTGTTCTGGCGCTCGGGGAGGATGGAGAACGGGGTGGAGACGGCCGTAGAAATGGTGGTGGTGAGCATGAAAGTCGGGGACGAGACGGGGCTGCTGTGGGAAGGCTGTCGGGTGCTCGGCTGGGTATTGGCAGTGATCACCGGGGAGATGGCCAGAGTCGGGTGGAGGAAGATAATGAATAGTAGAGGGGATGGTTTAGGGTTTGTTTTGTTATGTGGGTTTGAGGGATGGTGGTGATGTTGAAAATAATAATGGAGGAATTAGTTTTATATGTAGGAGAAGATGATGTTGACAACCTAGGGATTAGGGCCGATTAAGTACATCTTGGGATGGAGTTTGCATTGGGAGAGGGGTTTGAGGATATATATATATATATATATAATGGAGAGGGTGTTGTGTGGTGAGGATGGCTCCATTTAAAATGGATGGCCAAGATTAATTATGAGGGGGGAGAGTACAAACAAAAATGGGAGAGAGAAAGAGGGAGGACCGGTCAAAGTGAGAGGGAGTTGTTTTCTTCATGTGCTTGACCAATAGGATGGTGACACACCATTGTATTTTTGCAATTAAGTCCCAAACAATTGAAAATTTGCACAGAAAGTGGATTTTTGGATTTAATGAGGGAAAACACCATGTTTGGTGTAATGTATTGGATGAAAAGGATGTTTGGTGTTTAGGATGAAGCTTGAGGGTGTGAATGAGGGTTTGGTTTGGTGTTGGGTCTAATTTTGGGTCAAGTTGGGTCCTTACATCAATTTTAATTAAAATTGATGTAAAATTGGTTCTAAAATTAATTGGAAGTACATGGGATTAAAATTAGGTAGGACACAAGTGTCATGGACGTAGAAGACTCAGAATAGAATATTATCATAATTTGGGTTATATAAAATGGGTCAAGATTATGTCTCCAATTTTGATTGGAACGCACAAAGATGTAAAGTTGAATTTATATAGAATTTAAAATAAACGTTCGTAATGAATATTGTGCGACTAAAATGAAGCACAAGAGAGCATATTTATGAGTTACACAAAGGTCAGAATGGAAGACGGGCACGTCTAGGACAAGGTTGTGAAAATTGTTGGAAGGCAAAAGCTAGGGCAGCGCTCCAAATATCGAAGCAACGGTAAGGCGCAACAATTAAATAAAATCACAATAATTAATTATAACCCTATATAATTAATCTTAAAAATTATAAATTAAATCCATATCACAATATTTCGGTCAGGGCTCCATCTAGGGGGCATCTAGGTCTAGTCTACTAACTCATGCATTAATAAACACTATATATAATACACATATATATATACACATATCATGCAGTTATTTAAAATAAATACACACAAAACCATTAATATATAAAATAACAAAAATACCCCTATTTTTAGGATGTGGTAGTGACAAGTCTACCCTCCTTAAAAGAATTTCGTCCTCAAAATTTAAGATCCTCAATAGTTTTATTTATTTATTTATTTTCTATTAAAATTTATATTCATCAAACCATATAATCATGAAGTAAATCCATATTGTTATTTCACAATCTTTAAAATTCTATAAATATCATATTCCTGAAAATATTCAAATTTGAAATCAAATTCCATTCTTATCACAATCTTCTCCAAAACTGAATAAAAAAATTTAATATTCAATCCTCTAATTGAAATCCAATCAATGCATATTAAAAAAAATCTCATCCGAAAAGTTTGAATTTCAAACACTAATCCATTAATCATCTTACTCCTCTAATTTAAGTCCAATCGATGCGTATTTATAAAATTTAAATTCTCATCCCAAAAATTTGAATTCAACACTAATCCATTAGTGGTCTTATTCCTCGATTCTTTTTCCACACAATACTCAAACAATGTAATACTTATGAAGTCTTCAAATACAATATTCAAAATAATTTTTAAATTTATACCTTGCAGTCAAATAAATATAATGATAATCTTCTTAAATTCCTTAATTTTTAATGACAAATTCAATCATATCATAATCTTCATAAAAATCAATGATCTAACAAAATTGTCAATTCTACCATATTGAATTCTCAACTCTTTATTTAAATTAATGCTTATCCTCAAAATTTAAGGCACATTGTCTCTCTTTGTCAAATCACAACCTCTTCATTAATCTTCACTACGGTCAAACCCCAAACAATCAAAGTCTATAAAAAATTATACCTACAGTCATACAACATACAATCCAGAGAAAACATGCATGGTTATGGTCTCTTTTGTCATGGTATTATAGTCTCTGTCAGGGTGTACTACTAACTACATTCTAGAAAGAAGATCATTAATACAAGCTATGGTACTAGAAAATTAATTAATCAATCAAATAGACAAAATGAACAGAAGGAAAGAACAAAACATAGCCTTCTAACACAACCATAGG
This sequence comes from Iris macrosiphon, assembly GCA_036927795.1. NCBI lineage: Eukaryota > Viridiplantae > Streptophyta > Magnoliopsida > Asparagales > Iridaceae > Iris > Iris macrosiphon. The sequence goes on from JAYESA010000003.1 coordinate 25,231,235, forward strand.
TTTAATGATGCATCCAAAGTTTGATACCCCACTGCTAACTCTCTTACCTACTGTAATTGTTTATACTATTTGTTCTTATCACTCAAGTGCACGCCAAGTGCAACACACCATACTAAGTACTACTCCTTCTAATACAATGCTAGATGGACACCCAAGTCAGTTTGTAGTACCATCTTAAGCATACTCAAGCCAACTGATCCTTACACATGTACATAATCTACTTATATACTAATATACACTTTTTATCCTCAAATAAAACCCTAGAAATTTAACTTCTCGAACAATTTAAAATAAAATGTATATACTTTCCTCAAAGGTCAAATATCCAAATATTGAAATAAAATTTTAATCACTTCCAAAAATCTTTATAGCTTTGACTTTGTTTATTAAATTAAATTTGAATCCTCAAAAATTTAATAACATAAAATCTCAACGCCTCAAAATTCTTAAAAATTAAAATCTATTTCCAATCTTCAAATTATAAATTTAAATCCACATATATCTAAGTATACATATAAATACTCACAGTCTCTAACACACAAGATACACAAAGATACACCAATTGTCTACAACTCTCAATTGTGTACTAAAATTTGCACTGCCCGAATTACTTGCACTATTACTTCCAATGATTTTCTATCCATATTAACTGTTACATCAATCTAATATTATCACACGTGGTACTTATTGTTACTAGCATAATTCTCAACTAGTCCTTGATATAGAAACACTAGCACTATTGGTATGGTAACACTAGCTTCATTATTAGATCACCTCATCAAACTTATTAGAACTCACGATCATTCGTACTAGTTATTAACTTATATAATACACATGCTCCACTTCACTCTCAAAGGCAGGCATATGGTTCCATATCTCAATTGATGTATAAGTATCTCCCTTTTTAATCTTTTATAGACTATTACACTAATATGTGATACACTTTATTCCTTTCATGATCAATCTTGATATTCCTCTACCCATGGCACACTCATTATTACCCTTTTTATACGTATACATTCATTTACTCTTGACACACCCAAGTATCAACCATCAAATTGAATATCATGCTCCATTAATTTTTAATACAATTTCCTCGATACTTACTTCTTTACGTGAATCATCCAACTATATGAATTCATGACTATCCAGGACTGGCATGCTGACTCTGATACTAACTTCTGGAACCATCACTGATACTCCTTACTCCTTCTACCTATAGTACCAATATTAACTACAATGACACCTATTATAGAAATATTGCTACGAGGTACTACGTTATGGGTTATCCTTAGATTTATGCCTATTGCTCACATGTCCAACCAAGAAACACTTACAGACTCACAAGCCATATTCTCAATAGTCAACACTGATACAAGACACAGACCTAATTGTAAGTCACCAATTATCATACTAATAAGGAATCCTCAAAGAAAAGAAGCTCAAAAAGGAACGAAATTAAGGACTGAAGGTATTTCTACTGCTAGTAAAGAAAAGAAGCGATGGAACAAAGTCCTGTAATAACAGAAGTAGATAAGTATTGATATGATACTTTAAGAACCAATTTAAGATACAACCTGATAATCATACACGTCTGTTCGAAATCATGACACTCAGAATCCTCGCCACGCCAGTAAGCATAGCTGCGATCAACGATATGTTCCATAAATAAGGTATGCAACTTTATAATCGCGTCATCCAAAATCCTCACCACGCCAACCGGTATGGCTGCGAGAGACTCTAAATTTTATAACTAAGATATGTACATCCAAGATCAGGTTCCTTCATTTTCGTCACGACAACTAACGTGGCTGCGATAAACTCTAGGTGCCATAACCAAAGTAGATATTTTACCTTTCTCACTGTCCTCATCAACATATGTCATCAGATGATACCGTAAATTTTAGTCCGTAAAGTTTATCTCGATATAAAATCAAACTTAACAACGACAACAAGAATTAAATTAACAACTGATCAACAAGAATCAAATTCAATAACAAAAAGTAAGAATGGACAGAAATAAGGGGAAAAGATTTAAATTGGAAAATATAATGAGATTCTCAAGGGTCGTCCTAGGAATCTCTCAAAAATTTGTGATTGAGTATCCTCTCTCATCCTAGTATCTTATGTCCTATATCCTATCCCAGGCACGTAGTAGTACAACTAAGACGTCGCACTTCCACGACATCGCACAACTTGCGAAGTCTGACCTTCATGGGCCACCACTAAAAATGTGTCACGACCTGCACCCGGTATAGGGGCACAAGTACGTGGGTACGTCTAGCCTACGCCACAGCATCGACGGTAGAACGCTATCTAGGTCAATACTAGCTAATCATTCTCACATGAATATCCAACTCCATAAGGAGACACAGATATCACAATATAATATGGAATACTCATTCACATAACTAAGCACGATGAGATATCAAAGAAATAAATGAAATATAAGACAAGTCTAAACAACAAAAATAATCTAACATGCAATCCATAATATCCAAATCTTCAAGTATGCTGGAAACAAGTCCTTTAAGTCGTAGTCTGGAAAAAATATCCAGTCAGGATTGGAGCGAAGTACAAGCACTAACAGCAGTTCCATGTATATTAACAAAAACTATAATACAGTGTAAAAAAATACAAGATAGATATAAATACTGGCAATAAACAATACTGGAATAATGAGATACTGGAAATAGAAATAATGGAGCACATGTCATCATCAATGGTGCACTAGCAATGAACAGAAATATAAGTGTATACTAGAACCATGAACTAGAATATCAGTAGATGTTAGAACAATAAATAGAATATAAGGAATGCTAGATCAATATACTAGAGATACATGTCAAGAACATCTAGCTAAGTGTGTGAAACATTAGCATATCATGTGATCGACTTGGGACTGATCAGGCTTGCTATATATGACTAGCTATGATTCATGTAAGGTCAGGCTAACCATCTGGATAGCTATAATGCAAGCAATAGTCAGGCTAATCATACATAACAGGCTATGAGGCATGTAATGGTCAGGCTGCACCGTCGTGAGATATGGGTGAGCTATGATGCAAGTAGAGTTGGGTATGATCACATAAGCTACTAATATTTTCCTGTTCTCCAGCTAGCACGATAGATTCCAATCACGACTCCTTGTGACAGGTCTTGATGATGCCAACTCGTATATACAACAGTGTCAGAATCATATACGCCATACAACTAGAATCATAGAGATAATCAACATAATAAAAACTGTCAAAGAATGTACTCGCCTGGGGGTCCTGTTGATAGCAATAACAATGTCCGGTGCCCGAGGTCTTATCTGAAAATCTAATTGTCCTAAAGACATCATTTAATAATAATACAGAATCCGTCGATACACTAACACAGAATCATAAATACTCTGAACTCAGGGGCTACGCTAGGTATGACACTGGTCAACTAGCAGGGTCGAATGTGCGTCTAGCTGTACTGGTGCCACGCTTGCAAATGCTGTGAAATCAGGCATTCGAACTAACACATGTCTCGCCAGTACGTTAGAGTACATAAGGCAGTCAACTCACAATATTCTGGGTCACACAGTCAAATATAATACAGGATATCCATAAATTACACTTATGGTCATTCAACATCTATAATACAGTTAAACGCATTGCTAGCAATCATATTTCCATAAAGAATATTTATCAACCTAAGTATATTTATCAACCAAATTTCTAAGGAATAAACACTAACGTCAGTTTCCCATGAAGCAATATTAAACCTAATTACTATTTAATTAATTACTATTAACATGCACAAATATACACACACCCATACTAGACACTAAGGTTCACCCAAATGTCAACTAAGCTACCAGGAAGCGATACGCTAATCCTCACTAATATTCACATGTGCACACACAAACACAATTAGGAAGGAAGGGCAAGGTCGAACCTGCGCATATACGGGGTCGAGGGAGGCTATTGTTGTTCGTCTCCGGCTAGGTGGGACACATCGACGATGATGATGGTGATGATGATGATGATGATTAAGGTGAGATAATGATGAAGATGATGGTGACAATGATGGTGATGATAATGATGATGATGATTAAGGTGAGATAATAATGATGATGATGGTGATGATGATGATGATGGTGATGATGATGATGTTGACGATGATGATGATGAGACGAAGGTGATGATGATGAACTTTCAGGCGAGGTCGACAGAAGGTAGGAGGAGAAGAATAGGGAAGAGGGAGGTCAGGATGTCGAGGTCACTGTGTAGGCTGCTCGGGTTCCGGTAATGGCCGGAGAGGAACGACTCGGCACTCATGTCGAGGAGGAGGAGAGAGCAGGGGGAGAGGAAGAGGTCGGGGTTCCGGCAGTCGAGTTCACCGGAGGAGGGAGAGGGTGATGCTGACAGTCGGTATGTGGCCGGTGGGGCAGAGCTGCTCGACCGCGGGTTGGATCTGTCGAGGAGGAGAACAGCGGGGTCATGGTCAGCTTCCGGCGAGCTAGCTCGGGTCGAGGACTGCTGCTGGGCTAGACTGACCGTGGTGGTGGACTCGAGGTCGAGCGGTGATGGAGAGGTGGTCCTGCGAGAGAAGGGAACGATAGAGGGGCTATTCCGGCGCTCGGAGATGATGGAGAACGGGGTAGAGATGGCCAGGGAAATTGTGGTGGTGAGCAGGGAAGTCGGGGATGAGATGGGGCTACTGTGGGCAGGCTGTCGGGTGCTCGGCTGGGTGTTGGCAGTGATCACTAGGGAGATGGCCGAAGTCGGGTCGAGGAAGATGATGAATAGTAGAGGGGATGGTTTAAGGTTTGTTTTGTCATGTGGGTTTGAGGGATGGTGGTGATGTTGAAAATAATAATGGAGGAGTAGGTTTTGCATGTAGGAGAAGATGATATTGACAACCTAGGGATTAGGGCCGGCCAAGTACATCTTGGGATGGGGTTTGCATTGGGAGAGGGGTTTGAGGATATATATATATATATATATATATATATATATATATATATAATGGAGAGGGTATTGTGTGGTGAGGATGACTCCATTTAAAATGGATGGCCAAGATTAATCATGAGGGGGGAGAGTACAAACAAAAAAGGGAGAGAGAAAGAGGGAGGACCGATCAAAGGGAGAGGGAGGTGTTTTCTTCATGTGCTTGACCAATAGGATGGTGACACATCATTGCATTTTTGTAATTAAGTCCCCAACAATTGAAAAATTGTACAGAAAGGGGGTTTTTGGATTTAATGAGGGAAAATACCATGTTTGGTGTGATGTATTAGATAAAAAGGATGTTTGGTGTTAAGGATGAAGCTTAAGGGTGTGAATGAGGGTTTGGTTTGGTGTTGGGTTTAATTTTGGGTCAAGTTGGGTCCTTATATCAATTTTAATTAAAATTGATGTAAAATATGTTCTAAAATTAATTGGAAGTACATGGAATTAAAATTAGGTGGGACACAATTTTCATGGATGTAGAAGTCTCAGAATAGAATATTATCATAATTTGGGTTATACAAAATGGGTCAAGATTGTGTCTCCAATTTTGATTGGAACGTACAAAGATGTAAAGTTGAATTTATATAGAATTTAAAATAAACGTCCATAACGAATATTGTACGACTAAAATAAAGCACAAGAGAGCATATTTATGTGTTACACAAAGGGCAGAATAGAAGACGGGCACGTCTAGGGCAAGGCTGTGAAATTTGTTGGAAGGCAAAATCTAGGATAGCGCTCCAAATATCGAAGCAACGGTAAGGCACAACAATTAAATAAAATCACAATAATTAATTATAACCCTAAATAATTAATCCAAAAATTACAAATTAAATCCATAATACTATATTTCAGTCAGGGCTGCATCTAGAGGGCATCTATGTCTAGTCTACTAACTCATGCATTAATAAACACTATATATAATACACACATATATATATACACATATCATGCAATTATTTAAAATAAATACACAAAATACCTTTAATATATAAAATGACAAAAATACCACTATTTTTAGGATGTAGTAGTGACAACACCCTTCGAGTACAAATTATATGTGACTTCCACTTCGGAATGATTTTTCAAGTTGCGACATCTCACACACAAATACTTAATTTTGGTACCGTCCATGAACTGAGGGAACGCCTTGGCGAACTGCAGGAACTGCTGTACACCCTCAATGAATTCATCCCGTATACCGCACATATCATCAGGATGACGGTTGTACATCTACAAACGATGACGCATATAGTAAATCATATCCATTTTTAGATACTTCTGCAAAAATGAGTAAACATCGTTCAAGTATATACTCATCGTTAAATACAATACATGCACTGATGCTCCTAGTCCTAGTATATATACTCATCGTTAAATATAGTATAATTCTCTAGAGGAAGGTAAGAACTGCTCTAACTTGATACACAATACCCTCTGTAAAAGTCTGTGTCCTATAAATCAAATTACTACGAAGACTTAAGTCATTTTTGTTGTCAAATTTTATACCCTTTGTAATATTTTGTGTCGTGTCTGTGTCAGTGTGTGTGTGTCGTATCTGTGTCAGTGTCATATGCATCTATGATATATATATAGTGAGAGAGAGATCAAACTAATATTACTACTTAACTAACACAAGACTCTAGACATTACCTTAACGAGACACTTAAAAGTCATGACTAGACTAATACACCAAGGCCTCTCTGGACTTACTGTTACCTGGATTTGATTTTTCCCTACTGCAGCACTTACTGCTACTTGATCATATGTAGCTGCTACTGCTACCTAATGCATGAATATTGGCCTACATGTACTCACTCTTTGCTATCACTGTGTTACTGTTGCAGATCTCCTACCTGTACCCAATCTTGTAGTGCACCAATGTGTGAACTGCCTAACTTGAATGCTTGAGCTCCCTCAGACTTCCCAACTGAAAGTATTTCCCCACTGAACACACTTTTGCTCCTTGATTACACTCAAGTATTTTCTTGCCCCATACCTGTCTCTGATATAGTGTATCAGTTTTTTCAGGCAACTCTTGTTGCTACTGCACAACATAGGCACTGCACTCACTTGCCACTTGCCACCTGGTACTGTTGTTCTTGAGTTTGTATCAACTGATACCACTCCTCATCATAACAGACCCCGTACCAAGTCTAATACTCTATATTAGTTCTTTACTGATACATCTAGCTCACAACATAACTCTCTATCAGTTGGACAACTGATTCTCTCCCAGTTCTCTGTACTGCTGCTACTGCAGTTGCTTACCTGCTCGAGTCTCCTCTCTCACCTTCAACCACTGCTATTACCTTAGCCAACACAGTACACTGTGCACTGCTATCCAACCCGACATTCCTTCCTGTACCTTGCTGCTCATATACTTCCTTTCTTGTAACAATTTAACACAACACACACATACCTACACCTACCACATGGACTGAACCCACATGCCCATGGCTAATTGCCAACACACACATTAACTTATGACAGTGGTGCACAAGTATATGCACCTACTTTCTTACTTATATCACTGCATATATATAACCTCATCAGTGCACACATTTCATACTGGCACTTAAACATCTGCTACTGTTGCATTTGTTGCAAATGCCACTAAGGACAGGGCACCCCCAACCTTGCAGCTACTGCTGCTATCTAGTTTCCCCCACACACTTCAAACTGGCCTGTTGTCACTCTACTTAACTCATGTGCACTGCCAACTCCCCATCATCTGTTCACACTCCTTACCACGACCACTAGAACACAGTACACTCAATTTTATAATACAGTCCAATTACCACTTTACCATAGTGCTCATGCACTTGTCTAGAGCTCCTATATCCCACATTCACAAACACATTAAATGCACCTATGTATACACATGTACAACTGAGCAAATTCCCTTCGTCAATATAGGTATCTCACATACACACAATACCAAAGTCAATCTATCAAACACCTTTAGTGCCACACGACACACACAGGTACTAAAACTTGTGTATAACATCTTTTCTCTAATAATTCTCATTGCAGTCACTCCTACATCTGCACATAGACCACACACATAAATAAGACACACACATCAACTATATAAATATATTTATATGAGAGAAATGGAGAATCATTGAAGAATATTTTTGTGTGTGTGAAATTTCTATGTAGAAACTTTGCCAACTATAGAATTTTTGGGTTAGGGTTATTGTCATGCCGTGTCTGTCACGTGTGTGTGTCGTATCTGTGTTAGTGTTTGTCACATGTGTATGTGTCTTATCAGTGTCAGTGTCATGTCATATCCTCTGTGTGTGTGTGTGTGTGTGTGTGTGTGTGTATGTGCATGTGTGTGTATGTGTGAGAGAGAGAGAGAGAGAGAGAGTTAGGGTTTACCTAGAGGAGGAGGGGGACGCCGGAGTAGGCCGCTGTGGAGGACGTCGGAGTGTGCAGTTCGTCGGAGAGGGGGGAAAAGAGGGTAGGGTTTGAAAAATTGGGGGAAAATTTTGACAAGAGGGGGGAAACAAAATCTATATTAAAATTTTAGCGACATTTAGCGAAGTCAACTTATGATGTCACTAATAAAAATATTTTGTGATATTATAGACGTCGCTAAAAACGTCGCTACATATCTAAAAGACTAACGTCGCTAAATACGTTCTCTAAATCATAAAACTCAGCTACGTTTAGCGACCTTAAATAAACTTATAGCGACTATTCTTTTAAAAAACTGAATTACCGTTGCTAAACGACGCTATATATCACCAAATAGTGACTTATAGCGACGTTAGTGTTTGGAGTCGCTAAAATTTTTAATATTAGCGAAGTTTTACTTTGACGTCGCTAAAAACGTTGCTAATCCCATAATTTTTAGTAGTGGAGAGAGAGAGAGAGAGAGAGAGATAGTCCCTTGTAAGTGGTCGGCTCCCTCTTTTCCTTTCCCAAGCAATATGTAATGCCCATGGTACCCTACTAGCTAGTCATGAAGTTTAATTAGGAATGACTATATTAGGAAGCTTCTAATTCTTCATGAACTAATCTAATATCCTTAATTAATTAATAAAATGGGTCTAATGGGCCTAACCTAAATTTGGGCTCAATATGTCTTGACAAACTAATGGGTCCACTAATGACAAGTCTAAATAAAATAGACTAGCCCACAAATAAATAATTAAATAACACAACATAATATAATTAATTAGTAGCACATAATTTAAATATTTAATTACTAAATAGTAATATGCTAAATGATAAAAATACCCTCATCTAGAAATATGGTAGTGATACATCAGCCAATTGATCCGTAGACTGTCCAATTCTGAAAGGAAAAAAATATGCCACTTTAGTGAGACGATCCACTATCACCCAAACTGTATCTCCTCTGATCGGGGATCTAGGTCAACCGGTCACAAAGTTTATAGTAAAATGCTCTATTTTTTACCCCAGAATGGGGAGAGGGTGTAACAATCCTACTGGCCTCTGCTGCTCAACCTTCAATTGTTAATATTTCAGGCTTCGGGATACAAGTGCTATCTTTCGCTTCATCTCGTTCCACCAGAAGTTTTGCTTAATATCTTGGTACATCTTTATGCTACAATGATGGATAGAATACTGGGAATTATGGGCCTCAATCATGATCTGTTGTTGTATATCCTCACTTGGCACACAGAGTCGAGTTCCAAATCTCAATGTCCTATCTCTATGAGTAGTCAACTCCTTCCTGAGTCCCGACTCGCATTCTGCTCGTAACTCCTGGATCCGTGAATCTCCTACCTGAGCTTCCTTGATCTAGCCTACCAAAATGGACTATATCTGTAAACTGGCTAGGACTTCCTCATATTTTGGAAACACTATCTCAATGTCCATCTCTCAAAGATCTTTCAGAATATGCTTCTGCGTTGTCAAAAAAATGTACCATCCCTCCTGCTAAGAGCATCTTCTACTACATTAGCTTTGCCAGGATGGTATTGAAGTTCCACATCATAATCCTTCAACAATTTTGGTTATCTCCTCGGCCTCATGTTCAAATCCTTCTAGGTGAATACGTATTTTAAACTCTTATGGTTTATAAATATTTTTACCCGATCACCGTACAAGTAATGCCTTTACAACTTGAGAGCAAATACCACTATTGCCAACTCCAAGTCATGAGTCTGGTAATTTTTCTCATGATTTCGAAGTTGTCGTGATGCATACGTTATCACTCTCCCATGCTGCATCAAAATATTTCCAAGACCCTTCCCTAATGCATCACAATACACTGTAAACCATCCTGATCCTACTAGAAGTGTCAGGATTGGTGCCGAGATAAACCTTTTCTTCAGTTCTTCAAAAGCTGCCTGGCATTCCGCTGACCATACAAACTTAACGACCTTTCAAGTCAGCCGGGTCATTAGTGCGAAGATCCTTGCAAAATATGACACGAACCTCCTAAAGTACCCTGCTAATCCAAGAAAACTGTGCAAATCTTCCATTGTCTTCGCAAATGGCCAATTCTCTACCGCTTCAACTTTTTTGGGATCAACTGATACTCCTTCTCCCAAGATGACGTATTCCAAGAATGAAATATCATCTCACCAGAACTCGCACTTGCTAAGTTTCGTATACAACTGGTGCTTCCTCAAGGTCTGTAACACCTTCCTGAGATGCTCTTCATGTTCTTCTTTATTACGGGAGTACACCAGGATGTCGTTGATAAACACTACTACAAACTGATCTAAATAGGGCTTGAAGACACGGTTCATCAAATCCATAAACACTGTTGGTGTATTGGTAAATCTGAATGGCATAACTAAGAACTCATAATGTCTATATCGTGACCTGAATGCTATCTTTGGTATATCTTCTTCCTGTACTCACACCTGATGATATTTGGATCGCGGATCAATCTTAGATTATACTCTGGCTTCACTCATCTGATCAAATATGTTATCAATCATAGGCAAGGGATACTTATTCTTTAATGTCACTGCATTCAACTGCCTATAGTCAATACATAGTCGGTTCGATCCATCCTTCTTCTTCACTAACACTATTGGGGCTCCCTATGGTGACCCACTAGTACGAATAAATTTCTTCGCCTTCAACTATTCAATATGCTGATATAAGTGGTCAAGTTTAGAAGGTGACATCTGGTAAACCTTATGAGATATTGGCTTCATTCCAGGTATCAACTCTATACTGAACTCTACCTCTCGAACCGGAGGCAATCCTAGAAGTTCTTCGGGAAAGACATTTATGAATTCGTCAACTATCTTGGGTATCAGTTCTCTTTCCGTTGCTACCACCGTAACTCTTTTTTCTTGCTGGCCTCTAGTAGACCTCACGTGCATAAACTTTTCCAAACCAGTGATATAAAAAAATACTCTACCCCTATGATAATCTATCATTGCCTCACTATCTCTCAGCCAGTCCTTGCCCAAGATAATGTTAAAGTTACCTATAGGGAACTCAATCAACTTCGCAGGTGATAGGTGTTCGCACACTATGACTGGACAGTCTAGGCACACCCTACAAACTCCTACAAGCCCATTACCAGTGAGTATATTTAGCCTCTGTGCAAAGTCTCGAACTCTAATCCAATACGTGTCACAAATTATTCAAATACAAATGAAAGTGAAGCTCCTTAATCAATTAAAGATATAATAATAAAATATGCGACAGAAACTTTACCTACCACTACGTCACCAGATGCCAAAGCCTCCTCGAGAGACAAGGTAAATGCCTCATGGTCTCTGCTTTTCTTGCTTTTATTGGTGATATTATTGATGCTCTAAGTGAGGCATTGCAGAACGCCAACACCTATCTCGCCCAGGTCAAGCCACCTGTCGAGAACCCTACTGTACGTCCCTACTGCAAAAGTGTGTTATGCCCCAGTCCCAAAATTTATGGGACCAGACACGTGGCTATGGCCAGCTGGTACGACTCCGTAGGGCTTTCCAATTTAATGGGTCCGAAGAAGTGCACTTACGCAGTCCAAGGTTAAGTGATCCAGCTAAATATCTATTTCTAATATCCAATAACTAAACTAAATCTCAATCCATGGTAAATAAAATCTTAAGAAGGAGCGATACGTATCATTAGTCTGCAGCCCAATAATACATCCATTCGAATAGACCAAAGGAATAATATAGGCCTATAAACACTAGGCTATAAAGGAAAAATAAAAAATGGGAAATAGTACATAACTGTAATAGAGGAAAGATGTAAAGATACCTACAACGATGTCCAATACTCCACTAGATCAAGCATCATGCAATAAATAACTTGAAAGGGAACCAGGTCCTCAGAGGAACGTAACAAGATACAAAAAGTACATGCCATAATGTAAATACTGAGTAAAGTAAATCAGGGTGAACTATCCTCCAAAGTGAATGCAAATTTGAGGATAACTTATGTGTATGGGAAGTGTAGGCTAGACATATGCAGACGTAATTCACCAATCATCGTATTTGGCTAGTATATGCCACATATGCCCCCATCTTGGGGAAATCTGCATATATAATAATGTCCAACGCTCCAAAGAACGTGGTATCTGCATAAATAAATACGTCCAATGTTTTGAAGGGCGTGGTATCTACATGACGTCCAACGCTCTGAAGAGCATGGTATATGCACATGTAACGTCCAACGCTCCAAAGAATGTGGTATCGCATAAATATATATGTCCGTATCGCTCCGAAGAACACGGTATCTGTATAAAGGAGGTGGGTGTCCAATATGCCTACTAGTCGTCCTCCCCGCCCAATGCCAATGTACAAGTCTCAAGTGCGACGCGGTCATCTCGTAACTATATGCAAGTCACTAAGAACTATACAACTACGCTAAATACCATCACACATGCTACTCGCACCGATGGCCAGTCAAGTGCATAAGTCCGTGTCCTATCATGAACTCACTCTGTGACGTAGAATGATATGTGTCAAAGCCTCAGAGTTTAAATGATAACTCCGTCACTTAGGGTACGTCTACTAGACGCTAGGTCAAACACAAGTCCTAGCATCGACGCCTTCGTACACTGCACCCAAGTCATTCTCGGATGTGCATAGTTATATAATATTTAGAGCACAATATATAATACTAACTAAATTTAAATATTACAACAAAATAAGGTATACTTGCTTGGAAGTCAGGCGAAGATTCGAATACGAACTCGCTAGGGAAGTAGCAGCGCAAGATGGAAACGAGAGCAGATATCCTCGGATGATGTCATAAATATCACCAACAGTCCCAGAATAAGTGAGATACTCAAAAAAGCATATTCAAACGTCCAATTTGGACACAGGAACAAAAATACAGTTTTTGGTCCATACGGGGTCCACTAGTGGGCCTGCCTTGCACCAAAAAATGTTCCAGGAGCAAAGGTCCCTAAAAATAGCATATTATAGGTCAAACAAATTCTAAATGACAATATAAACTCAACGATTTATCCAAATTAGGATTCCGGTGAGCCGATCAAAAAAATGCTCGATGGAACGGATTATGGGGCCCGCGAAACGACGATCCGGACACTACCTCAGAATCAGACGAAACTTGGGTCACAAGACAAGTTGAACACCACGAGTCCAATGGTGCCAGTTTTGTCAAGATACGACAAGCATGCATAAAGTAATTGAATAATTACAAAAAGTCATGATACAGGAGATGGATACGGGTTCATTTCGTCACGCACGCGCAACCGAATTGAGTTTGCCAAATCCCACATGTCGAGAAATACCGTACGCGCCTTTTGGAGTAATTGGTATATGACGAGGTTGTCTGGTTTGACGGGTCCAACTCCGTATCAAATATTTTAATATTTTAAAAAACTATTTTTGTTTGATTTTGGAACTTATATAACTATCAACTAATACAAGCTTGAAACTACTATTTATACCAGAGAATTTGGATCGACATTTTTGTTGAGTGAAGAGGGAGAAATTGAATTACAAAGGAGGGCACTCGAGTCTGGACTGAAAATGGAAGCTCGGGAAAGGGGGCTCATTGAGCGGCGGTCCGGCCATCTCCGCCGATTGTAGGTGGTAGGGGAGGCTCGCCTGGCCTTGGTGGGGGTACTGGGGTAGTGCTCAACTGAAGGGGTAGCTCGAAGGAGGCAGCATAACACAACAGCACAATAAGGTGGGGGTGGTGGTCGGGTTGTTGATAGGAGGAAGGATATAGTGGTGTGATCAGGTCCTGTAGTGAGGGTGGTGGTGGTATAGCGATGGCTTGGTGATCCTGAGGTGGTGGCTCGACTAGGTGGTAGTGGTGAATGATGTGGTGATGGTGAAGAAGTATAGAAGAAGGAGGAGAGGAAGAAGATTAAGAACTATAGCAGCAACAACAGCTAGAAGAGTAGCAGCGGCAGCTTGCAAGGCAACAACAACAACATGTAGGGGGAGGCTGTGGTGGTGGTGATGGTTGATGGTGAAGGTGGTGGTGGTGGTGGAAGTTAGGTATGGAGAAGAGGGGGCTCGGGTGATGGTGTTGGTGGCTTGGTGATGGGGTCGTGAGGTGGTGATGGTGATAATGGCAGTGGTCGGGTTTGTGTAGGGGGAGGTGGCGGAGGTGATGGTGGTTAGCGGTGGTGATGTCAGGGAGCTGGTGAAGCAGAGGGTGGTGGTCAGAGTTGGTGGTGGTGATGGTGGTGAAGATGGTGATGGTGATTAATAGTGGTGATAGTGGTCGAAGTTATGGTGGTGAGGAGAAAGGAAAGAGGGTGGTCGTATGTTAAAGGAGAGAGAAAAATGGTATTGTTTTAAATAAGAAGAGAGAGAGAAAGAGAGTGTTGCCTAGGGATTAGGGCCGGCTCCCCTTAGTATTTCTAGGAGAGTGTATAGGTTCTCATGAAGGAAATGGGTGGGGATGATGGAATAAAGTTTGAATGAAGGGTTATGATTGATTGTCGGTTGAATAATTTCTTTCAAAGAGTGGGGAGATGCATATGTCGGTCAAGCATGAAAAAGTGGATTTCTTTTATTTGTTCCAACCAATAGGAGGTGGACACATGGCTATCTATTTGCCCAAAAGTTCTTAATAGTTTAGAACTTGCACAAAGAGAAAAAAGTGGATTGGATGTGGAAAAATGCCATGTTTGGTATATTGTAGTGGGGGAAATTGGTGTGTGGTATTTTATATGAGCCATGAGAGTGTGGGTGTGGGTTTGGGTTGGTGTTGGGTCTAGTTTTAGGTTAGGTTGAGTCATTGTACCAATTTTGTTAAAATTCGTTTCAATGGTGTTCTTTAATTAATTGGAATTGCATAGGATTTGAATTGGATGGGGCACAAGTGTCATGGACATAGTTGACTCAGAATATATTATTGTCATAAATTTAGTTGTGAAAAAACGATCGAGGTTGTGTCTCCAATTTTGATTAGAACGGGCAAAGATTCAAAATTTGGATTTATTATTAGATATTGTCCGGCGATTATTGTGCCATTAAAATAAAGTACAAGAGAGGGTATTTATGAGTGACACAAAGGTCGAAAAAGAAGATTGGTACGTCTAGGTCAAGGGTGTGATATTTGTTGGATTTTAGAAACTAGTGTAGTACTTTTGATATTTAAACAACAGTAAAGTACAATAATTGAATCAAAATTACTTTGAATTATAACTCCAATAATTAATCCCAAATAATACTAATTTAATACATAATCCTATATTTTAGTCAGGGGATTTACAATCTATCCACCTTAGAAAATTTTGTCCTCAAAATTCAAAATCCATCTCCCCAACAACAAACTCTACGTATCTCTAAATATATAAACACAACTTGGTACTTAGTCCTACTCTACTCTCTTTACCTTAAACTGCCACATACGTACAGTCTAATCATCTAAGGCATTTGGTCCTCTAAACATCTTCTCACCATCATGAAATGTCTTGTCTTTGTTATTATGCTAATTATCATCCAGAAAATTACCACATATAAGCCTAGGTTACTCAAGGATGTTGTGACACAGTCTAAGTTTGAAATTTCTAATATCTATAAAGAAAATAACGTCATTTTTTTACTCTTAAAGGACTACAGGGATTAGACACTAAAATTTTATATGCACAAAATTCTCAAGCCAACTTATGTAATATCTAAATTTATTTTTCAGCAACTAAGACGGTTAAGATCGCAATATTCTTTCCTAGGTATAACGTCATCATCCTATAGTATCCACAATGGAATCATGCAACCTAACTTCTTATAATCAGTCTTAGCAGTAACAGTCTAATCTAGTCAGTCAGTCATACCTTGTCTAAAATCTCAACTCGAATAATTTCTAGGAGAAATATATGTAATAAAGTACAACATAAGTCTCTACTCAATACATAGAAATAAGAATATATATAAATTATGTAATAAATATCTATTCAATCATTCCAAATATCCTAAAATAAAATATAACAAATACAATAACAAGAATACGATTCCTAAAATTCATCGGCTAGGGTAAATTAGAAATAGGTTCCCATAACACCACCTACTACTAAGTATTAAGTTCAGCAAGCTCATGTCCTCTTAGTCAAAAATCTAAATCTCTATCCCTAAGCGGTTTATGTGTAAACTTCAATATTCAGCTATCATTCCTATCAGACTTCTATCTTCCATTTACACCCTCTACTCATGTATTAATATATAATCTATGTTTCTAGTGGTAATCATCTACCGATTGACCAATGAGTCAGCGTGTGATCTAAACATGTATTTTGTTCCTTGAAATTTGTGGCACTTCGAGGCTGATCAACAATTTTTACCTGCATTAATTCCTCGAAATTCCAAAAGTATTATAATTCATAAATATTATAATTATTATCCCACAAGTCCATGTCAAAAATTTTTGTCCTTGAGTTACATGACTCTTATATATTTCTCTTATCATTTGTTTTCTACACACCTTCATATCTTTCTAATATGTTGATCTTGTGTTCAACTCTAAACTCCATCAATCATGGCCCAGTACCTTCCGCTTCGTAGTATCGATCTTCGAGGCAACTATCGAGTGATAATTTTTTTAATCTTTTCTAGATTCTTCTCTTAATTTAAAAAGCTTAAGGTCAGGTACTTCTCGCGAACCTCATCTTGTTGTATGTAAATGATATGTGTCAAGGCCTCAGAGTTAAAATGATAACTCCGTCACTTAGGGTACGTCCACTAGACGCTAGGTAAAACACAAGTCCTAACGTCGACGCCTTCGTCGACTGCACCAGAGTCATTCTCGGAAGTGCATAGTTATATAATATTTAGAGCACAATCTATAATATTACTTGAATTTAAATTTTATAACAAAGCAAGGTATACTTGCCTGGAAGCTAGGCGAAGATTCGAACACGAACTCGCTAGGAAAATACCAGCAGAAGATGGAAACTGGAGCAGATATCTCAGGATGCTGTCACAAATATCACCAACAGTCCCAGAATGAGTGAGATACTCAAAAAAGCATATTCAGACGTCCAATTTGGACACAGGGACAAATATATAGTTTTTAGTCAACACGGGGTCCACTAGTGGCCCGCCTTACACCAAAAAAAATATGTCAGGAGCAAAGGTCCCTTAAAATAGCATATTATAGGTCAAACAAATTCTAAATAATGATACGAACTCAATGGTATGTCCAGATTTGGATTCCGATGAGCCGATCACAAAAATGCCCATTGGAATGGATCGTGGGGCCCGCAAAACGGCGATCTAGACACTACCTCAGAATCAGACGAAACTTGGGTCTTAGGACAAGTCGAACGCCACGAGTCCAATGGTGCCAATTTCATCAAGATACAACAATCATGCACAAAGTAAATGGTAATTACAAAAAGTTACGATACGGGAATTTTTGACGGATACGGGTTTATTTCGTCGCGCACACACGACCGAATTAATTTTCACCAAATCCCACACATTAGGAAATACCGTATGCGCCTTTTGGTGCAATCGCTATACGACGAGATTGTCCGTTTTGACGGGGCCAACTCCGTATCGAATATTTTAATGTTTTAAAAAACCTTTTTTCTTTAATTTTGGAATTTATATAACTATCAATCTATTACAAGCTTGAAACAACTATTTAAAGGAGATGGAAGAGGGTTAGATAGAGATTACACCAGAGAAATTGGATCGACATTTTTGTTGAATGAAGAGGGAGAAATTGAATCGCAAAGGAGGGCACTCGAGTCTGGACTAAAACTGGAAGCTCGGGAAAGGGGGCTCGTTGAGCGGCGGTCCGGCCATCTCCGACGACTGTAGGTTGTAGGGGAGGCTCGCCTGGCATTGGTGGGGGTATTGGGGAAGTGCTCAACTAAAGGGGTGGCTCAAAGGAGGCAGCATAACCCAGCAACACAGCAAGGTGTGGGTGGTGGTCAGGTTATTAATGGAAGGAAGGAGATGGTGGTGCAATCAGGTCTAGTAGTGAGGGTGGTGTTGGTGCAACGGTGGCTTGGTGATCGTGAGGTGGTGTCTCGACTAGGTGGTGGTGGTGAATGCTGTGTTGATGCTGAAGAAGTTTAGAAGAAGGAGGAGAGAAAGAAGATGAAGAACCATAGCAGCAACAACAACTAGAAGAGTAGCAACGACAATTTGCAAGGCAGCAGCTATATTATATAGGGTGGCACATGGTGAAGATGGTGGTAGTGGTGGCAGTCAGGTGTGGCGAAGAGGGGTCTCGGGTTATAGTGTTGGTGGCTTGGTGATGGTGGTCGTGAGGTGGTGATGGTGATATGGGCGGTGGTCGAGTTTGGGGAGGGGTTGGTGGCGGAGGTGATGGTGGTTGGTGGTGGTGATGTCGGGGAGCTGGTAAAGGAGAGGGTGGTGGTTGTAGTTAGGGGTGGTGATGGTGGTGAAGATGGTGATGGTGGTTAATAGTGGTGATGGTGGTTAATGGTGGTGATAGTGGTCGGAGTTGTGGTGGTGAGGAGGAAGGAGAGAGGGTGGCCGCATGTTGATGGAGAGAGGGAGAGGGTGTTGTTTTAAATAAGGTGAAAGAGAGAGAGTGTGTGTTGCCTAAGGATTAGGGCCGGCTCCTATTAGTATTTCTAGGCGAGTGTGTAGGTTCGCATAAAGGAAATGGGTGGTGGTGATGGAATAAAGTTTGAATGAAGGGTTATGATTGATTGTAGGTTGAATAATTTCATAAAAAGAGGGAGGGAGATGCACATGTGACCGGTCAAGCATGACAAAGTGGGTTTCTTTTATTTGTTCCAACCAATAGGAGGTGGACACATGGCTAGCTATTTGCACAAAAGTCCCCAATAATTTAGGACTTGTACAAAGAGAAAAAAGTGCATTGGATGTGGAAAAATACCATATTTGGTGTGTTGTAGTAGAGAAAATTGGTGTGTGGTATTTTGTATGAGCCATGAGCGTGTGGGTGTGGGTTTGGGTTGGTGTTGGGTCAAGTTTTGGGTTAGGTTGAGTTATTGCACCAATTTAGTTAAAATTAGTGTCAATGGTGTTCTTTAATTAATTAGAAGTACATAGGATTTGAATTGGATGGGATGCAAGTGTCATGGACGTAGTTGACTCAGAATAAATTATTGTCATAAATTTTGTTGTAAGAAAAGGGTCGAGGTTGTGTCTCCAATTTCGATTTTAACGGGCAAAGATGCAAAAGTTGGATTTAATATTAGATATAGTCTGGCGATTATTGTGCGATTAAAATAAAGCACAAGAGAGGGTGTTTATGAGTGACACAAAGGTTAGAGTAGAAGATTGGTACGTCTAGGTCAAGGGTGTGATATTTGTTGGATGGCAGAAACTAGAGTAGTATTTTAGATATTTAAACAACAGTAAAGTACAACACTTGAATCAAAATCACAGTAGTAAATTATAACTCCAATAATTAATCCCAAATAATACTAATTTAATCCATAATCCTATATTTTAGTCAGGGGGTTTACAAAGTGCGATAGAGACGATACCTAACCTCATGTTCTCGCAATAATACATTTTGCTTAAAAATAATAGGGATGATCGCCCTATGTATTATATAGGGTATATTGGTTCTAACAATGTGGACCGGATGCACATCGACCCCGGTTCATCTTTCAGCATCATCCCTTGTAGCCTACTCCAAAACTTAGTAATCCCGATGCATCGGCTGGCAGCAACAAATACTACCATCAGTTGTTTCAATATTGGGAGAAGCTACTCCCAAGGAAAGATTCTCCTGAAATATCAGATCAGTGACTTGCGAAAGAGGTCATCTGCTACATCATATACGTAGATGTATCTTACAACATCTTGTTGAGGCATTAATGGATACATAAGTACATAATTGTGCCATCTAATCTACACTAATATGAAGTATTTTGATGAGCACGGCATCGTCAAGACAGAGTTCGCCGATATGGACCCATTCAATAGAGTCGAAGCATATTACTTTGACTCAATCCTGTACAAACAAGTCCACCAAGGTGAAGGTGGCAACGACGCCGATGATGAACATGAAGTTGGCATAATATAGGACGAACCCTTGAGGGCCAGTCTCAAGTGGCGAGCCCCTAACGCGGCCCTGCCCCTCGTAGTTAAACTTTATAAGAAGGCACCATAACCTCTGGTTGTGCGCCTACGAAGATCAAGTCGATAGCCTGAAGAGAATCCAGCACCACTACCGCCTATAAGCCTCTAGTTGTAAAGCTTTGCAAAAGGTCTCCAAAGTTGTCGCTTACACTAGAAGAAGAACTCGAGAAAGGCAAACTAGGAGAATACATGGATGCTCATGCTGACGTTGCATCCCTTGATGATGTAATCCCGGCGGACAAGATACCATACTTTATCATTAAAGGGTTGTCTTTGAACTACTCTTATGTTTCACATTTAAGTACGATGTATTCCTTAGAACATGGTCTAGTGTTATGATTACTTACACAAGTAACTACCACCTATACCGTAACTCGGACCCTCCCTAGTCAAGGCACCTATTTCACCATACCAGCCACAAAGAGGGGTGACAAACCCATCATCTTCGAAATGGTGGAGCCTTACCAAGCTACCCCATCGAAAAACCACCGCCTGATGATAGTAAGATACAACTGTACCGCTACAACTCACAAGTCAAGCACATCATCCAGAACATGTGATGACTTAAAGAGTTGCAAAGGCCTAAATTATGGCAAGGGCCGACGTTTGCCTCTGCGTCTTCTCTCCCCTGCATGCAAGGCTGAGGCCTACTACTAGCAAACCCGCCATGGTCTGGGGTATGTCACACCATCAACAACTCCCAAAGAGTCAAAAGAAGAAGATGAATTGCCTTCTCACTCTTTAGAATCCTCCGCATGGGACTCCGATGTAAGTATCGAAGATATGCTCAAACAAAAACTATCTATCAATATGGTTTCCGCTCACCCAGACGAAGATGACGACCAGCCACCTGAACTCTTTGAGGTCGAGCCATAGGCCAACGCCTAAACTCACAGTGGGAGCTGCGCTTTGAATAATGAGAGCCTTTCTCTGAAGACGAAGTCTTACAAATCGATATTGGCGATGAATTATCCCCCAAACCTATCTCCATCAGCAAGAGTCTGTCCGATGAGGATCGTGAATCCTTGCTGCATCTCGTAAGGGAGTACATTGACGTCTTTGCCTTGATCTACGAAGACATGCCAGGATTGGACCCCAGATCGTAGTACATAAACTTAACATCTTGTCGAATGCTAGCCCGAAAGCAACAGCAATGGCACTTTCGTCCAGATGTCATGAACGTCATCGAAGCTGAAGTTAACAAACTAATAGCTAGTGGATTTATCCATAAATAGCAGCATCCAGACTGGGTAGCCAACATCATGCCGGTCATCATAAAGAACGACATAATCCGAGTCTGCATAGAATTTTGTGATCTAGAAGCAGCATGCCAAAAAATGAGTTTTCTCTCCTGATCATAGACGTAATGATCGACAACACTTGTGGATTCGAGCGTGTGTCCTTCATGGACGTATTCTCGGGCTACAATCTGATCAAGATAGTTTCAGACGACGAAAATCATACGATGATCTGAACACCGATAGGGGTGTATTATTACATAGTCTTGCCCTTCGATATGAATAATGCAGGTGTTATATACCAGCGAGCTATGAGCACAGTCATGCCCCGATCCTGTAAGGGACGATCAACCTTACTTGGTCCTTATGAAACCGATCGTGCTTGCTTGGGCATTATGCTGTGCAAGCCTAAGTTGCACTTGCACAAAGCATAGTACCTGCACAAGGCACAAGTTAGACAAAAATATACATATATACTAGCACAGAATATAAAATGCAGAGAACCAAAGTTGAACACAATTGATAGGAACACAAAATAGTTTCTTTATTAAATACTTGAAGATTGGATTACAAAGTACTTGCTTGGCTAATTAAAAAATATGCCATAAGGCTTACAACTTTTTTACAAACACAAAACTAACCACAACGCCCAAGCATCATATCATTTTAGTAGGACCAAAATAGAACACCTAGCAGAAGAAGAGCTTGCACACAGAAAAGCTTTGGGAAGAAGCACGAGCATGGTTTCGCCTGAGGGAAGCCCTCATAAAACTTCAAAATGCTTGCCAAACTCTCGCTACCAGAACTTGGAGATTTGCCCACAAATGTAGTTCAGTACTATAACATGTACTGGTAAGCAATCGTGGCCAAACTCACCTAAAAATCCATATTAAGTAAACATGCGAAGCTAGCATTACTATTATGTGATCTTTCTAGTTGTCTAGTTTCTTTTTAACAATCCATTCAAGGAAAACATAAATAATAGATAGACTACGCATATGATAAATTTTACCCACGGCCGAGCAGCTATCCTGCAAACACAAAATTTAGCAATAATTTGCATACATGAATAAACTTTTGAATCCGTGTTGGCCTCAAGTATCCAGTGTGCAAGAAGAAAAATCTAGCATGCGACCTAACTATATGATGGCCTATGAGTTGCCCCATCGATGGACTACAACACACCCATAGATCCCGTAGGACCAGAACATCAGGGTGTTCTCACAATCTCCTCCGGACCGACCAATTCCTTGTGCCACGAGAATCATTCGAGAGACTATTTTCTTATGCACAAGTTATCCAAGACCGTTGTATGATATAAAACTTCTATCAAATAAAGATATTATATGCACAGTTCTAAACAACAAGCATAAGTTCAACCTTTTACTTCTTTCTTTCACGTGGAACACATGGCTAACCATAAAAGGGTTCAATACACGATCTAGTGGCACAACAGGTGAATAAGGGACATAACATTAAATAAAGTAAAACAAATAACTCTATATATATTTTTGCATGCAGTTCATTTCTTTTAGCATATCTTGTTAGTTAGTTAACATAAAACTAAGGAGCATGCAACTGAGTAGACTAGCGACCATTTATTAGGCGTGCTGACTAAAGGATTCATCGAAGGAACAAATTCACTCACCGATTGAATCGACGAGAGGATGGTGAAGCCTTACGCAACGATTACTCCTTAGTTATGCATCCTGAAATTGCAATAATACTTGGTTAGCATCCTTTGATCTCTTTCTCTTATGATTCAAAATAAATGCGCAAGCGAAAAAAGCGAATCATGAAACCAATCATCGAAAGCAAGACCAAACACAAAGCAATAAAAAACCAAGTAGCAAACAACCAACAAAAATTCTTGGACTCATTTAAATAGAAACTATTCCATCAGTTTGAAGGGTTCATTGTATTTCATCCGTGATTGATTTGGTGGTAAAGTTTTCCCGAGACTCGATTCTCAACCGAGTCAAAGTAACAAGTGTTCCATTAGTGAACCGCTAGTGGTGGGGCATTACATAATACCCCATTGAGAAGAAGTTTTGTCCTCAAAACTTAAGAGATCAAGGAGTCGAGAATCAAGGCATCCAGAGGTCAAAGAAATCAGACTCGCCAACATCATGCCCGCTCGTATCGCGCTCAATATTCATCTGATAAACTCTGGGTTTCCTTATCTGATCAGAAGGCACGTCGCCTGGGGGTGGTCAAGGGTTCTGATTTTCCCCTCGTGCCCTATTGTCATTTCGATTTTGTGGTGCGGACCTCCTAGTCGGACAATCTCGGAGTTCATGGTCTAGTTGTCCACATCTGAAGCATATCCTGTTAAAGAAACCGCAAACTTCTTTAGTGTGACCCTGACGGCCGTAGAAACTGCACCTTTTTCCAGGGTTCTCATCTGTATTCGTCTTCTTCTTACCATTACACTATCTTTTTGCTGGAGGGTTCCGAGGAGCCAATGCCTTTTCTGGAGCACTTCATGGTATGAAATGCTCATTCTGCATCGCTGCCTCAAAAGCTTTTATGTACGAGGTATACTCTAGGTTCATAACATAATTTCTTAAGTTTTTATTCAGGCCTCTTATGAACCGATATTTATGGGCCCTCTTATTTGGAATCATTGAGCTAGTGAACTTAGCAAGCTTGGAGAATTCTGACACATAGTCTTCGATGGACATGCTATTTTGCTTAAGTTCGGTAAACTCATCTCCCTTTCTCTACCTTACAGCTGGCGGGAGATATTTTGCAAGGAATGCATCCTTGAACATCCTCCCAGAGATTCTACCATCTTGATGCTTTATGGCAAGATCCAGCTTCTTGATCTGCCACCAGTCGTGTGCTAGTAACCACAGCTGGATGACTGCACATGCTACCCTCTTGTTCGCAGGTATCGAAGCAAACTCAAACAAGCCCTCCAACTTAGTAACCCAATCCATCGCCTTATCAGGCGCGGTCCTGTCTTCAAACTCTAGAGGGTTCAATATCAGAAACTCGACAACCCTAAAGGTAGACTTCCTGGCCGCCTATCGAGGCTCATCATCTTTTGCTAAACCTGATCCCTGATGCACTACTATTGGCTACCAGTGTTGTTACTATTTGAGTCAGAGAGTCAAGCTGTTATTGGTGTGTCAAGTCTCTAGTATCGGCCCGTTGCTGTTGAGCTTCAAACCATTCCTGTTAGCATTCGTATCGATCATTCTAATTTTTGAATATAGCTATCAGCCTATCGACTTGGTTACCGCTCATGCTCGCTGCGCACGATGTCCCTTGGTTGCTTTTTTAACTATCTTGCTAGCAAAAGAGAGTAGCTTGCATTAGTCTCATAACGTATTATAGACTTATTGCATGGGACGTTAGGTTTTTATACTTTTCAAGATCAGGACATATAATACCATCAATTTACTTATATAGATTCGCAACCATTTTCAAAATATGGGACTTTTAAAATTGCTTGAAAATTTATATAATTTTTATAAATAATATTTGAAGAGGCCAAGGACGTAAAGTCGTGCGCTCTGATACCACCTTGTCATGCCCCAATACCGTAAGGGTCGATCGTCCTCGTTTGGTCCTCACGGAACTGATCGTCCTCGCTTGGGCGTGATGTCGTGCAAGCCTAAGTTGCGCTTACACAAGGCATAGTACCTGTACAAGACACAAGTTAGACAAAAATATACATATATACTAACACGAAATATAAAATACAGAGAGCCAAAGTTAAACACATTTAGGAACACAATATACTTTATTTATTGAATACATGAAGAATGGATTATAAAGTAATTGCTTGGCTGATTACAAAATATGCCATAGGGCTTATAACTCTTTTTACAAACACAAAACTAGCCACAACACCCAAGTATCATATACTTTTAGTAGGACCAAAATAGAACACCTAGCAGAAGAAGAGCTTGCACACAAGAGAGGAAAGCTTTGGGAAGCAGCATGAGCACGGTTTCGCCTAAAGGAAGAGCTCCTAAAGCTTCAAAATGCTTACCAAACTCTCGCTACCAGAAACTGGAGATTTGTCCACAAACGTGGGTTAGTACTACAACATGCACTGGTGAGCGACCATGGCCAAACTCACCTTGAAATCCATACTAAGTCAACATGTGAAGCTAGCATTACTATTATGTGGTCTTTCTAGTTGTCTAGTTTCTTTTTAAAAATTCATGCAAGGAAAACATAAACAATAGATAGACTATGCATAAGATAAATCTTACCCACGATCGAGCGGTTATACTATAATAAACACACAAGTTAGCAACAATTTGCATACATGAATAAACTTGTGAATCCATGTTGGCCTCAAGTGTCAAGTATGCAAGAAGGAAAACCTAGCATGCAACCTAACTACATGTTGGCCCATGAGTTGCCCCACCGATGGACAACAACACCCCCTAGATCCCGTAGGACTGGAATATCAGGGTGCTCTCACAATCGCCTCTAGACCGACCACTTCCTAGTGCCCAAGAATCGTTCGAGAGACTATTTTCTTATGAACATGTTGTCCAAGACCGTTGCATGACATAAAACTTCTATTAAATAAAGATACTATATGTACAGTTTTGAACAACAAACAAAAGTTCCATCTTTACCTTCTTTCCTTCACACGGAACTTATGGCTATCCATAAAAGTGTTCATACACGATCTAGTGGTGCAGCAGGTGAGTAAGGGATATAATATTAACTAAAGTAAAGCAAATAACTCTATATATATTTTTGCATGCAGTTTATTTCTTTTAGCATATCTTGTTAGTGAGTTAACATAGAACTAAGGAGCATGCAACTAATTAGACTAGCGATCATTTATTAGGCGTGTAGACTAAAGGATTCATCGATGGGCCAAAGCCACTCACCGAATGAATCAACAAGAGGATGGGGAATCCTTATGTAACAATCATTCCTTTTTTATGCGTCCTAAAATTGTTACAATACTTGGTTAGCATCCTTCTATCTCTTTCTCTTACGATTTGAAATGAATGTGCAAGCGAGAAAAGCGAATCATGAAAACCAATCATCGAAAGCAAGACAAAACACAAAGCAAGACAAAACCATGTAGCAAACAACCAACGAAAACTCTTGGACTTATTTCAATATAAACTATTCCATTAGTTTGAAGGGTTTATTGCAATTTGTCCATGATTGACTTGGCGGTATAATTTTCCTGAGACTCGATTCTCAACCGAGTCAAAGTAACAAGTGATCCATTAGTGAACTGATAGAGGCGGGGCATTACAAGCACCATCTTTTGCATACATTTGCATAAGACAGTTGATTTTTATGTTGATGACATCGTTGCCAAAATTTGCTTCCGGGATGACCATCTCTAAGACTTGAAGACAGTATTCGACCAAATGCGAGCATATCCGCTAAAGATGAATGTCTCTAAGTCCTTCTTGCGAGTCTCCAACGACAAATTTTTGGGCTTTATCATCACCTCGAAGGGTATTTACCTATCCCTGAGAAGACCAAGGCTATCCTCGTTATGCATCCTCCGAAGAACTTTTGAGAGCTTTATTGTCTGCAAGGAAGATTAGCATACATCAGAAGGTTCATAGCTAATATGTCTGGAAGTTTCCAACCCTTCACCCCGCTTATGAAGAAGGGAGTCTCCTTTGTCAGGACCGAAGAATGCCAACAAGTATTCGACGACAACAAGAGCTACCTCACAAATCCCTCGGTCTTAGTAGCCCCAGTAGTGGGGAGACCCTTCTTTATTTATGTACGAGCAATAGATCACACTCTCGGTGCTCTACTAGCCCAGAAGAGTGATACCGGGCATGAGCAGGTCATCTATTATCTTAGCAGAATGATGGTCGGTGCAGAGCATAGGTACAACCCCGTTAAGAATGAGTGCCTTGCTCTGGTCTTTGCTATCCAGAAGATCCGACATTATGTGATGGGACAGACCATTCATGTAATATCGTGAGTCAACTCCCTCAGGGTCCTCATGACCAAGCCATGGGCGCTTAATTCTCGCTTGGCTACGTGGGCCATAATGTTGTCACCTTAAGACATGGTTTTCGTCCCACAGAAGGCGATCAAAGGCCAAGAATCGGTCTGCCAGAAGCATCAAAACTCTATGATGAGATCCAAGACGAAGTGGTAGATTCCAACATGACAACGGTAGAGGACGTTTGGTAATTTTTCTTCGATGGTGCTTCAAGGACATGGCCCAAAGGAAATATCGTCGCTGGAGTCGGGATAGTACTAATTTTCCCCGATGATCTGGTTATCAACCGTGCTTACTATCTCATAGATTCATGATCCAATAATATAGTAGAGTATAACGCTCTCATTATCGGGCTCCAATTCGCGAAATAAGTGGGAGTAGACCACTTAGAAGCCTACGGCGACTCTAAATTGATAGTCGGTCAGGTATAAGGCGAGTACGAAGTCCTTCATAAGGATTTAATCCCTTATCACCAATATGCGCTAAGTATAATCTCTACCTTTTATAGGTTCTTCATAGAGCATGTGCCCCAACTAAAAAATATCGAGGCTGATATATGACCGACCTCGCTGCTTCTTTGGCCTTCCCTTTTAACACTCATCAATTGAAAACTGTGGTCCGCCAAGAACTAGTCTTTCTGAACCTCTGCATGTGTATAAGTTACTCAATAGAGGTAGACACCGGCACCCAAGACTGGAGACTCCCATTCATCGACTATGCAGTCTATGGAATTCTTCCTGAGGACCAAAGTATGCCACTTCTATCAGGAGACATTCCCTACTGTTCTATTACGATACGGATACTAAAATACTGTATCATCGTTCCAATGATGGGCTTCTGCTATGATGTCAAATGAATACAGATGTGAAGCAAGCACACTATGAAGCTCATGATGGTGTTTGTGGAGCACACCAACCCAGTCTGAAGCTACAGGATCGTCTCTGGCATAAGTTTTATTATTGGCCGACAATTGTGGCGGGTACCGTGGACTATGTAAGAAAGTGCCGGATGTGCCAAATTCATACAGACTTCATCCACCAGCCCTCATTCCTACACCCAATGGTTGCATCTTGGTCATTCGAAGAATGGGGAATATATATCATTGGACTGATTATTCCACCTTCGTCTAAGGGACATCAATTTATCCTGGCTATCACCGACTACTTCTCAATGTAGGTGGAAGTCGTTTCACTCGCTGAAGTGAAGACATCAAACATAATCAGCTTCTTCAAATATCACGTCATATACCAATTTGGACTACCTCGGAGGATCATCCAGGAGAATGGTCCATAATTTGCAAGTCACGCTTTCTATCGATTTTACGATAAAAACTGTCACGACCCGCACCCGGTGAAGGGGAACGAGTACGTGTATACGTCCAGCCTATACCGCAGTATCAGCGGTAGAATGTTGTCTATGTCGACTATACTATCTAATCATCTCACAATAATGTATAATCTGCCAATAATATCTCAACTCCAAGAAGGAGGGCAATAGACTTAATGCAACACAATACTCAATCACAAATCTATAGCATGATAAGATATCAAAGAAGTCTAACATAACTATGGAGTCTAAATATGACAACAACAAATACAAACAATATCCATGTCTCAAATTTATGCAGAAAACAAATCCGGTACGAAAATGCTAAAGAAAACTAACTATGATAACTAGTGATTCCGGCTAGATCTTTCGGTTGTCAGTCCAAAACTAGTGGATCCATGTCTGTACCGTCTATAGGTCGAGGTCCATAGTACGTCGGACACCAATCTCCCGGATCCTCTGAAAATATTATCCAGTAAAAAATGGAGCGAAGTACAACCCAATAGCAGTTCCAACCCAATAGCAGTTCCAATTAATTGACAAAAATATAAAATAGTAAAATAAAGGATGTTATATACGATAAGATGAACTATAATGTCTGCACCATCTAAGAACAATAAAGGAACAGGCATAACTAGCAACAAAAATATAAATTAATGCATTCAAGAATGAAGAAGATGAACTATAATGTCAAAAATAGAACAGGGTAATCTATGAACTGAATATGGAATCTATAATATACCATGAGTTTGAGATACGAATAAAATATGTGATCGGCTTGGGATTTTCAATGATTACACTAAGGAGCTAACTCAACCATACGTGAAGTGTATGATTAGTTAGTTTCCAATGATTACACTACTAACCGACAGTTCTTGATTACATATTTAATTAGTATTTCTTCTGCCCCGACTGATACGATAGATCTAATAATGACACGTTACTAGCCAATGTATCCAATGTATCCAATATTTAACCTATATTATCCAATATTATCCAATACCAACAAGGAGCAGTACTTAATACCATCTAGATAATCAAGGTAACATTTCATGACTGACGATCTAATAACAATAGCAATCCATGTACCAATGTGTCAAAGAATCATAAGTAATATTTCTAAATGTCATGTCCCAGTCCCAAAATACGTAGGACCTGGAATACGTGATACGCTAGCTACGCATTCGACAAGACTCTGGTCTGACTCGAATATGTATAAGCTGTAAATATAAAAGGCACTATCTAGATATCCCATAAATGTAAACCTCTGTCTTAATCCATAATGTACAGCAGTATACAAGAATGAGCTATATGTGCTAGAGTCGGTCGCCCAATAACACACTAACTCGAATAGACTCGAGAAGAAGTATGAGTCTATAAAAACTAGGCTACAACAACAGATGAATAATCAATGTAAAATAACTATAATACCGGTAGATAAGATATGAGTACCTGGTACCATGCTCGCAAGACATGCAACTCCAACAGTAACTCCAAATGCTTCATAATCATCTATACTGCAAAACTAGCAGGGAACCATGTCCTCTGAGGGATGTAACAAGGTACAAAAATACAACATGCCAGGTAAACAGAAAGTACAAGTGCAACGACAGGGTACTCTATCATAACCAAACAAGTGTGACATAATTTAAAGACAATGTTCGACGCATGGGCTTTCTAAAATAAAACCGTAGCTCCGGATACGGAAATACACGGGACGTACCGCAGCTCCGGGCAAAGAGTCACACGGGTGATACAACTACACTAGATACATGATCACTACAGAAATAATACATATATATATAAGTGCGTACAGAGGAGCCCAAACATCTAGTAACTGTCTTCCCCATCCTAAGCGGTCAACGATTGTGCGCTGAACCTGAACCTCTAACTACAGTCTCGACAAACAGAAATAACTCAACAGACGCGACCCTTAGGTCATCCCAGTCTCTGGCCATGATGTCAGTATCAGAATACAGGAATCTGGCACGATTATAGTGTATGAGTGTGTCCTGGGGTATCGATATACTCAGGTACGCATATCGAGATGCTACGAAATATCCAACAATCTTTCTAAGACGTTACGATGTACGTCTTCACCCGGTTGTGAACCGAACGCGAAGTATCGAACGTCAACATAAATACGTGCACAATATACATAACGAAATAATATATATATATAAACTGAAATACAGGTGGAAAGGTACACTTGCCTGCATCCGGCTACTGATAACGGGGATCCGATACCACGTCCAAGTCCTCAGGTCCCGTAGTACCTAGAGACGAGATACAAACTCAATCAATAAACTATTACACGGCAAACAGGGGTGTGACACATGTCTAATCATATACCACAATCTTAGTCGCCAGACACATAGACACGATGCTAGAGGGTTGACCAAGGTTAACCCAGGTAGGTTATATCTAATACAATCAATCCCAGTATACTATCATCAGACAAGTCCTCGATCTCACTATTCATCACTATATTCAGTAGTTCAAATCGTGATCAAAACCTCAGTTTTAATTCTCAGACATTAACATGCATGTTGACATATCTCATCCTTAAATAAATTATCAATTATTTATTAAACACTCGAATACACAATCTTTCCCTTTTCACAATAAAAACTACTACCAAATTTTGTTCATCGTTTAATCAGCAATCCTCAATGAATGGCTAAAGGTTCAATTTTACACACTATTACACAATCCATCCCTGTTCCCCAATATTAATCTTTTCAACCGCTTAACATCATCACATATTTAACCCATAATTAAACAATCTAGCAATTTACCATCACTTGTGTATTATGAATGCATTAAACCTAAAATCTCCCCTGCATATATAATCCCAAAATTCCCAATGCATATAAGTAACCTATACAATCCTAAACCTCCCATGCAAATCTTTTTAATTCTATTTCAATTACTTATGTAAGCACAAACCCTAAACCTACATTAAACCTTAGTTACACCTCCTTCAAACACAAGATCAATTACACCACACAAAACAAATACATATAAATGAATAGAGAGGGGGAGAAGAGTTTACCTCGGCGCTGTGACAGTTCCGACCGGTGGGGTAATGGCGGATGGGGTGCTCGCCGAAGACGAGGGAGGAACAGCTGGCCGGAGCGGCTCGGGCTAGCCGTGAAGAGGTGAAGCAATGGCCGGGGGCTCGAGGGAAGGGTGTGGCAATGGTGTGATGGTGCTGGTGGTGGTGATGATGATGGTACCAATGGGGATGCGGGTGGTTATCTCCTCGCCGGAGAAGAAGGCCGGAGTTGGGGATCAGTGGAGTCGGAGGGAGTGATAGAGGAGCTGAGCGGCTCGTGGAGGAGCTGCTCACCGGAGTTGCTGAGCCGCCGGAGCTCGTGGTAGATCTCGACGGGAAAGGACAGCTAGAGGTGGTGGTAGTAAAGTCGACAATGTCGATATAGGGGTGTTCGATGGAGTGGGGAGTCGAGGGGGCAGTACCGGAGAAATATGCAGTCGGGGTTGGCTCGTCGTCGGAGTACGGGCTCGAGCGGCAGAGCAGTGCCGGAGTGGCTGCTGCACTGTCAGAGTCGAGGGCGGTGCACAGTCGGATGGAGCTGCTCAGGTCAGAGCGGGTCAGCAGGCCGGCCGGAGAGAACGCTCGACAGCAGCTCGGTCGGAGCGGGTCAGCAGACCGACCGGAGAGAACGCTCGACAGAAGCTCGGTTGGAGCGGGTCAGCAGACCGGCCGGAGAGAACGCTCGACAGCAGCTCGGTCGGAGCGTGGAGGGGTGGCAGGAATACAGGAGGCCGCCGTAGTGTAACACTCCATTCCGCTCAAGCGGACTGCCGTTTTAAACGGTAATAATGCAACTGTCCCAACCCGCTTTGCCTCAAAAGAGAAGCAAAGGATATCCAGACTTGTCCCTACAAGAAATTAACTTCGGATTTCAGAGGCTCGCTTGACGTATCGCTCTACCGAGGCGAATCATCGCTAAGGTGGGTGGCTATGGTGAACTTGTCTTTGCTTAGCCAGCACACATAAAATCTGGAATGTTCACGCTAGTCGTTAGGTGATTCACCCCCTGCATGCTAATAAATCCAACGCACCTAGCTAAGGGAATAATCCCAACTTGTATTGCTTGCTAGAACATAGAAATTGAAATACTGCTTATAATCAGACCCTCGCATGCTAAGTCCCTAACGGTTTCATCTCTCGGCTTACCTTCGGGTCCTAGCAAACGTGCCTGCTTATGTTCCTTAGAAACGTATGCTTTTCTGCTTGAATATTACCGTATTTTCATCCAAACCCCGGAAGACTACTACGTAGTCGTTCCGTGCCTGAATGAACCTGCAAGTATCCGGGACCATTAGGTCACCCAAGGCAGCCCTGAACCAGGGGATGCATCAAGGCAAGTCACTCACTGAACGTAGAATCATGGTTCAAGTATATCGTGTATTCGTGTTGCCTGAGATTGGTCAAATAAATTGTGTTGCCTGAGATTGGTCAAATAAATCACGTACTCGTGTTGCCTGAAATTGGATTGACCCTAACTTGCATGTCGCGGACAACTCAAAAATGAGGTATAGTTCCACGGACGGTCACCGGGGCACTGGGGCCGCTCCGATCCGGATGGAACTTCAAGTGTGGTCCATCGTGTGCAGGCGAGTGGTTTGCAGCATATCGTGTACTTGGTTGCATTCCACTTGGCCTAGGACCACATCATGTATAGTCTATCGTGTGCTGGCGAGATGGTTTGCAACATATCGTGTACTTGGTTGCATTCCATCTTGGCCTTAGACTACATGTGCAATCCCTCGTGTTCGAGCAAAATAGTTCGTAGAGCATCGTGTGCTCTTGTTGCGTTCCATTCTCGTCTGGGATTAGTCCTTTATGGCTATGCCAGCGACTAATGTTCATATAGATAAGTCATCCTCGCTTAGCGGCTATCCTCGAGCGAGTCATTGCATCGCATTGAAGAACAACTGAGCACACCAAATATTGTCCCATTCAATGACTCTCGTGTTTGCATGTTGCATATGTTATGCTCCTTAATGCTTATACTTGCCCGTGCTTGAATTAACAATGTTTGCCTTGGACAGGGAAGGCCAAAGGGTAAGTCTCGTCGTGTTTCCTCTCATGTCGCACGGCGCACTACCACACGAACTAGGCTATTCAATATTTGCATGAAACTGATCCTAAGGCAACTAGAAAGACAACTTAATAGTTGTGTATGGAACCTGTATTACGTGTTTGGATTTGTCGAGCGGGCGAGTAGCTTCCCCACCAGTGCATTCAATGTACTTATAATCTACCAGTTTGTATGCAGGGTGCGGAAGAACCTCGTTCGGTGCGGATGCCTCCAACGTGCGTGCTAAGGCGTGGACAACACTCCGAAGCAACGGTGCGTCCGAAACTGAAGCACATATACAAGACATAATATTGTGAATATCGCCTGATCATCGCCTGTACAATCATTACATAATTGTAGCCACTTGGCACGCTTTTACTGTTTTAGAGAGAGGCTTGAGCGACTTGTAATCTCGGCTATACACCGCCTGTAATACTTGTTTATATCAATAAAAGAGCTTGCTTTACTTCAACTTGTGTTTCATTGCTTCCGCTATATTGTCGACTCAGTGAACCTGTTACCGATCGCCTATGCGTTCATGACTCTGCTGCACTCGGACAATCTGTGCGACTCTGTGGCTTAGAACTCTTGCCGCCAGCCAATGAACCATGGCTTTGCACGGGCGTAGATCACGCTCGTGCGGTATCACGCCCGGATGGGTCAAGCGATCGTTCCGCGGAAGCGCTGGCGAGGGTGATTCCCGCCTAGCGGGAATGGTCGATTAGCCTGCGGGAGATCGGGGCGTAATATGTTGGTATCAGAGCCTAGCTTCTACGCCTTTGGACTTCGATTCGATATCTCTGTTTCGAAAGCTCATTCGTGGGTTATGTGCACGGTCTCTCTCAATGCCTCGATGGGATGTTCCAACAATAAGTCTAAATACTTTCAAAATGCGTTTTGAAAGATATGCTTGCTTGTATGTTGTTGTGCTGTGAGTGGCCTTTGTGCCAACCTGTACGAACCCTTGAGAGTATCGCTAGTAGCTTGTCCAATTTCACTAACTCTAAGTTTGGTTGAATACATCTATTCGAGGGACGCCTTGAACTAGTGCACCATCCAAGACTTAAGAAAAGGTGAATCTCGAGTGCTAAGACTTCGCTATCACTAAGCTGGTTGACGTGTTCACACTAGAAGGGCCCTTCAAAAGTGCGCACGATCCAGTCTAAGCGATATGCTGATTTCGAAGCTTGTGCAAGTAAAGATCCAAATGAACAAGTACAATGACTTGTCTAGGATTGCCTCAACCCTAGATTACTGCTTGTCCTCAGTAAGTCTCGAGGACGAGACTTTTTTTGAGTTGGGTAGGATGTAACACCCCGTTCCGCTCAAGCGGACTGCCGTTTCAAACGGCAATAGTGCAACTGTCCTGACCCACTTTGCCTCAAAAGAGAAACAAAGGATATCCAGACTTGTCCCTATAGGAAATCAACTTCGGCTTTTAGAGGCTCGCTTGACGTATCGTTCTACCGAGGCGAATCATCGCTAAGGTGGGTGACTACGGTGAACTTGTCTTTGCTTAGCCAGCACACATAAAATCTGGAATGTTCATGCTAGTCGCTAGGTGATTCACCCCCTGCATGCTAATAAATCTAACGCACCTAGCTAAGGGAATAATCCCAACTTGTATTGCTTGCTAGAACATAGAAATTAAAATACTGCTTATAATCAGACCCTCGCATGCTAAGTCCCTAACGGTTTCATCTATCGGCTTACCTTCGGGTCCGAGCAAACGTGCCTGCTTATGTTCCTTAGAAATGCATGCTTGTCTGCTTGAATGTTATCGTGTTTTCATCCAAACCCCGGGAGACTACTACATGGTCGTTCCGTGCCTGAATGAACCTGCAAGTATCCGGGACCATTAGGTCACCCAAGGCAGCCCCAAACCAGGGGAATGCATCAAGGCAAGTCACTCACTGAACGTAGAATCATGGTTCAAGTATATCGTGTATTCGTGTTGCCTGAGATTGGTCAAATAAATTGTGTTGCCTGAGATTGGTCAAATAAATCACGTACTCGTGTTGCCTGAAATTGGATTGACCCTGACTTGCATGTCACGGATAATTCGGAAACGAGGCATAGTTCCACGGACGGTCACCGGGGCACTGGGGCTGCTCTGATCCGGATGGAACTTCAAGTGTGGTCCATCGTGTGCAGGCGAGTGGTTTGCAGCATATCGTGTACTTGGTTGCATTCCACTTGGCCTAGGACCATATCATGTGTATTCTATCGTGTGCTGGCGAGATGGTTTGCAGCATATCGTGTACTTGGTTGCATTCCATCTTGGCCTTGGACAACATGTGCAATCCCTCATGTTCGGGCGAAATAGTTCGTAGCGCATCTTGTGCTCTCGTTGTGTTCCATTCTCGTCTGGGATTAGTCCTTTATGGCTATGCCAGCGACTCATATTCATATAGATAAGTCATCCTCGCTTAGCGGCTATCCGCGTGTGAGTCATTGCATTGCATCGAAGAACAACTGAGCACACCAAATATTGTCCCGTTCAATGATTCTCGTGTTTGCATGTTGCATATGCTATGCTCCTGAATTCTTATACTTGCCCGTGCTTGAATTAATAATATTTGCCTTGGACAAGGAAGGCCAAAGGGTAAGTCTCGCCGTGTTTCCTCTCATGTCGCACGGCACACTGCCACACGAACTAGGCTATTCAATATTTGCATGAAACTGATCCTAAGGCAACTAGAAAGACAACTTAATAGTTGTGTATGGAACCTGTATTACGTGTTTGGATTTGTCGAGCGGGCGAGTAGCTTCCCCACCAGTGCATTCAATGTACTTATAATCTACCAGTTTGTATGCAGGGTGCGGAAGAACCTCGTTCGGTGCGGATGCCTCCAACGTGCGTGCTAAGGCGTGGACAACACTCCGAAGCAACGGTGCGTCCGAAACTGAAGCACATATACAAGACATAATATTGTGAATATCGCCTGATCATCGCCTGTACAATCATTACATAATTGTAGCCACTTGGCACGCTTTTACTGTTTTAGAGAGAGGCTTGAGCGACTTGTAATCTCGGCTATACGCCGCCTGTAATACTTGTTTATATCAATAAAAGAGCTTGCTTTACTTCAACTTGTGTTTCATTGCTTCCGCTATATTGTCGACTCAGTGAACCTGTTACCGATCGCCTATGCGTTCATGACTCTGCTGCACTCGGACAATCTGTGCGACTCTGTGGCTTAGAACTCTTGCCGCCAGCCAATGAACCATGGCTTTGCACGGGCGTAGATCACGCTCGTGCGGTATCACGCCCGGATGGGTCAAGCGATCGTTCCGCGGAAGCGCTGGCGAGGGTGATTCCCGCCTAGCGGGAATGGTCGATTAGCCTGCGGGAGATCGGGGCGTAATATGTTGGTATCAGAGCCTAGCTTCTACGCCTTTGGACTTCGATTCGATATCTCTGTTTCGAAAGCTCATTCGTGGGTTATGTGCACGGTCTCTCTCAATGCCTCGATGGGATGTTCCAACAATAAGTCTAAATACTTTCAAAATGCGTTTTGAAAGATATGCTTGCTTGTATGTTGTTGTGCTGTGAGTGGCCTTTGTGCCAACCTGTACGAACCCTTGAGAGTATCGCTAGTAGCTTGTCCAATTTCACTAACTCTAAGTTTGGTTGAATACATCTATTCGAGGGACGCCTTGAACTAGTGCACCATCCAAGACTTAAGAAAAGGTGAATCTCGAGTGCTAAGACTTCGCTATCACTAAGCTGGTTGACGTGTTCACACTAGAAGGGCCCTTCAAAAGTGCGCACGATCCAGTCTAAGCGATATGCTGATTTCGAAGCTTGTGCAAGTAAAGATCCAAATGAACAAGTACAATGACTTGTCTAGGATTGCCTCAACCCTAGATTACTGCTTGTCCTCAGTAAGTCTCGAGGACGAGACTTTTTTTGAGTTGGGTAGGATGTAACACCCCGTTCCGCTCAAGCGGACTGCCGTTTCAAACGGCAATAGTGCAACTGTCCTGACCCACTTTGCCTCAAAAGAGAAACAAAGGATATCCAGACTTGTCCCTATAGGAAATCAACTTCGGCTTTTAGAGGCTCGCTTGACGTATCGTTCTACCGAGGCGAATCATCGCTAAGGTGGGTGACTACGGTGAACTTGTCTTTGCTTAGCCAGCACACATAAAATCTGGAATGTTCATGCTAGTCGCTAGGTGATTCACCCCCTGCATGCTAATAAATCTAACGCACCTAGCTAAGGGAATAATCCCAACTTGTATTGCTTGCTAGAACATAGAAATTAAAATACTGCTTATAATCAGACCCTCGCATGCTAAGTCCCTAACGGTTTCATCTATCGGCTTACCTTCGGGTCCGAGCAAACGTGCCTGCTTATGTTCCTTAGAAATGCATGCTTGTCTGCTTGAATGTTATCGTGTTTTCATCCAAACCCCGGGAGACTACTACATGGTCGTTCCGTGCCTGAATGAACCTGCAAGTATCCGGGACCATTAGGTCACCCAAGGCAGCCCCAAACCAGGGGAATGCATCAAGGCAAGTCACTCACTGAACGTAGAATCATGGTTCAAGTATATCGTGTATTCGTGTTGCCTGAGATTGGTCAAATAAATTGTGTTGCCTGAGATTGGTCAAATAAATCACGTACTCGTGTTGCCTGAAATTGGATTGACCCTGACTTGCATGTCACGGATAATTCGGAAACGAGGCATAGTTCCACGGACGGTCACCGGGGCACTGGGGCTGCTCTGATCCGGATGGAACTTCAAGTGTGGTCCATCGTGTGCAGGCGAGTGGTTTGCAGCATATCGTGTACTTGGTTGCATTCCACTTGGCCTAGGACCATATCATGTGTATTCTATCGTGTGCTGGCGAGATGGTTTGCAGCATATCGTGTACTTGGTTGCATTCCATCTTGGCCTTGGACAACATGTGCAATCCCTCATGTTCGGGCGAAATAGTTCGTAGCGCATCTTGTGCTCTCGTTGTGTTCCATTCTCGTCTGGGATTAGTCCTTTATGGCTATGCCAGCGACTCATATTCATATAGATAAGTCATCCTCGCTTAGCGGCTATCCGCGTGTGAGTCATTGCATTGCATCGAAGAACAACTGAGCACACCAAATATTGTCCCGTTCAATGATTCTCGTGTTTGCATGTTGCATATGCTATGCTCCTGAATTCTTATACTTGCCCGTGCTTGAATTAATAATATTTGCCTTGGACAAGGAAGGCCAAAGGGTAAGTCTCGCCGTGTTTCCTCTCATGTCGCACGGCACACTGCCACACGAACTAGGCTATTCAATATTTGCATGAAACTGATCCTAAGGCAACTAGAAAGACAACTTAATAGTTGTGTACGGAACCTGTATTACGTGTTTGGATTTATCGAGCGGGCGAGTAGCTTCCCCACCAGTGCATTCAATGTACTGATAATCTACCAGTTTCTATGCAGGGTACGGGAGAACCTCGTTCGGTGCGGATGCCACCAACGTGCGTGCTAAGGCGTGGACAACACTCCGAAGCAACGGTGCATCCGGAACTGAAGCACATATACAAGACATATTGTTGTAAACATCGCCTGATCATCGCCTGTACAATCATTCCACAATTGTAGCTACTTGGCACGCTTTTACTGTTTCAGAGAGAGGCTTGAGCGACTTGTAATCTCGGCTATACGCTGCCTGTAACACTTGTTTATATCCATAAAAGAGCTTGCTTTACTTCAACTTGTGTTTCATTGCTTCCGCTATATTGTCGACTCAGTGAACCTGTTACCGATCGCCTATGCGTTCATGACTCCACTGCACTCGGACAATCTGTGCGACCCTGTGGCTTAGAACTCTTGCCTCCAGCCAATGAACCATGGCCTTGCAAGGGCATGGATCACGCTCGTGCGGTATCACGCCCGGATGGGTCAAGCGATTGTTCCGTGGGAGCGCTGGCGAGGGTGATTCCTGCCTA
Organism: Iris macrosiphon; assembly: GCA_036927795.1. Taxonomy (NCBI): domain Eukaryota; kingdom Viridiplantae; phylum Streptophyta; class Magnoliopsida; order Asparagales; family Iridaceae; genus Iris; species Iris macrosiphon. The sequence continues at coordinate 25,271,279 of JAYESA010000003.1, forward strand.
GCGGGAACGGCCGATTAGCCTGCGGGAGATCGGGGCGTGACACGGAGTACGTCAGCTGTCGGAGGGTGGCCGCACAGTCGTTGCGGGTCAGGGAGCTGCTGTTGGCAGAAGGTGCTGCACAGCAGCTAGAGTCGGGGATGTACAACCGGGCCGGAGCGGACGCGGGCGGTGCGCCGTCGGAGTCGGGCCGGAGGGAAGTTAGTCGGCCGGATGATCCTTCGGGAAGGAGAAAGAAAGAAGAAGAAATGGAGAAAGAGGAGTTTGTATAAAGTATAAAAAATGGAGAAGGGAGGAGAGAGAGAGAGAGAGAGAGAGAGGGGTTTTCTAGGATCCTTGGGATTAGGGCCTGCTTGGGAGTTGTGAGGGTGATGGTGATGTTTTATAGGGGAGTGGTGTGTTGGATGGAGGGTGTAGATTAGCCCATTTCAAATGGAGGGCTAGTATTTCACATGAGTAAAAATTATTTCTTCATGCAAAGGAAGGGGGGAGGGAATTGTTGACTAAGTCAAAGGTTTGTATGCTCTCCATTTAATCATGGCCAATAAGGTGAGGCCACCTAAAATCAATAAATTGCAACTAAGCCCCTTAAATTCGAGGAATTGCACGAACACATAAAATAATGAAAAAATTGTGGAGAAAATTATTTTTGGTGGTTTGCATGGTGAGGGGGTGTTGGGCGTTTGGCACGAGTTTAATTTAATCGCCATTGGGATTAATTGGGGATTAAAAATATGATTAGACAAAATTGGTATTCCCGATTTAAATAGAAATAAAGTGTCCCGCGCTTTTAAATTAAATGGGGGCACTTGGGGTCAAAATTTGGAAATGATGCACAGGTCAAAAATGGTGGGGGCTTGGAGTCAGTCTTGGACCCTTTAGTTGGTCTGGCTCAATGGGTTAAGTTGGTATCTCAAAATTGAGGGTAACGACACAGGTGTCCGACACAGAATTTAAATATTAGATTTCGGTTACAGAAAATTGTGCAATTAATTTAGTGCACAAGGAGATATGATTTTGAGCGACGAAAAAGTCCAGTGCCTAATTTGGCAAGTCAAGTCAAAAGTATAATAGTCCGATGGAATTTATGGGTTGATATTGGGCTCCGAATAATTAAACAACGATAGGGCGCGCCAAGGATTTTAATTAAATAAAAATAAAATAACAGACAACTCAACACTACTCTAAACCTCAACATCTGCTGCGAATAGAAATTTTTTCCAAATCCAAACCTGACTATCTATAGAATTAATCGAGAGGGTTTACATTCTTCCCAACTTAGAAAAATTTCGTCCCCAAAATTAAAAGTAAAGCACGATAATAGCTAAGAGGATTTTAACACAACTAGTAATCAAATGTCGTACGTAAAATCGTACCTTGCTCCTCAAATAAGTACGGGAACCGCTGCCGAATAGAATCCTCGTGCTCCCAAGTAGACTTGCCTGGTGAATGGTGTTTCCATGCAACTCTGACCAGTCGAATAGTCTGCCCTCTCAAAGTCTTCTCACTGCGATCGGGGATCTCAACTGGCTGCTCTACGTAAGATAGACTGGGCCCGACTGTAATCTCCGAATGATCTAGCACGTGGCTAGGGTCTGCGACATATCTTTTTAACTGCGATACGTGAAACACGTCATGCACTCCTTATAATGATGGAGGCAATGCAAGACGGTAAGCTACTTCGCCAACTCGTTCCAAAATATCAAAAAGGCCCGATGTACCTCGGACTCAGCTTGCCTCTGCCTCCGAATCTGATGGTAACACGAGTGGGCTATATCCTCAAAAATACATGGTCACCCACCTTGAACTCCAATAGCCTGCGGTGCGCATCTGTCCAATGTTTCTGTCTGTCATGTGCTGCACGCAGGTGGCTCTGCATCTCCTTGACTTTCTCCACTGTCTATGTCACCAACTCTGGACCAAGTATTTGATGCTCTTCCACGTCAATATAACATACTGATGACCTACATTTTCTGCCGTACAGTGCCTCATAAGGTGCCATCTGTATGCTAGCCTGGTACCTATTATTTTAGGAGAATTCCACCAAGTGTAGATGGTCCTTCCAAGATTCTCCAATTCGATCATGCACGCTCTCAATATATCCTCTAATATCTGTATCGTACGCTCTGACTGGCCATCAGTCTGTGGAGGATATGCAATATAGAACTTGAGACGAATTCTAGACTCTCCTGCATACTCTGCCAAAAATGCGACGTGAATATGGAATCACGATCCGATACGATGCTGACAGGCACTCCATGTAGTCGTACTATCTGCCTCATATACATGTCAGCCAATATCTCCGTGGACTGCCCAACTCTGAAGAGCAAGAATGTGCAGACTTGGTGAGTCTGTCTACGACAACCCAAACTGTATCCTTCCAGCTAGGGCTTCGCAGAAATCCTGTGACGAAGTCCATGGTAATGTGTTCCCACTTCCACTCGGGAATGGGAAGTAGCTGCAATAGTCCTACAGTTCTCTGTTATTCAGCCTTGTCTTGCTGACATACCAAGCATCTTGCCACGAATCTCGCAATCTCTCTCTTCATCCCATACTACCAGTAATGTTGCCTCGAATCTCGGTACATCTTCGTACCCCCGGGATAAAATAGAATAATCGAGCTATGAGCCTCGGTCATCAACTCTTGGCATTGCTTGCCACTCGGAACATATAGGCGATCTCCACACCTTAATGTTCCGTCTTCATGAATCTTGAGTCTCATTTGCATGTCGGCCTCTGTGCTTTCTCGCAGTCGTCTAAATCTCGTATCCGTAGGCAAGGCTGCCTTGATCCTCTCAATAAATGTGGTCTGAATCCTCGAGACCGGTCATCTGTCCATCCATACCGGGTAATACAACCTCAATCCTGAGTTCCTGAAAATCCTCCAATAACTGGCGATGAGTCATAAAAATATGCCATAGGCTTCCTGCTCAAGGCATCTGCTACTACAATCGCCTTGCCAGGGTGGTACTGCAACTCGATATTATAATCTATCATAAATTCTAGCCAGCGCCTCTGTTCCATGTTGAGCTCCTTCTGCTTGTAGACATACTTCAGGCTTTTATGATCTTTGTAAATCTTAACACGCTCCCCATAAAGGTAGTGTCGCCATAGCTCTAGTTCAAGTATCACTGTAGCTAGCTCCAAATCGTGCGTGGGATAGTTCTTCTCATGAACTCTCAGCTGTCTCGATGTGTAGGCTATCACCTTACCGTGTTACATCAGTACACATCCTATCCGCTCCCAGATGCATCACTGTACACTACAAGGCCTCCTAATCCTGAAGGTAGTATCAAAATTGGTACTGATGTCAGACGCTTCTTCAGCTCATAGAAAACTGCCTGACACTTGTCGGTCTAGATAAACTCCTCGCCCTTACTCGTCAATCGCGTCATAGGCGCAGCTATCCTCGAGAAGTTTTCCACGAACTGCAGCTACCTTCTCCGGGTCAACTGATAGTCCATCTCCGGTGATTATGTGCCCCAGAAACGGTACTCTATCCAGGCAGAACTCATATTTCCTGAGCTTGGCATACAGCCTCTCATGTCTCAGCGTCTCTAACACAGTCCTGAGATCCCTCTCATGCTCCTCCTGGCTCTTGGAATATACCAAAATATTATAGAGAACTACCACCACGAACTTATCTAAGTACTGGTGGAAAGCACTGTTCATTAGACTCACAAATACTGCTGGCACGTTGGTTAAACCAAACGGCATGACTAGAAACTCATAGTGTCCATGCTTCGTCCGGGAAATTATCTTCGGGATGTCCTCTCTCCGTACCTTGATCTGATGATAACCAGATCTGAGATCGATCCCCGAGAATACACATGTACCACTTAGCTGATTCAAATAAATCATCGATACGCTGCATAGGGTACTTGTTCTTTATCGCTACGACATTTAATGCCCTATAATTGTTATGCAACGTATCGTCCCGTCCTTCTTTGGTACAATAAGATGGTTGCTTCCCATGGAAAAATACTAGCCCGACTGAAACCCTTGTCTAAGAGATCCTCCACGATAGACCTTCAACTCAACCAACTCTATCGGTGCTAGTCTGAAGATGGGAAATAACTAACTCCGCTCTTCGAGTCAACTATTTAACAAACTCTATCTCTCTGTCAGGTGGCAGGCCTAGAAGATCCTCTAGAAACACATCCTCAAACTCTGATATAAGGCGGGGGTACACTGGTTCACCTTGCATTGTGTGCCTCTAAGGTAGTTGGGCACCATACTCCCGGGCTCCCTGAAGAAACTCAACTCAGGATAACCTGGTGGTCAAAAATATAATGCAACCACGTCGTCAATCCAGCGTCACGTGGTATTGGCTCAACCGATCCATGTCTAGGATAAGGTCATAGTCTAGTCTAAACCTCAAAAAATAATTTCTCCCGTTCTGTTTCCAAAATCAATCCTCAAAAGAAAAAATTTCCTTGCCTATTGTATAATTTTTCTTCTCCTCAAAGTTTTCCCTAAAATTTTATTCCTCGAATTTCTTCTTTTCGTTATTCATCTCTCCAAGTCACAAGTACAATAATGGTATCACTCAAGCACATACTAGAATTCCTGGAATCCGCTCATTATCTTCCAAGTGAGACCCTAAATTTTCATCTCCTCTAGCTCATAATCATCGTTCCTAGCTTTGCTATCATATACAACCACTAGTTTCCATCATCAGGCTATGCATTTCCATAAATTATTCTAGGACATGATCAATAATCCTTCCAGCTCTCAGTACTTCCAAGATCACTGCTACCTCAAGCACGGGTAGGGTACTACTGGGTCCAACTCTCTTGCCAACCTTCCACACTAGTTCTAGAATCCAAAAAACCCATCAATCTATCCTGATAAGGTAACAATCTTCTCAGAGAAAGGTATACGAATTATGTCTTCTGTCATCTGGTCTTCGATCTTCTTCTGGAGGGAAATCATCAGTCACAAGCATTCGTCTTCCCGAACAATAGGGGACGAGAAACGAGGATAGCGATATTGACGAAAAATGAACGAAGGCAAATTGGAAGTCCAAGGGCGATATTCACATACAAAGGGAGTTTTTAAATCGATTATGGATTGAGATTCTATTCGGACCTACATGGGCCACCACAAAAATATGTCACGCCCCAGTCCCAAAATACGTAGGACCAGGAACACGTGATACGCCAGATACGCATTCGACCAGACTCTGGTCTGACTCGAATACGTATAAACTGTAAATATAAAAGGCACTATCTAGATATCCCATAAATGTAAACCTCTATGTCTCAATCCACAATGTACAGCAGTATACAAGAATGAGCTGTATGTGCTAGAGTCGGCCGCCCAATAACACACTAACTCGAATAGACTCGAGAAGAAGTATGAGTCTATAAAAACTAGGCTACAATAGCAGATAAATAATTAATATAAAATAACCATAATGCCGGTAGATAAGATGTGCGTACCTGGTACCATGCTCGCAAGATATGCAACTCCAACAACAACTCCAAATGCTCCGTAATCATCTATGCTGCAAAACTGGCAGGGAACCAGGCCCTCAGAGGGACGTAACAAGGTACAGAAATACAATATGCCAGGTAAACAGAAAGTATAAGTGCAACGACAGGGTACTCTATCATAACCAAACAAGTGTGACACAATTTAAAGAAAATGTTCAACGCGTAGGCTTTCTAAAATAAAACCGTAGCTCCGGACACGGAAACACACGGGACGTACTGCAGCTACGGGCAAAGAGTCACACGGGTGATACAACTACACTAGATACAGGATTACTACAGAAACAATACATATATATATATAAGCGCGTTCAGAGGAGCCCAAACGTCTAGTAACTGTCTTCCCCATCCCAAGCGGTCAACGATTATGCGCTGAACCTGAACCTATAACTACAGTCTCGACAAACAGAAATAACTCAACAGACGCGACCCTAAGGTCGTCCCAGTCTCTGGTCATGATGTTAGTATCATGATACAGGAATCTGGTATGATCACAGTGTATGAGTGTATCCTGGGGTATCGATATACTCAGGTACGCATATCGAGATGCTACGAAACATTCAATAATCTTTCTAAAACGTTACGACGTACGTCTTCACCCGGTTGTGAACCGAACACGAAGTATCGAACGTCAACATAAATACATGCATAATGTACATATCGAAACAATAAATATCTGTAAACTGAAATACAGGGTGGCAAGGTATACTTGCCTGCATCCGGCTGCTGATGACGGGGATCCGGTACCACGTCCAAGTCCTCAGGTCCCATAGTACCTAGAAACGAGATACAAACTCAATCAATAAACTATCACACGACAAACAGGGGTGTGACACACGTCTAATCATATACCACAACCTTAGTCGCCAGACACATAGACACGATGCTAGAGGGTTGACCAAGGTTAACCCAGGTAGGTTATATCTAATACAATCAATCCCAGTTTACTATCATCAGACAAGTACTCGATCTCACTATTCATCACTATATTCAGTAGTTCAAATCGTAATCAAAACCTCAGTTTTAATTCACAGACATTAACATGCATGTTGACATATCTCATCCTCGAATAAATTATCAATTATTTATTAATTCCTCGAATATACAATCTTTCCCTTTTCACAATAAAAACTACTACCAAATTTTGTTCATCATTTAACTAGCAATCCTCAATGAATGGCTAAAGGTTCGATTTTACACACTATTACACAATCCATCCCTGTTCCCCAATATTAATCTTCTCAACCCCTGAACATCATCACATATTTAACCCATAATTAAATAATCTAGCAATTTACCATCACTTGTGTATTATGAATGCATTAAACCTAAAATCTCCCCTGCATATATAATCCTAAAATTCCCAATGCATATAAGTAACCTATACAATCCTAAACCTCCCATGCAAATCTTTTTAATTTCATTTCAATTACTTATGTAAGCACAAACCCTAAACCTACATTAAACCCTAGTCACACCTCCTCCAAACACAAGATCAATTACACCACACAAAACAAATACGTATAAATGAATAGAGAGGGGGAGAAGAGTTCACCTCGGCGCGGTGACGGTTTCGACCGGTGGGGTAATGGCGGATGGGGTGCTCGTCGGAGACGAGAAAGGAACAGCTGGCCGGAGCGGCTCGGGCTAGCCGTGAGGAGGTGAAGCAATGGTTGGGGGCTCGAGGGAAGGGTGTGGCAATGGTGTAATGGTGCTGGTGGTGGTGACGATGATGGTACGGATGGGGATGCGGGTAGTTGTCTCCTCGCAAGAGAAGAAGGCCGGAGTTGGGGATAAGTGGAGTCGGGGCGAGTGATAGAGGAGTTGAGTGGCTCGTGGAGGAGTGGCTCACCGGAGTTGCTGAGCCGCCGGGAAAGGACTGCTGGAGGTGGTGGTAGTAAAGTCGACGATGTCAATATAGGGGTGTTCGATGGAGTGCGGAGTCGAGGGGGTAGTGCCGGAGAAATATGCAGTCGGGGTTGGCTCGTCGTCGGAGTACGGGCTCGAGCGGCGGAGCAGCGCCGGAGTGGCTGCTGCACTGCTGGAGTTGAGGGCGGTGCACAGCCGGATGGAGCTGCTCAGGTCGGAGCGGGTCAGCAGGTCGGCCGGAGAGAACGCTCGACAGCAGCTCGGTCGAAGCGGGTCAGCAGACCGGCCGGAGAGAACGTTCGATAGCAGCTCGGTCGGAGCGGGTCAGCAGACCGGCCAGAGAGAACGCTCGACAGCAGCTCGGTTGGAGCGTGGAGGGGTGGCAGGAATACAGGAGACCGCCGGAGTATGTCAGCTGTAGGAGGGTGGCCGCACAGTCGCTGCGGGTCAAGGAGCTGCTGTTGGCAGCAGGTGCTGCACAACAGCTGGAGTCGGGGATGCACAGCCAGGCCGGAGCGGACGCGGGCGGTGCGCCACCGGAGTCAGGCCGGAGGGAAGTCAGTCGGCCGGATGATCCTTCGGGAAGGAGAAAGAAAGAAGAAGAAGAAATGGAGGAGGAGTTTGTATGGAGAATAAAAATTGGAGGAGGGAGGAGAGAGAGAAAGAGGGGTTTTCTAGGCTCCTTGGGATTAGGGCCTGCTTGGGAGTTGTGATGGTGATGTTGATGTTTTATAGGGAAGTGGTGTGTTGGATGGAGGGTATAGATTAGCCCATTTCAAATGGAGGGCTAGGATTTCACATGAGTAAAAATTATTTCTTCATGCAAAGGAAGGGGGGAGGGAATTGTTGACTAAGTCAAAGGTTTGTAGGCTCTCCATTTAATCATAGCCAATAAGGTGAGGCCACCTAAAATCAATAAATTGCAACTAAGTCCCTTAAATTCGGGAAATTGCACGAACACATAAAATGATGAAAAAATTATGGAGAAAATTATTTTTGGTGATTTGCATGGTGAGGGCGTGTTGGATGTTTGGCACGGGTTTAATTTAATGGCCATCGGGATTAATTGGGGATTAAAAATAGGATTAGACAAAATTGGTATCCCCGATTTAAATAGAATTAAAGTATCCCGCGCTTTTAAATTAAATGGGGGCACTTTGGGTCAAAATTTGAAAATGACGCAAAGGTTAAAAATGGTGGAGGCTTGGAGTCAGTCTTGGACCCTTTAGTTGGTCTGGCTCAATGGGTTAAGTTGGTATCTCAAAATTGAGGGTAACGACACAGGTGTCCGACACAGAATTTAATTATGGGATTTTGGTTACGAAAAATTGTGCAATTAATTTAGAGCACAAGGAGATATAATTTTGAGCGACGGAAAAGTCCAATGCCTAATTTGGCAAGTCAAGTCAGAAGTACAATAGTCCGATGAAATTTATGGGTTGATATTGGGCTTCGAATAATTAAACAACGATAGGGCGCGCCAAGAATTTTAATTAAATAAAAATAAAATAACAGACAACTCAACTCTACTCTAAACCTCAACATCTGCTGCGAATCCAAAAATTTTCCAAATCCAAACCTGACTATCTATAGAATTAATCGAGGGGGTTTACACTAAATACTTGAATTAAGTAGTAATTAAATAATAAAAACTATCAAAGAAAGTACTCGCCTATGATCCAAAGCAAATGATGCAAATCGGTGTCCGAACTGGTGTCACACTGACCTATATATGAAATATTGCATTAATACAAGATTTTGGAATAAAAATAAGTTAAACTAGTTCAATTCTAGGTCATAAAGCAATTTCTAAGTCAAAATAGTCAAACTAGGTCAACTCTAGGTCAAACTTAGTCAAACTAGCTATTTCTAGGTTGTATGAGTCCATCTCTAGGATATTGGATCCATACACTATGTAACTAGGCTATACTAGCTATATTAGGATAATAGAGTATCGACACTATACCGTATCATAAGATACGTAAATTATTAGATATAAAAATATCATAATATATATATATACAAGATAAAATATATAGTACTCCTAGCTAAACTAATGCAAAGTTAATACCATGGCTTTGAACCAAATACGATATCACACCCATCTTGATATACAAACTCAATACCTTGAGTATAAACCAATACTATGTTTAACCTTTACCTTAAGATACCCTATTTACCTTGACTAAAATCTCTCGGTAATACCCAATACATTGGTCATATATCTAGTCTTTAGATATAACTATATATACACTAACATGCATTTAAACTCATAACTATACTATACCAAATAATATATATATATATATATATATATATATATATATATATATATATATATATATATATATATATATACCAAATAATATATATATATATATATATATATATAAATATATATGTATATATATATATATATATATATATATATATATATATATATATATATATACACACACACCAATTACCTAACTAACTTATATAATATAATAAACTATTTAATACTAAACTCAATACCTATAACTAACATAACTAGCATACCCATTGGATATTCAATACCCATACCCATGATACCTCAACTCTCCTTACCTTGGTGTAACTCAAGGTAATCTAGAAATAAATACTAACTAATATTAACTAGTTCTTATATATATATATATATATATATATATATATATATATATATGCTTAACTTACTCAATATAAACTAACTAGCTTATTAACTAGCTTATCCTAACTTATCAATAACTAAACTATAATCACTTAAACTACTACAGCTTATCGCCACTGCTGCTGCTTACTGCAGCATACCGTTGCTTATGCTGCTGCTTCTGCTTGCTGCTTTTGTTGCTGCTATTGCTGCTGCTTTTTCTTCTGCTTATTGGCTACTTTTTACTGCTTATCGACTGCTTTTCACTGCTTATTGACTGCTTATCTTCTTCCCTCTAGCTCATATACGCACATACACACACACCAATACACACATACACTCACTCACATATATATATATATGATACCACATACCCATACTAATGATGCACATGAACTCTCATACTCTCTAATGACCCCCAACACATCACAATTATAATTAGAAACATACATATAACTATATATATACATATATCTATATATATACATATATCTATATATATCTATACACATATCCCTATATATCTATGCTTATACATATCAACAATAATAGTGCACATGAACTCTCTCCTACTCTCCAATGACCACCCATACATCACAATTATAATAGAAAATACATATAACTATAACTATAACTATATATATATATATATATATATATATATATATATATATATATATATATATATATATATAACAATAATAATTATAATACTATAATAACTATAACCAAGGTATATTAAATTTGAATTCAAAGTATCAAACATGTAGAGTGCACCGCACCCATATCACACTCAATCTATGATACGATTGCGACATGAGTCCACCACACCACCAAACATATTTCAAAAGATATGAGAAAGTCTAGAATCATAATTATGAACAACACGAAGAGCTAGCTATTCAACTACGTGTCCGTGTCAAAATGTAACATGCTCAAACACCCGTGTCGGAAGAAAATCTCTAAATCAACCAGTATCGCCAAATTATTGGGATACGGCCTACATATATCCAATTATGGACACGAAACTAGTCTCGCACAACCAAACACATGTTAATTTGGTCTAATTGACATATTGACAAACACATGATGTGCCAATCTCGGAATTCCTCCAAAATTGACACAAAATACTACATAACTTTCTCCATGGGCCTCCTATGAACCTAATTCTACTTTCTATGGGTAGACTTAGTACTTGAAAGGGTTCCTAATGATTAAATTATATATTTAGAGTCTAATTAGGGAGTGAAAATTGAATTATACCTATTGGAAGATGGATTCCCAATAAAAATCCTAAATTGAGTGTCAAGAGCCTTCAACTTGTAGATCCTTGCTTGTTCTTGTAGATCTTTGCTTCCTCCTAGTTCTAATAGCCTCCAATTATGATTAGGGAAGGAATTGAAATTTTTTTGGGTAGAATTTAATGTAAAAATGAAGAAATTTGGAAGAGAAAAATTCTAGATCTATATTTGGAATGAAGAAAAGAGAGGAGAGGGAGTCTCCACCCCATTTTATAGTGGCCGGCCTTGCCCCCTCTTCAAAGCACTATAAAATATCCATAATACCCCTTGGGTCTTGTCATGAAGAAATTAATTAAGGAGAAAATGTTCTAGTCCAATTGGTTTAACTAATTATTCATCCTCCTAATGAATGGGCTTACTATTTGGCTCAATTCTAACTAGAATTAAATATTGGTCCATGGATCTAATCTAAACTAGTTAGATCTACTAACACAATTCTAAAATTAAATACTAAAATCTAATAATAATTAAATAATACAATAAATAAATATTCAACATGCAGAATATTTAATTAATTATAAAATGACCAAAATATCATTTCCTAGAAAATATGGTAATGACAAAAACCAAATTCAGAACGTTGCTTTGACTGCCTACAACCCAGCCGCCAATGGTCTGGCAGAAGCATTTAATAAGAATATTATATAGCTCCTCAAGAAGTCCGGGTCAACCAACAAGCGTGACCAAAATGAGAAGTTGGGCGAATGTCTATGAGCCTATCGCACAACGGTCTAGACACCGACTGACAGTATACCTTTATCTCTAGTCTACGTAAGCAAGGTTGTGCTCCCTCTCGAGGTACAAATCCCCTAACTTCGACTGGCCCTCCGTAACCAGTTGACAGATGACAACAACCATCGTCGACGGCTACAAGAGTTGGAAACACTCGATGAGAAGCGTCTGTTAGCTCAACAGCGCATTGAGTTATACAAGCATGCCTCTCGGGAGCTTCCAACAAATGAGTCCGGGAACGAACTTTCCAAATAGGTGATCTCGTATTATCGGTGAGGAGACCGATGGTTATGACGCACAAGACGACGGGAAATTCTAAGCCAAATGGGAAGGCCCTTTCATCGTGGAGATAGTATACTCCAATGACGCTTACCGGCTTAAAAAATCTAATGGAGGCTTGCTCATGATGTCGATCAATGGCAAGTTCCTCAAAAGATATTATGTCTAACATAGACTCATATCTCCATATCCCCAGCAAGTGCCTATGCACAACATCTACTCTTCCGACAAAATATTATTAAATCCATTATCGGTATTCAGGAGTCCTGAATATACCCCAGATAGTGGATCCTCAAAAGCTCCCCAGTGGAGAAACTCTCAGGTCTATCTACACTATTAGGTAGACTACTCAAATTTAGTTCTCTTGGGCATTAGTTCACGTCCATACTACCTATGAACTATTGTCCTAAATATTATTTCTCAAGTAGAGTTTGTCTTGTCCATATTACCTCTGAGTAAACCTCTCGGTTTTGACTATCGATTATCACGTCCATCATACCTCTGATTTTAATCATCATCCAAACTTACCATTTATACTTAATTATAGGTATGCTAGTTATAATAAGTCTATAAAACCTATCACGTCCATATCACCTTTGATAGGGTTTTAGTCTTGAACTTATTACTTGCAATCAAAGTGCGCAAGAAGTAATAGGTCTACCAAAGATCCCCCAGTGGGATATCCTTAGCAACTATGGTATCGTACTACATCTATATTACCTCTAGTACAAATACTCAAAGATCATAACTCATAAACAGGACAAATACAGGAAGAAGTTCTGGAAAAGGAGAAACTTTTTCATTAATATTCAAGATCATGAGTACATATTATGAAAATCTGTCACGATCCGCACCTGGTATAAGGGCACGAGTATGTGGGTACATCCAGCCTAAGCTGCAGCATCGGTGGTAGAACATTGTCTAGGTCAATAATACTATCTAAATATCTCACACAAATATATAATGTACCTGTCAAGATATCCCAAGTCCCAAATGGAGGACAATATGATAATATGGTAATCATAAACAATACTCAATCATAATAACAAACTAGATGAAGATATAGCATAATATAAAAATAGAAAAAAAGAAATAAAGTCATAATACATCACAAGTCCAAGTCTAATGTCAACACAAGTTCTTAAATAATAATACAAAGCCAAAGTCTAACTGACATAAACAATATCATGAATGAACTATCTATGCCTCATCAACTGCTAGTACTAACTCGACAGGCTATATGGGTCATAACTCAATTGGCACGCAATTCTATAGCCCGTAGTACGTAGGACACCAGTCCTCTAATGAATTATCTAAAAAATATATCCAGTCAGGATTGGAGCAAAGTACAACCCAAATAGCAGTTTTAATAATTGACAGAAACTATAAAACAACAGTAGCAATAAAAATAATTGATGGAAGTAACTGAACTAACATATATCATGAGAAGAAGCATCATGGTAAATAATGGCAAGAACTGAGAATAATATAGTAAGGAACAATAATATATTAAACTGGAATAAATAAAATAATATATTAAATGTGCATTGAAATACTAATAAAATAATGTGATCGGCTTAAGCCTAACACGGGCTATATATAAAAGGTGAGCTAGCGTGATTACGCATGAGTTGCATGATCTTCTAACTGTCATGTGCTATACTAAATCACGGGCTATAAGGTATGATTACATATCCACTAATACTTTTCCAACCCTCGACTAGTACACGAATCCAAATCATGATACGTTATAACACGTATATCACACTGCACGGTCTATAATATCATGCACTATGATCACGGCCTATATAATCACTAAAATATAATGGTAATAACTGAGTAATCATGAAGCATGACACGACAATCACTGAGTAATCACGACAAATGATATCTCATGACCAAGATCTACGTATACCAATCCATGAAACTATCATGTTAAGAATCAAATATCTTAATACTATATACATGAAATATAGAGGCTATCAAATAAAAAAACTATCAGAGAATGTACTCGCCTATAATCATGAAAAAATGGTATACCTTGGTGTCCGAGCTGGTGTCACACACACCTATATATGAAATATCATGTCACTTGGGTGTAATAAAGTGATAAAAATGCTAAATGAGTCAAAATATGATTTTTTAGGTCAGACTAGATCAAACTACGTGTTTACCTATATTTTAGGTCCATGCCTAGCTTCTAAGTCTATTACAAGGTTATACTAGTTGGCACTAGGTCAGACCTAGGTTTCTAGGTCAATACCTTGAAGGTGGTAGTTATACTAGCTATTATTATTAAGTAACTAATATATATATATATATATATATATATATATATATATATATATATATATATATATATATATTTCTAATACCTTATATATAACTTATTATTACTTAACCTTACTCTGCTTACCTAGACCAAATAACTGATATCAATCATTACCTTCCCTTGCACTCACCAATTAGCCTACTGGATGCATCACCCCAGGAACTTGTTCTAATACTCTACACTGCCAACATTAAAGAAAACTTTATATTCCCAACTAACTTTCAATTCCTGATTACTTATATCCTGAGCACATTGGACATAGAGATGCAACCCCTCATGCATACAACTGCACCCAGTCACTTGCTTTTGTCTAAATTGGACTCTCAACACTCACTCACTCATTTGAGCATGGTACACATATGCTAATACTGGAAAAACAACCTTGATAGTCACCCATGAATACTGATACTCAAATAATCCTCACTTGCACCCTCTCATATTTCTGTACTCTTAGGTACCAACTCTGATACATTCCTACAACTTAACACTCAGTCTACATCAACACGCACACACATGTATACATCATGTATTAGACACTTACACTAATACCCTCTACCTGCACATTTCTATGGGGTATACTACACCACACATCATGGTACATTTTACTAACTAACTACTAAATTGTGCACACTTGGTTACTCTCTTCACATTCAGACATTAACTCCTATCCCACACTTTCTCTTCTAAAATGAGCACAAGCACTGATATTTACCTTGCACCTGAGCACTCTCTAACACTCACATGGCACTTCATATTAGACATAAGGTATCCTCCTAACCACAAACCCAACAATACCTTAAACTGTTATTTATTGATACATCAACTCCAACCTCAACCTTTCTGCCCTGAGATACTCTATTGGCACTCCTACTGACACAAGTATTGGACTGCTTCCCCCTTCCTAAATTACTGCAACCGCTACTCTTAATGTTGTTGTTGTTCTCTTGTTAATTCCCAGATCTGAATAAAGTCCCCAATTGCTACTAAAACAACTGATATTGCTGCTATTTTTCATTTTCAGGTTTGTGACAGACCTTAGTCCTCTTTTCCTTCTTCCTGTTACTGCTGCGGCTCCTTCCTCCTTTCCAATTCAAGTAGACACCTAACTGTTACATATCCTACCAATTGACCCTTCCTTACCATACCTAAATATCCCGATTCTTATCTCTGCACACTATATACCCGACTATACCAACCCAGTTGCATAAGCTTGTGTACAGCACAGATAGCCTGCAATATAGCTTCAGTATTGCCATATCTTCCAATTCACTTACACACAGGTCTTAGTATCTGCTACCCCCCCTCTTCCATCACAGTCATATACACAGGCAGACACATACAGCTATATACATCAACTCCCCCTCACACTTCTACGCACATACACAAAACATGTATATTCACTAATATATATATATATATATATATATATATATATATATATATATATATATATATATATAATACACAAATAGAATACACCCACAACCAAAATACCAAACACTTGGTGTGCACATGCTCGTATTACACAATAACTCATGATACGGTCGCGATACGCTCTCACCACACCATGATACACTCCAATAATCCCATAAACACAACTGTAGAAGCATGAAAAATACGCTGGATAGCTATACGCAGCATGTTGATGCTGGCAGCATAAAAAGACGACTTCAGAGCCATCGACGTGCAAACAGAGCTTTTTCGCTGAGCACAGCGTAAAATATAAGCTCAATGACCATCCGCGTAATGCAGTATGTCCAGGCTGCTTCAGCGTAAAAAGGGTGCTACATCCCTTTATGGTGTAAAACTTATCCGCTTTTAATGCAGCATTGAAGTGTACGAGGGACGCTTCGTATTCCCCAAAATGAACCTGACAAATCGTGCAGTGAACCTGACGTCTGACTCCTGACAAAGAGTACTACACGACTACCCAGATGACGGCTATAATGATGGCGCGGCACAGCGACCCAGACTGTCGTTTAGTGACATCTCCTTGGCGTAAACTGCTTTTACGCATACAAGGGAATACGTTGCCTAGTTTTACACAGGCAGATTTGAGCTTCTTACGCTCCGCAGAAGATAAATAGACTGCCACATCAAAAGCTGCTCTTCGTACAGAGCTCGAGGCACATCTCTGCATTTAATGCGCAGAGTGATGGCAGAGCTCGAGGCACATCTCTGTATTTAATGTGCAGAGTGATGGCAGAGCTCGAGGCACGTCTCTGCATTTAATACTCAAAATGGTGACAGATCTTCGAGATACGCCTCTGTATTTAATGCGCAGAATAATGGCAGATCTTCGAAATACGCCTCTGGAATACGCTGCCTAGTTTTACACAGGCAGACATGAGCTTCTTACGCTCCGCAGAAGACAAAAAGACTGCCACGTCATCAGTTGCTCTTCGTACATGGTTTGAGGCGCGTATCTGCATTTAATGCGTAGAATGATGGCAAATCTTCGAAGACACGCCTCTGCATTTAATGCGCAGGATGGGGTCAGATCTCTGCTTTAATGCGAGAGATTTGATTATATCTCCAAAAGCCATAATTTCGGCTAAAACGTCCACATCATCACTTTGGCACATTACGCTATCGAGCTATTTTCAGCTATGGGAGCACGCTATACGCTATCTCCTTGGAATACGCCAACTCAGGCCATATTTGCATTGGTGCGTATTAAGGCTATTCGGTCCAGAATTCGCTTAAGGCCTCAGTCAGGGGAGGAGGATCAGCTATCTTCTATGCCTACTCGACTTCTATGCCTACTCGGCTTCTATGCCTACTTGGCTTCTACGCCATGGTGCCAGTTATTGGCTTCCACGCTAGCCTTTTCTACGCGAGGAATAACTACCTATGTGGCTTTTACGTCGTGATCTTCGCAGCAGTTATACGCATTGTCTCTTAATGGGACACGTGTCACACGCTCATTCAAAAGGTCATCTATATGCGGGCAACGGTTATTGTAACCATCGTGTAAAAGGGTGTCGTACTTTCTACTACTCGGTTTTTATGCCGACTGGGTGGTCACTGTCACTAAAACTCTATCAATAGAGACCTCTATCAACAGAGGTCGAGGTCACAAATTTAAGGTCAAAAAGTGGAAGATTGGTCGAAAAACTGAAGATCAGAACCAGGGTCGAAAGTTGGTGGAGAAAACAGTCTATGAGAGAGAAGAATCTAGAGCTCAGGCAAAGAGTAGTGATTGACGACTTTGGCATCGAGCATCCACTCTCCCTCGCAACCTTCGAAGCTTCTTCTATCTTCCACGGCACTTCTTCATCATCGTGTGGTCCAAGGGACAAAGTGATCGACTGCAGATCAGACTCCTATAGCAATATTTACCCAGATTAAAAAATTGTACTCGACATCCTCGTATAGGACTAATTGTACAATCTTGTTTGTAAACCAAAGAGCGGGTTTCGCATAAACCTGTCATTTCTTATTTCTTTCGTTTATTATCAAACACAAGATGGCGACTCTGCTGGGGACATCTTTCTCTTCTGATGAGAAAGCAATTGCTCAACACGACGCGGTATCCGTGGGATCCGTAAAGAAGACACTGGCCGTCCAGTTCGACCAGTCTGCCTACGAAGATATGCTTCGAACAGGGGGTAGCTCTCACTCTCTCTCTGTCCAAGACAACAGGAAGCTGCATAAGGTCTGGATGTCCAAGACATCCCCTACCATTCATGTCGACTCTCCGACCTCTCCGACCAACGAGGTTGTAGCATCATTCCCTCCGCGCCTTGCGCATAAAATTTAGTCTCCCGTCACTGACAGAATAGATAAAACTTCTGGTAATGCCTCAGTGCTAATCCAGAAGTATACTCCACGCCTTGCGTGTAAAATTCAGTCTCCCTTCACTGACGGAACAGACAAAACTTTGGACAATGCCTCAGCGCTAGTCCCGAAGCCTACTCCGTGCTCTGTGCGTAAGATCCACTCTCCCATCGATGACATGGCAGACAGAATTTCTGACAATGCCTTAGCGCCAAATCAGAAATTCCAAACGCGCTCCGCGCGTAAAAATGCATCTGCCCTCCGCGGAAAAGCAGAAGATCCCTGCAATCTACGCAAGGGAAAGCAAGTGGCGGACTGCTCAACTTCTCGGCCTTTACGCCAGCAACGGAAGAATCTGCTCGCCCTCCAGATTATGCGAGGAGCTGATGGACGACTGAAGACCTCCTCAGCTTTACGCCAGCCAGAATTACGCCAAGGGAAGTCCCTCAGCGTAAAGCAGGCTCAGTTTGCATAAAGACAAACTCCTCGGGGATTATCTGCTACTCAGATGGCCAACCTGTTGTATACGGGTGGCACAAGAAAAACTATGGATCCCAACATCCGTATGCCTACTGATGAGAACAGAAGGAACAAGCCTTATTCTTCTTCTTCTTCTGTAAATCCTTCTGACCTGCGTGAGTATCTGATCCAGAAACGCAAGGATAGGGGAACTTCCAGCATGTCTATTACGCCTCCTAATGAGCACTATTGTAATAGTCATAGGATTGTAATTAATTGTTGCTGTTCTGAAGCAAAACGGTCGGTTTTCGACCGGTTGAACTACTCTCCGTCCTTCCAGGAAGAAGAGCCCACACATGCATCAGTGAATATGGCTTCACATATATCTAGAGGAAGATCGAGATCAAGACGTGATCCCTCTAGAACTCTGAGCCGAAGGAGATTCAACCAACTCCTTAGGAACACTGAAGCTGGGGTGTTCCAAAACACCCGTTCAAGGTTACGACAACCAACTTCGTACTCTTCTAATTTCGATGCTGGGGGTCGCCAGTCTCCCAAATAAGATACTGAAAGTATAGAGTCAACTTCTACAGCGACCTATACTTATCCTTCAATGACACCCAGGGAGATGGAAGTTTATGCCATTGGGGATGAACGCGAGGAAGCTTCCCCGTCAGGAATCGCTGAGCAATGCATTACTATGCTGGAGACATCTCTGAAAGAAATACAATCCATGATGGAGAACATGTACCAGATGATGCTGACTCAACACACAGCTGCAATGGCTCAAGCATCGGTCCATCCAACTCAGATACATGTGGGGGTGGTGTCACGCCCCAGTCCCAAAATCCATGGGACCAGACACGTGGCAATGGCCAGCTGGTACGACTTCGTAGGGCTTTCCAATTTAATGGACCCGACGAAGTGCACTTACGCTGTCCATGGTCAAGTGATCCAAGTAATAATCTATTTTTAATATACAACAACTAAATCTAAATCTCAACCCAGGGTAAGTAATCTCAAGAAAGAACGATACGCATCATCAATCTACAGCCCAATAATACATCCGCTCGAATAGACCAGAAGAACAATATAGGTCTATAAACACTAGGCTATAAAAGCAGAATAAAATGGAAAGTAGTACATAACTGAAATAGCTGGAAATATAAATATACCTGCAATGATGTCCACACTCTAATAGTTCAAGTATCCTGCAACCGCATAAACAACCTGGAAGGGTTCCAGGTCCTCAGAGGGACGTAACAAGATACAAAAAATACATGCCATAAAGTAAATACTGAATAAATAAAGGGCGTGTGCTAACCGTCTAAGTGAATGCAATTTGAGGACAACTTGAGTGTATGGGAATGTGTAGGCTAGACATATGCTGACGTAATTCACCAATCGTGACAACCGGCTAGTGTATGCCATATATGCCCCCTATAACACGGGCACCTGATAACGTCCATCTCCGAGGAGCATGGTATCTAAAATAGTATAACGTCCAACATTCTTTAGAGTGTGGTATCTGCAATATGTAACAAGTAACGTCCAACACTCTAGAGAACGTGGTATCTACAATATGTATACGTCCGTATCACTCCGTCGAGTGCCGTATCTGTATAGAAGGAGTGGGTGTCCCATACGCCTACTAGTCGTCCTCCCCGCCCCATGATCTAAGCATGTTGTATCCACCACACGCTTCCGCTACTACGCCGGGGCGTCATAACTCTGGCTCATAGTCAACGTTAGAGCAAGGGTCCATCCCTACAACCAAACAAGGACAGGGATAGGACCAACGTACCACGCTAGTCTATGCTCCACCTACTAATAACTGCTAAGTCTTCTATCATGCATCACTAATAGCAGTTATTCATTATCCGTCGCACGCCTACACGTACAGGTGGCCAACCACATACGTAGGACCGTGCCCTACATGAGAATCACAACACGTATACGAGATGTGTCAGGCCTGGGAGTCATACCAATAACTCCACAACTTTAGGTGGGTCTACTAGACACTAAGTCAGACACAAGTCCTAACGTCAACGCATTCGTTGACTGCACCCGAGTTTCCCTCAGACGCGCATAGTTATAATATCTAAAACAATGAACAGGCAGCTAAAATACATAAAATTAAACAGTATAACAAGGCAAGGTATACTTGCCTGCGCGAGGCTGCTGATGACGGGGTCCCAGTATCGCGTCCAAGTCCTCAGGTCCCGCAGTACCTAGAGATAGATACAACCCAAAATCAATAATCTATTCTACGCCAAACAGGGATACGACACGCATCTACACCTAAACTCAGTCTCAGCTACGAGTCACAGGGACAAGACACTAGGGGGGTTGACCACAGTTGACTATCGGTACGATAGTCAAAACATCTAGTCATCAGTACCATATCATCAAGCCATCCTCAAAACACAGTTTATGATTTTAATTTCTTCGTTTCATATCGTTGTTACCAGTCATCAGGTGTCTCCCTAGGTTAATCACCTTAAATTTCCAGTTTCTAGATTACCGATCACACTAGTCCTCAATCAGTCATTCACCTACTGTCCTTACTAATCATACATTTAAATTTAGCATTTTACACTACACAAAAATCCTTCATCAATCCTGTGCTCCTCAGTGTTCATCATTGTTCAGTCAATTCAGAGCCTTGTTTCTCCTCAATTTAATTCTCCGTAAATAAATTAGGATTTTACCATTATGTAATATATTCATAACATCTCGTCAAAATCAAATTCCAAACCTCCGTGCAAATTGTTAAAGTTCATATTAATTTACGTAGACATAAACCTAACCTACATTTAACCCTATTCCTAAGTCTTCATAATTAACATTTACCTTGATCATCATTTGCCTTAGTCCACATCTACCTTAATCACTTTATTAAGACATGATTATTTATATTACACCACACCTACACTACCATTTTAAACTCAAATACTAGCTAATACACACATAACTATATACAACCTCAATCCCTACACAACACAATGCATGAATATAAAGAGAGGGGGAGTAGTATACCAAAGTGGCCGGAGCGAGGTGGTGTTGGGGGTGGCTGGAGAGCGGCTGTCGAAAGGGTGTCAATGATAGTGGTAGTGGTGGTGGTGATATAACCGGACAGGGAACTTGTGGTGGTGGTGGTGGTGTAGCCGGACAGGGAGGAGATATGGGGCTGAATGGGGCGGCCGGAGAGGCGCTGTCGAGCTCAGCCGGAGTAGTGACGGAGGAGTCGGCCGGACGAGGGAGTCAGGGGAAGTCTGAAGTCGGAGAGGGAGCTTGTGAGTTGGCAGCAGGCGGTCATCGGACTGCACTGCACAGCACAGCGGGTCGTCGGACTCGGAGCTGCACTGCACAGCGGGTCATGGAGCTCTTAGCCGATCGAGAAAGGCCGGAGCAGGCTGCAATGCTCGACGGAGCGGCTGCAGTGCTCGCCTGAGCGGGGTGGACGAATCTGGCCGGAACGGGGGAGAGTGAGGGCTTGTATGGCGGAGTCGAGGTCAGTGGGATATTTCACAGTCACTGTGGGGGGGTGAAGAACGGTGCCGGCCGGAGTCAGAGTCGGTGGAGTCGGGTGGACTGAGCGGGTCGGAGCAGTCAGTGCGCAGCGAGTCGAGGGCTGCTCTGGCCAGAGTGGAGGGAGACTGCACTGTGGGGTCGGGTTCAGTCGGACAGGGAGATGCATAGTTGGTCGGCCGGAGAGATTTTCCAGGAAGGAGATAGGAAGAAGAATAAGGAAGAAGAAGAAATGAAGAAGGAGAAGAAGTGGGAATGGTGTTCGGCTGTGAGGGAAGAAAGAGGGAGGAGAGAGAGAAAGGGGTGGGGGGTTTCAATGTATTGGGGTTAGGGCCTGCTTGGAAAAATGTGTAGAAAGAGGCATTAAATAGGGGAGGTGATGTGGGGATGTGTGGTGATGATTGACCCAATCCAAATGGGTGGTGAGGATTAATCATGAAGAAAAAATAGTTTCTTCATGCATATAAGAGGGAGGAGGGATGTTGACTTGGTCAAAGGAGAGGGGCTTCTCCATTTGACCTAGACCAATGAGGTTAGGACACTTATTTCAAAAATTGCAACTAAGCCCCTTAAATTTGGGTAATTGCACAATCACATGAAATAACGCTAAAATTTTAGAGAAAAATACGGGTGATGGTTTGCATGGTGAGAGGGTGTTGGGGGTTTGGCACGGGTTAAATTTTTATGGCCATCGGGATTAATTAAGGATTTAAAATAGGATTAGGCAAAGCTGGTATCCCCGATTTAATTAGAATTAAATTGTCCAGCGCTTTTGAATTAAATGGGGGCACTTGGGGTCAAAATTCAGAAATGACACAAAGGTCAAAAATGATGGGGGCTTGGAGTCAGTCTTGGACCCTTTAGTTAGTCCGGCTCAACGGGTTAAGTTGGTATCTCAAAACTGAGGGTAACGACACAGGTGTCCGACACGAAATTAAATATGGATTTTAGGATACGGGAAGTTATGAAATTAATTTAGGGCACAACGGATTTGATTTAGTGTGACGGAAAAGTCCAGTGCCTAAATTGGCGAGTCAAGTTAGAAGTACAATAGTCCGATAAAATTTACGAGCTGATAATGGGCTCCGAATAATTGAACAATGATAGGGTGCGCCAAGGGTTTTAATTAAA
Source organism: Iris macrosiphon (assembly GCA_036927795.1). Lineage (NCBI taxonomy): Eukaryota > Viridiplantae > Streptophyta > Magnoliopsida > Asparagales > Iridaceae > Iris > Iris macrosiphon. Next base: position 25,294,835 of record JAYESA010000003.1, read on the forward strand.
TAAAATAACAGGCAACACTACTCTAAACCTCAATATCTGCTTGCTAATCCAAAATTTTCCAATTCCAAACATGTCTATCTATAGAATTAATCGAGGGGTTTTACATTCTTCCCAACTTAGAAAAATTTCGTCCTCGAAATTAAAAGTAAGGCACGATAATAGTTAAGCAAATTTTAAAACAACTAGTAATGAAATACCGTACGTAAATTCGTACCTTGCTCCTCAAATAAGTACGGGAACCGCTGTCAAATAGAATCCACGCGCTCCCAAGTAGACTCGCTTGGTGAATGGTGCTCCCCTACAACTCTGACCAGTCGAATAGTCTGCCCTCTCAAGTCTTCTCGCTGTGATCGAGGATCTTAACTAGTTGCTCTATGTAAGACAGACTGGCCCCGACTGTAATCTCCGAATGATCAAGCATGTGGCTAGGGTCTGCGACATATCTCCTCAGCTGCGATACGTGAAATACGTCATGCACTCCCTCTAATGATGGAGGCAATGCAAGACGGTAAGCTACTTCGCCAACTCGTTCTAAGATGTCAAAAAGCCCGATGTACCTCAGACTCAGCTTGCCTCTGCCTCCGAATCTGATGGTACCATGAGTAGGCGATACCCTCAAAAATACATGGTCACCCTCCTTTAACTCCAATGGCCCACGGTACGCATCTGTCCAATGTTTCTGTCTGTCCTGTGTTGTACGCAGGTGGTTCAGAATCTGCTTGACCTTCTCCACTGTCTGTGTCACTAACTCAGGACCAAGCATCTGGTGCTCTCCTACGTCACTCTAACAAACTGGCGACCTGTATTTCCTGTCGTATGGTGCCATCTGTATGTTAGCCTGGTAGCTGTTATTGTAGAAGAATTTCACCAAGTGTAGGTGGTCCTCTCAAGATCCTCCATAATCAATCATGCATATCCTCTAATATCTGTATCGTGCGCTCTGACTGGCCATCAGTTTGTGGATGATATGCAGTGCTGAACTCTGAGACGAGTTCCTAGGCTCTCCTGTATAGTCCACCAAAATGCGACGTGAATCTAGAATCACGATCCGATACGATACTGACAGGCACTCCATGTAGTTGTACTATCTACCTCATATACATGTCAGCCAAAATCTCCGTGGACTGTCCAATTCTGAAGGGCAAGAATATGCAGACTTTGTGAGTCTGTCTACGACAACCCAAACTGCGTCCTTCCCGCTAGGGCTTCGCGGGAATCCTGCGATGAAGTCCATGGCAATGCGTTCCCACTTCCACTCGAGAATTGGAAGCACTGCAGTTCTCTGATATTCAGCCTTGACTCGTTGACATACCAAGCACCATGCCTCAAATCTTGCAATCTCTCTCTTCATCCCACGCTACCAGTAATATTGCTTCAACTCTCGGTACATCTTCGTACCCCCAAGATAAAATAGAATAATCGAGCTATGAGCCTCGGTCATCAACTCTTGGCGTAGCTTGCCACTCGGAACGTATAGCCGATCTTCACACCTTAATGTTCTGTCTTCATGAATCTTGAATCCCGTTTGCATGTCGGCCTCTGTCATTTCTCGCAGTCGCCTAAATCTCGTGTCCGTAGGCAATGCTGCCTTGACCCTCTCAACCAAGTAGACTGAACCTCAAGACTGGCCATCTGTCCATCCATGCCTGGCAATACAATCTCAATCCTGAGTTCCTGAACATCCTCTAACAATTGGCGATGAGTCATAAACTACATTCGCCTTGCCAGGGTGGTACTGCAACTCGATATTATAATCTGTCATAAATTCTAGCCAATGTCTTGTCTCATGTTGAGTTCCTTCTACGTGTAGGCATTCTTCAGGCTTTTATGATCTGTGTAAATCTCAACACGCTCACTATAAAGGTAATGTCTCCATAGCTTTAGTACAAATATCACTGCAGCTAGCTCTAAGTCGTGCGTCAGATAGTTCTTCTTATGAACTCTCAGCTGTCTCGATGCGTAGGCTATCACCTTGCCGTGTTGCATCAGTATACATCCCAATCTACTCCCAGACTTATCACTATACACTATAAATCCTCCTGATCCTGAAGGTAGTGTCAAAATCGGTGTTGATGTCAGACGCTTCTTCAGCTCATCGAAAGCCGCCTGACACTCGTTGGTCCAGATAAACTCCTCGCCCTTATGCGTCAGTTGCATCATAGGCGCAGCTATCCTCGAGAAGTTTTCTATGAACCTCCGATAATATCCGGCAAGTCCGAGGAAACTCCTAACCTCCGTAACTGATGTGGGGTAGGCCACGTCTCGACTGCAGCTATCTTCTCCGGGTCAACTGATAGTCCATCTCCGGTGATTATGTGTCCCAGGAACGGTACTCTATCCAAGCAGAACTCACATTTGCTGAGTTTGGAGTACAGCCTTTCATGTCTCAGCGTCTCCAACACGATTCTGAGATGCCTCTCAGGCTCCTCCTGGCTCTTGGAATATATCAAGATGTAGTCTATAAATACTACCACGAACTTATCCAAGTACTGGTGGAAGACATTGTTCATTAGGCTCATACATACTGCTGGCGCATTGGTTAAACCAAACTTCATGACTAAAAACTCATAGTGTCCATACTACGTCCGAAAATTCGTCTTAGGAATGCCCTCTCTCCGTACCTAGATCTGATGATAGCTGGATTTGAGATCGATCTTCAAAATACATATGCGCCACTTAGCTGATTCAACTGTACCGTCCTGTTTTTTTTCTTCGGCATAAATAAGATAGGTATTGCCCCATGGAGAAACACTAGCCCGACCGAAATCCTTGTCTAAGAGATCCTCCACGACGGACCTACAACTCAACCAAATCTATCGGTGCTAGTTTGAAGACGAGAAAATAATTTGCTCCGCTCTTGGAGTCAACTCTATAGCAAATTCTATCTCTCCGTCAGGTGGCAGGCCGGAAAGGTTTCCTAGAATCATATCCTCAAACTCTGATATCATGCGGGGGTTCACTGGTTCACCCTGTATTGTGTGTCTCTAAGGTAGATGGGCACTATGTTCCCGGGCTCCCTGAAGTAACTTAAATTCATGGTAATCTGGTGGTCATAAATAATATAATTACGTCGACAATCTAGTGTCGCGAGGTATTGGCTCAACCAATCCATGTCTAGGATAAGGTCATAGTGTAGAGTAAACCTTAAAATAATTTCTTCCGTTCTGTTTCCAACATCAATCCTCAAAAGAAAAAATTTTCTCGCCTAATGTATAATTCTCTTCTCCTCAAAGTTTTCCCTAAAATTCTATTCCCCAAATTCCTTCTTTTCGTTATTTATCTCTCCGAGTCACATAGTACGATTATAATAATGATGTCACCCAAGCACTTACTAAAACTTTTGGTATTAGATAATCATCTTCCAAGTGAGAGCTTGAAATTTTATCTCCTCTAGTCCATAATGTCATTCCTGGTATTGCTATCAAATACAACCACTATTTTCCATCATCAGGCTATGCATTTCCCTCAATTATTCTAGGTCATGATCAATAATCCTTCCAGTTCTTAGTACTTCCAAGATCACTGCTACCTCAAGCACGGGTAGGGTACTACTGGGTCCAACTCTCTTGCCAACCTTCCACACTAGTTCTAGAATCCAAAGAACCCATCAATCTATCCTGATAAGGTAACAATCTTCTCCGAGAAAGGTATACGAATTCTATCTCCTGTCGTCTGGTCTTCGATCTTCTTCTGGAGGGAAGTCATCAGTCACAAGCATTCGTCTCCCTGAACAATAGGGGATAAGGAACAAGGATAGCGATATTGACGAAGATTGAACGAATGTAAATTGGAAGTCCAAGGGCGATAATTACATACAAGAAGAGTTTTAAAATCGGTTATGGATTGAGATCTTATTCACATTAATCCTAAGTTGCAGGCTCGTTCGGTACAGTAACGTAACCGAAATGATTTTCTCTGACCTGCATGGGCCACCACTAAAACCATGTCACGCCCCAGTCCCAAAATCCATGGGACCAGACACGTGGCAATGGCCAGCTGGTACGACTTTGTAGGGCTTTCCAATTTAATGGACCCGACGAAGTGTACTTATGCTGTCCATGGTCAAGTGATCCAAGTAATAATCTATTTCTAATATACAACAACTAAATCTAAATCTCAATCCAGGGTAAGTAATCTCAAGAAAGAACGATACACATCATCAGTCTGCAGCCCAATAATATATCCGCTCGAATAGACCAGAAGAACAATATAGGTCTTTAAACACTAGGCTATAAAAGCAGAATAAAATGGAAAGTAGTACATAACTGAAATAGCTGGAAATATAAATATACCTGCAATGATGTCCACACTCTAATAGATCAAGTATCCTGCAACAGCATAAACAACCTGGAAGGGTTCCAGGTCCTCAGAGGGACGTAACAAGATACAAAAAATACATGCCATAAAGTAAATACTGAATAAATAAAGGGGGTGTGCTAACCGTCTAAGTGAATGCAATTTGAGGACAACTTGAGTGTATGGGAATGTGTATGCTAGACATATGCTGACGTAATTCACCAATCACGACAACCGGCTAGTGTATGCCACATATGCCCCCTATAACACGGGCACCTGATAACGTCCATCTCCGAGGAGCATGGTATCTGAAATAGTATAACGTCCAACGTTCTTTAGAGTGTGGTATCTGCAATATGTAACAAGTAACGTCCAACACTCTAGAGAACGTGGTATCTGCAATATGTATACGTCCGTATCACTCCGTCGAGTGCGGTATCTGTATAGAAGGAGTGGGTGTCCCATACGCCTACTAGTCGTCCTCCCCGCCCCATGATCTAAGCATGTTGTATCCACCACACGCTTTCGCTACTATGCTGGGGCGTCGTAAATCTGGCTCATAGTCAACGTTAGAGCAAGGGTCCATCCCTACAACCAAACAAGGACAGGGATAGGACCATCGTACCACGCTAGTCTATGCTCCACCTACTAATAACTGCTAAATCTTCTACCATGCATCACTAATAGCAGTTATTCCTTATCCGTCGTACGCCTACACGTACAGGTGGCCAACCACATACGCAGGAACGTGCCCTACATGAGACTCACAACACGTATACGAGATGTGTCAAGGCCTGGGAGTCATACCAATAACTCCACAACTTTAGGTGGGTCTACTAGACACTAAGTCAGACACAAGTCCTAACGTCAACGCATTCGTTGACTGCACTCGAGTTTCTCTCAGACGTGCACAATTATAATATCTAAAACAATGAACAGGCAGCTAAAATACAGAAAATTAAACAGTATAACAAGGCAAGGTATACTTGCCTGCGCGAGGCTGCTGATGACGGGGTCCTAGTACCGCGTCCAAGTCCTCAGGTCCCGCAGTACCTAGAGATAGATACAACCCAAAATCAATAATCTATTCTACGCCAAACAGGTATGCGACACGCATCTACACCTAAACTCAGTCTCAGCTACGAGTCACAGGGACAAGACACTAGGGGGTTGACCACAGTTGACTATCGGTACGATAGTCAAAACATCTAGTCATCAGTACCATATCATCAAGCCATCCTCAAAACACAGTTTATGATTTTAATTTCTTTATTTCATATCGTTGTTACCAGTCACCAGGTGTCTTCCTAGGTTAATCACCTTAAATTTCCAGTTTCTAAATTACCGATCACACTAGTCCTCAATCAGTCATTCACCTACTGTCCTTACTAATCATACATTTAAATTTAGCATTTTACACTACACAAAAATCCTTCATCAATCCTGTGCTCCTCGGTGTTCATCATTGTTCAGTCAATTCAGAGCCTTGTTTCTCCTCAATTTAATTCTCCGTAAATAAATTAGGATTTTACCATTATGTAATATATTCATAACATCTCGTCAAAATCAAATTCCAAACCTCCGTGCAAATCGTTAAAGTTCATATTAATTTACGTAGACATAAACCTAACCTACATTTAACCCTATTCCTAAGTCTTCATAATTAATATTTACCTTGATCATCATTTGCCTTAGTCCACATCTACATTAATCACTTTATTAACACATGATTATTTATATTACACCACAACTACACTACCATTTTAAACTCAAATACTAGCTAATATACACATAACTATATACAACCTCAATCCCTATATAACACAATGCATGAATTGTCATGACCCGCACCCGAAATTTGGGCATGAGTCATGGGTACGTCCAGCCTACGCCGCAGCATCGGCAGTAGAACGCTGTCTAGATCTCAACATAATATATATCCTGTCAATAGTCTCAACTCCGTACGGAGGACAATGATAATAATCTACAGTTCTATAAATATACTCAATCACAAGCTGTAAGAAATAATGGAACGAAGAGAATAAAAAGGAGTTATTTAATAACCAACCACAATAAGTCCAACTCAAGTCCTGGGTCTAGATGACCTCACAAAGTCACAAAATAATAAATACAACTCAGTCTCAGTCTAAAACAATAATACAGGAAAATAGTCTAAGAACAGCCAGGTAGGATCTCCTCTAGGATAGGTAACTCTTCTGGGGTTTCCGGAGTAAAATCTTCCTCTGAACCTGGGCCGTAATGAGTGGGGCAAAGGTTCTCCAGGTCCTCTGAAAAATGTTATCCAGTCAGGATTGGAGCAAAGCACAAGCACTAACAGCAGTTCCATTAAATTGACAAAAACTATAAACAGTGTAAGAAATACAAGATGAGAATAAATGCTGGAAATATAAAGTGTTGGAGAAATGAAATAGGCAATAGGGCATCTAGCAATGAACAATAAACAGTGAATGCTAGAACAAGTAGAACTGAATAAAGAATAGACATTTAGCTAAGTGTTTGAATTATCAGTTTATTACGTGATCGGCTTGGGACTAGATCAGGCTGGTTATATATGATTAACTATGATTCTTGTAGGTCAGGCTAACCATATGGTTAACTATGATGCATGTAGTGGTCAGGCTAATCATATATAATAGCTATGAAGCATGTAAATGGTCAGGCCGCACCCGACGTGAGAAGTGGGGTGAGCTATGATGCATGTAAATGTTTGGATATGATCACATAATCTACTAATAGTTCCCCATCCCCCAGCTAGCACGATGGATTCCAATCACGACTCCTCATGATGGGGATCTAGGGTGCTAACCAGTGTATCCATAGTGTCGGAATCAAGTATGTACTACAACTGAATTTATAGAAGTAATCAACAAAATGAAAACTGTCAGAGAATGTACTCGCCTGTGGTCCTGAGCAAAATGTGAGGATCGATGTCCAAAATGGAGTCACAAGAACCTATATATCAGATATCAATGTCAATAGGGTGAAATGAAAGATGGCATGAATAACTAACCAATAAATGATATTTCTACGTCATATCTAAGTCTAGACTAGGTTAGCTAGGTCCACTAGTCAAATTCTATACCATACTAAGGTATCTAGTATAATACTAGCTACTATTATATTATTATATGTTATTTGTATATAACAACTCCTACATATATCAATTCTAGTTTGTATCTTAACACAACCCTTAACATATACCTTGCATCAATATTGGCTACAGACCCCAATTATCTTAACTGCTACTGACACACACTACTACAGGTTCTAACTGATACATACACACATAGGTATCTACACAGTTGCCAAAAACACACAGAACTCCCTCTACACTGACACTCTTAGGCTAAACTGATACACACAGCAACCTATACACAGGAACCTGGGAATTTTACTCACTCACACACCTACAGCTATGCACAAACTGATACTCAAGATGCTGGGGTTCTAGGATACACACCCCCACAGAATTAATACACAAACATGCAGGTATTAACACTGATACACAGGCACACTGTTGTCTAACACACTATCACACAGAATTTGATGCCCTGAAATTCACACAGTGTATCCTACACTGATACACTCACTGCTCACTGCTACCTTATGACACAGGGTCATACAAAATTTGTTTACTGATATACACAGGAACTCTAACACACACTCACTCACATGGTTTCACACACTGGCACATAACCAGATTTTATACACTGAAATCAGGAACTCATACACAGGCACATCACACACACAGAATATCCTTTTCCCCCAACTATTGAGAACACACTCACCTAGCTATACTCACTGCACCAAGTACACACTGATTTACACACCTATACCCAGATATCTCTAGGATACACACTGTACACTAGCTAAAACTCACTACTCTCACACCTGCACATCAACACAAAAAAACACCCTGCACTCTCATATACTCACTGACACAAAGACACACACTGGGTCATTTACCTACAGCTCACTCACACACAGACCTACAGAATTTATACACATACACTAGACACTTGCACACACTGATGCATCCTGAAACACACAGGCTCTTCTCCCATATATGGTGCACACAGACACATAGACAGGAAAATCACTCACAGGCACTCCTCACTGCTGATAACACACGATATACTCTGCTACACACCGCCACAGTCACATACCTGGGAATACACACAGTCACAGTCTGAAACTGATACACACTCAGTTTCATACACTATAATGCATATAGGACTCACTGACCTGGGGATTTATGGGACACACACACTAGTTTAAACAGGGATGCACAGAATTAACTAGTTACATTAACACAGATCCTACACTACCTTGATACATAAACTCACCACTCACACATGTGTACACAGCACAGTCATTAAACCCCCATCTCACTGATACTTTCCTTGATACTGACTCCTGGATATACTGAAACTCAGACATATGAACTGCACATCTCTATATACTCTGATACTTAACACTCAGGTATGCATCTATCCTCACTGCACACACAGAATCCCCTGTTTCGAATGTGCACCATAAAAACCCAAAACACACATAACTCTAAACCCACACTGCACAGTCACCTCCCAAGCCCGACTGCACAGGAATCCCTAAATTTCTGACTACACAGTGAAATCCCCCAAATTCCAAATACCTAGACACTGATATATTGAACTGAAACTCCTGATACTCACTGAACACAGGTAATGCTATACACACAATGCTGAAATATAACCCTAACTCTACACAGGATACTACTCCACATTTAGATATACTGAACACATCTACACAAATCTCAACTAACACTGAATACTGATACACTAATTTCCAACCAAGAACACCCCTAACACATCTACACAGTATTCTCTGATACATTAAGACACAGGGTTCTACCCACACTGGCACTAAAAACCTACACAACACCCACACTGCTATTGATACCTAAAACCTGGGACCCAACTCTACACTCCAATGCACACATTCACACACTGTGAACTTCAGAACCCGACTGCATAATAAACCATTCACAGTTACAAACACAAGAACTCGACTGCACATAAATCCCCAATGCTCACAACCTATCTATACACACATACACACTGACCATCTCAACCCGAATGTGCACAATAAAAACCCAAATACACAGTGATACAAAACACCCGACTGCTTGATGGAAACCCCCCCCCCCCAAATCCTGATTTTATATTGAGAACTTCAGAAAAACCCAAATCAAAACCTTAAATCGAGTTCAACCCTACAAATATGAGATGAAATCTGCCTACATGTAAACCCCTATGATTTAGGGTCCACTGAAATTGGGGAAAACCAATGTAGGTCACCAAAACCTTAATTCGACCTAGGTTTTCATGTAGAATCTCTAGAATTCGAGATTTACACAGCAAGGGTTTCTAAAGGCCAACCACAAATAGAAAAAAAAATAGAAATCAAATAGATTAAAATCAGATTTACCTATGGGAGATGGTTTCTCCAATGAAGGTTCTTCTTCCCCAAGGCTTCTTGACCCAAGCTCCTTGTTTCCCTTGCTTTGGAGGAGGAAGATGGAATCCCTAGGGTTATATTCCGAATTTGTGGTGGGAAAAAAGGCTTTTCTAATGGAGGCTAAGGTTTCTTTCTTCATGAAGGAGAAAAGGGTTTGAGGGTGGCTCCCTTTTATATTAAAAACTAGGTTAGGGTTTCAAATGCATAGGTTTAGGTTAAACCCCCATGTTAGGTCATGAAGAACCTAATTAACTAAGGGTTAGTCATTCTAGGGTTTTGAGGTTCAACCCTAAAATTGGAATTCTAGGGTTTGTCTAGAACTTGGGTTTCAAACTAGGGTTTAGTCATTAGGGTTATAGTCCTAATGAGTTCTAGGGTTTTGACCTAAACCAAACACAACTAACAACATATAAATAGTTTAAAAACTCAGCAGATTAATTAAATACATAATTATTCAAAATAGTGAAATTACACAAATGTCCTAATCTGGAAATGTGGTGGTGACAAGTCTACCCTCCTTAAAAAAATTCGTCCTCAAAATTTAAAGTCCTCATAGTAGTGTTTACTCATACACATTATTATTTTCCATAAATAGTGAAATTCAACACCCACATAATCCTGAAATAATCCACCTTGTCATTTTGCAATTTTCAAAATTTCCGAAATTACTATATTGCTGAAATATCCTCAAAAATAAAAATCAGTTTCCATTTCCTCACAATTCCCACGAATTTAAAAATAAAAATTTATACTCGGAATTTGATATCCCTATCAACTAACCTTTAGTCCACAACATCCATGATTACATCCTCATTGCATACACCTGCTTATTAATACTTAAATCTGATACCAAGATTCTCTAATATAACCATGGTTCAATAATACATCCAAGTTTGATACCTCTATCTCTTTAGTACCACGTTCTCTGTCAGTTCCCGTTCCTACTACAATTGTCCATACTATTGTTCCTATCACTCCAGTGCACACCAAGTGTAACACCATACTAAGTACTGCTCTTCCTAACACAACTCTAGATGGACACCCAAGTCAGTCTGCGGTGCCATCTCAATCATGCTCAAGTCATCAGATCCTTACACCTGTATATCATCTACTCCTATATTTAATATTCATATTTCTCATCTATCATAAAATTAATCCTCAAAATAATCGTCAAGGTTTAACTTCTCGATCAACTTAAAAATAATTTGCATATACCTCCTCAAAGTCAGATACTCAACATCGAAATAAAATTTTAATCACTTCTAAAATCTTTGTAGCCTTGACCATGTTTATGGAATCAAAATTTGAACCCTCAAAAATTTAATGACATAATCTCAACTCCTCAATAATTCTCAAAGTTAAAATTTATTTCCACTCTTTAATTTTATAAATCCACAAATATACATATAAGTGCTCACAGTCTCTAATACTTGAGGTGCACTCAATACATCTATTGTCTACTACTGTGTATTAAAATTGTACTATCCGAATCGCTTGTACTATTACCTCCAATGATCAAAGTTATCATCACATGTATTTTCTCCAATGATTTTCTATCTATATTAGTTAATACACCAATCTAACTATCATCACACGTAGTACTTACTGTTATTAGCACCATTCTCAATAATCCTTGATATAGAATCACTAGCACTATTGGTATGGTAATACTAGCTTCATTATTAGATCACCTCGTCACATTGACTAGAACTTAAGATCTCGTGCAATTTCTATAATACCCATGCTTTACTTCAATCTCAAGGACAGGCATATGGTTCCATATCTCGATTGATGTATAAGCATATCTCTTAAACCTTTTACAGCCTGTTAAACTAATATGTGATATATTTCATAACTTTCATTACCAATCTTGATATTTCTCTACTCATGGTATCTCATTAAAACCCTTTATGCATATACATTTCTTTACTCTTGATACACCCAGTATCAATCATCAAATTGAACATCATGCTCCATTAATCTTTAACACAATTCTTTGATACTTAATTGTTTACATAGATCATCCAATTACATAATTTTAATGACTACCCAGGACTGGCATGCTGATTCTGACACTTACTCTTGGAACCATCATTGATACTCTTACTCCTTCTTCTACCTGTAGTACCAATATTGACTATAATAACACCTATCATAGAACTATTGCTACAAGGTACTATGCTATGGGTATCTATAGATTAATGCCTACTGCTCCCATGTCCAACTAAGAACCACTTATAAACTAACAAGTCACACTCAGTCAACACTAATACAAGACACAAACAAAATTATAAGTCACTAATTATCATACTAACAAGGAATCCTCAAAAAAAAAAAACTCAAAAAGAAACTAGATCAAGGACTGAAGGTATCTTTACTGCTAGTAAAGAAAAGAAGCGATGGAACAAAGTCCTGGAATAACAGAAATAGATAAGTATTGAGATGATATTTTAAGAACCAATTTAAGATACAACCTGATAATCATACACGTCTGTCTGAAATCATGACACTCAGAATCCTCGCCATGCCAGTAAGCATAGGTGCGATAAACGACAGGTTCCGTAACTAAGGTATGCAACCCTATAATCATGTCATCTAGAATTCTTGCCACGCCAACCGGTATGGCTGCGAGAGACTCTAAGTTTCATAACTATAATATGTACATCCTAGTCAGGTTCCTACATTCTCGTCACGATAACTAGTATGGCTGCGATAAACTCTAGGTTCCATAACCAAAGTAGACGTTTTACCTTTCTCACTGTCCTCATCAATATATGTCATCAGATGATACCGTAAATTTTAGCCCGTAAAATTTATCTTGATATAAAAATCCACTCAACAACGATACCAGAAATTTAATAACTGGTCAACAAGAATCAAACTCAATATCAATAAGCGAGAATAGACGAAAACAAGGGAAAGGAATTAAATTGGAATTCATAATGAGATTCTCAAGGGTCGTCCCAGGAATCTCTCAATAATTGTGATTGAGCATCCTGCTCTGCTCCGCTGCTCCTCTGGCGACCTCGAACTCCGGCTCTCCTGGTGGTCGAAATAATACTCTGCCTTTATAACAATCTATAGTTACATGATGCCTACTCAACCAGTCCATTCCGAGTATAATATCGTACCCCGGGAGTGGCATGACGAGTAAGCTCACGCTCAACTCTCGACCTCCTACTGACACCCTTCGGTCCTTGCAGTAATCACGGACTAGGATAATACCTCCACCAGTCATGATCTTGCAAATCCTAGCTAGTGGTTCTATCTCTAAATGATGTCGAAGTGCATAAGATACAGACACAAAACTATGGGAAGTGCCAGAGTCGAATAAGGTAAATGCGGGAATACAATCGAGAAAAATTGAACCTGTGATCAAGTCTCCTGCTGGTTCGACCTTCTCGACTGCTATGGCGTATGCTCGCCCCTGGGGTGCACCTCTTTGCTGCCGGTGCTGAGCAAACATCTGCTGCTATGGTGGAAGTGGAGGTCCTCTCTGTTGTTGGCCTCCTGGTATGGCAGGTACCCTGTCTGGTCCTCTCTGAGCGGCTGCTCCACCCTGACCTGGGCGAGTCTGTATGGTAGGGCAATCCCTCAGCTGATGTGTCGTCGATCCGCAGGACAGACATGTGCCCAACCTCTTCCTGCAGATGTCTCTGGTATGTCCCATCTTCCTGCAATACACACACTGGATAGTGGGCCGAGTCTGTCTCTGTGGCTGTTGCTGCTGGATGTGTCCTCTAACTGGTGTCTGGTGCTGCTGATGATGAGCCATCTGCGGTCCCACATGTGGCTTAACTGGACTTCTTTGATTTGGATCTGCGCACTGGTCGGGAAGATAAGGAGCTCGAAGACAACCCCTTACTTGATGTCCCGCAGTGCCACAGTACAAACAAAGTCCTCGCCTCATCCTACAGCTCTTCCAAAGGTGACCTGGCTTCTTACAGAAGTGACAAGCCTGCTGGATCTGTCTCGGAGGCTGCTGCTGATCCTGCGATCTGGTCCTCGACGGCATCCTGAGGACAGCGTGAAAGGAATCGATTAAGGTAATAGATACGATATCATCAAGGGAGGACAGTAAATTTCTAAAGGAAGTAATCATTAAGAGCAGTATTATAAGAAACAGAAATTTCCTAATTGTGATTGAGCATATTCTCGGCCTAATTTTCTATTTCCTAAAACAGGCTCGTAGCAATACTCTAAGCGAGCACCACTACGATATCGCTCTAAATGCGAATATAGAACTTGACCTGCATGGGCCACCACTAAAAATGTGTCACCACCCGTACCCAAAATTTGGGCATGAGTCGTGGGTACGTCCAGCCTACGCCGCAGCATCGGCGGTAGAACGCTGTCTAGATCTCAACATAATATATATCCTGTCAATAGTCTCAACTCCGTACGGAGGACAATGATAATAATCCACAGTTCTATAAATATACTCAATCACAAGCTGTAAGAAATAATGGCACGAAGAGAATAAAAAGGAGTTATTTAATAACCAACCACAATAAGTCCAACTCAAGTCCTGGGTCTAGATGACCTCACAAAGTCACAAAATAATAAATACAACTCAGTCTCAGTCTAAAACAATAAATGTAGGAAAATAGTCTAAGAACAGCCAGGTAGGATCTCCTCTAGGATAGGTAACTCTTTTGGGGTTTCCGGAGTGAAATCTCCCTCTGAACCTGAGCCGTAATGAGTGAGGCAAAGGTTCTCCAGGTCCTCTAAAAAATGTTATCCAGTCAGGATTGGAGCGAAGCACAAGCACTAATAGCAGTTCCATTAAATTGACAAAAACTATAAACAGTGTAAGAAATACAAGATGAGAATAAATGCTGGAAATGTAAAGTGCTGGAGAAATGAAATAGGCAATAGGGCATCTAGCAATGAACAATAAACAGTGAATGTTAGAACAAGTGGAACTGAATAAAGAATAGACATCTAGCTAAGTGTTTGAATTATTATTTTATTATGTGATCAGCTTGGGACTAGATCAGGCTGGTTATATATGATTAACTATGATTCTTGTAGGTCAGTCTAACCATATGGTTAACTATGATGCATGTAGTGGTCAGGCTAATCATATATAACAGCTATGAAGCATGTAAATGGTCAGGCCGCACCCGACGTGAGAAGTGGGATGAGCTATGATGCATGAAAATATTTAGATATGATCACATAATCTACTAATAGTTCCCCATCCCCCAGCTAGCACGATGGATTCCAATCACGACTCCTCATGATGGGGATCTAAGGTGCTAACCCGTGTATCCATAGTGTCGGAATCAAGTATGTACTACAACTGAATTTATAGAAGTAATCAACAAAATAAAAACTGTCAGAGAATGTACTCGCCTGTGGTCCTGAGCAAAATGTGAGGATCGATGTCCAAAATGGAGTCACAAGAACCTATATATCAGATATCAATGTCAATAGGGTGAAATGAAAGATGGCATGAATAACTAACCAATAAATGATATTTCTACGTCATATCTAAGTCTAGACTAGGTTAGCTAGGTCCACTAGTCAAATTCTATACCATACTAAGGTATCTAGTATAATACTAGCTACTATTATATTATTATATGTTATTTGTATATAATAACTCCTACATATATCAATTCTAGTTTGTATCTTAACACAACCCTTAACATATACCTTGCATCAATATTGGCTACTGACCCCAATTATCTTAACTGCTACTGACACACACTACTACAGGTTCTAACTGATACATACACACATAGGTATCTACACAGTTACCCAAAACATACAGAACTCCCTCTACACTGACACTCTTAGGCTAAACTGATACACACAGCAACCTATACACAGGAACCTGGGAATTTCACTCACTCACACACCTACAGCTATGCACAAACTTATACTCAAGATGCTGGGGTTCTAGGATACACACCCCCACAGAATTAATACACACACATGCAGGTATTGACACTGATACACAGGCACACTGTTGTCTAACACACTATCACACAGAATTTGATGCCCTGAAATTCACACAGTGTATCCTACACTGATACACTCACTGCTCACTGCTACCTTAGGACACAGGGTCATACAGAATTTGTTTACTGATATACACAGGAACTCTAACACACACTCACTCACACGGTTTCACACACTGGCACATAACCAGATTTCATATACTGAAATCAGGAACTCATACACAGGCACATCACACACACAGAATACCCTTTTCCCCCAACTAGTGAGAACACACTCACCTAGCTATACTCACTGCACCAAGTACACACTGATTTACACACCTATACCCAGATATCTCTAGGATACACACTGTACACTAGCTAAAACACACTGCTCTCACACCTGTACATCAACACAAAAAAACACCCTGCACTCTCATACACTCACTGACACAAAGACACACACTGGGTCATTTACCTACAGCTCACTCACACAAAGACCTACAGAATTTATACACATACACTAGACACTTGCACACACTGATGCATCCTGAAACACACAGGCTCTTCTCCCATATCTGGTGCACACAGACACATAAACAAGAAAATTACTCACAGACACTCCTCACTGCTGATAAAACACGATATACTCTGCTACACACCGCCACAGTCACATACCTGGGAATACACACAGTCACAGTCTGAAACTGATACACACTCAGTTTAACATACTATAATGCACATAGGACTCACTGACCTGGGGATTTATGGGACACACACACTAGTTTAAACAGGGATGCACAGAATTAACTAGTTACATTAACACAGATCCTACACTACCTTGATACATAAACTCACCACTCACACATGTGTACACAGCACAGTCATTAAACCCCCATCTCACTGATACTTTCCTTGACACTGACTCCTGGATATACTGAAACTCAGACATATGAACTGCACATCTCTATATACTCTGATACTTAACACTCAGGTATGCATCTATCCTCACTGCACACACAGAATCCCCTGTTTGAATATGCACCATGAAAACCCAAAACACACAGAACTCTAAACCCACACTGCACAGTCACCTCCCAAGCCCGACTGCACAGGAATCCCTAAATTTCTGACTACACAGTGAAATCCCCCAAATCCCAAATACCTAGACACTGATGTATTGAACTGAAACTCCTGATACTCACTGAACACAGGTAATGCTATACACACAATGCTGAAATATAACCCTAACTCTACACATGATACTACTCCACATTTAGATATACTGAACACATCTACACAAATCTCAACTAACACTGAATACTGATACACTAATTTCCAACCAAGAACACCCCTAACACATCTACACAGTATTCTCTGATACATTAAGACACAGGGTTCTACCCACACTGGCACTAAAAACCTACACAACACCCACATTGCTATTGATACCTAAAACCTGGGACCCAACTCTACACTCCAATGCACACATTCACACACTGTGAACTTCAGAACCCGACTGCATAATGAACCATTCACAGTTACAAACACAAGAACTCGACTGCACATAAATCCCCAATGCTCACAACCTATCTATACACACATACACACTGACCATCTCAACCCGAATGTGCACAATAAAAACCCAAATACACAGTGATACAAAATACTCGACTGCTTGATGGAACCCCCCCCCCAAATCCTGATTTCCCATTGAGAACTTTAAAAAAACCCAAATCAAAACCCTAAATCGAGTTCAACCCTACAAATATGAGATAAAATCTACCTACATGTAAACCCCTATGATTTAGGGTCCACTAAAATTGGGGAAAACCAATGTAGGTCCCCAAAACCTTAATTCGACCTAGGTTTTCATGTAGAATCCCTAGAATTCGAGATCTACACAGCAAGGGTTTCTAAAGGCCAACTACAAATAGAAAAAAAACAGAAATCAAATAGATTAAAATCAGATTTACCTATGGGAGATGGTTTCTCCAATGAAGGTTCTTCTTCCCCAAGGCTTCTTGACCCAAGCTCCTTGTTTCCCTTGCTTTGGAGGAGGAAGATGGAATCCCTAGGGTTATATTCCGAATTTGGGGTGGGGAAAAAGGCTTTTCTAATGGAGGCTAGGGTTTCTTTCTTCATGAAGGAGAAAAGGGTTTGAGGGTGGCTCCCTTTTATATTAAAAACTAGGTTAGGGTTTCAAATGCATAAGTTTAGGTTAAACCCCCATGTTAGGTCATGAAGAACCTAATTAACTAAGGGTTAGTCATTCTAGGGTTTTGAGGTTCAACCCTAAAATTGGAATTCTAGGGTTTGTCTAGAACTTGGGTTTTAAACTAGGGTTTAGTCATTAGGGTTATAGTCCTAATGAGTTCTAGGGTTTTGACCTAAACCAAACACAACTAACAACATATAAATAGTTTAAAAACTCAGCATATTAATTAAATACATAATTATTCAAAATAGTGAAATTACACAAATGCCCTAATCTGGAAATGTGGTGGTGACATGAATATAAAGAGAGGGGGAGTAGTATACCAAAGTGGCCGGAGCGAGGTGGTGCTGGGGGTGTCCGGAGAGCGGCTGTCGAAAGGGTGTCAATGATAGTGGTAGTGGTGGTGGTGATATAACCGGACAGGGAGCTTGTCGTGGTGGTGGTGGTATAGCCGGACAGGGAGGAGATGTGGGGCTGAATGGGGCGGCAGGAGGGGCGCTGTCGGGCTCAGCGGAGTAGTGACGGAGGAGTCGGCCGGACGAGGGAGTCAGGGGAAGTCTGAAGTCGGAGAGGGAGCTTGTGAGTTGGTAGCAGGCGGTCATCGGACTGCACTGCACAGCACAGCGGGTCGTCGGACTCGGAGCTGCCCTGCACAGCGGGTCATGGAGCTCTTAGCCGATCGAGAAAGGTCGGAGCAGGCTGTAATGCTCGGCGGAGCGGCTGCAGTGCTCGCCTGAGCGGGGTGGACGAATCTGGCCGTAGCGGGGGAGAGTGAGGGCTTGTGTGGTGGAGTCGAGGTCAGTGGGATATTTCACAGTCACTGTGGGGGGGTGAAGAACGGTGCCGGCCGGAGTCAGAGTCGGGTGGACTGAGCGGGTCGGAGCAGTCAGTGCACAGCGAGTCGAGGGCTGCTCTGGCCGGAGTGGAGGGAGACTGCACTGTGGGGTCGGGTTCAGTCGGACAGGGAGATGCATAGTTGGCCGGCCGGAGAGATTTTCCAGGAAGGAGATAGGAAGAAGAATAAGGAAGAAGAAGAAATGAAGAAGGAGAAGAAGTGGGAATGGTGTTCGGCTGTGAGGGAAGAAAGAGGGAGGAGGGAGAGAAATGGGGGGTTTCAATGTATTGGGGTTAGGGCCTGCTTGGAAAAATGTGTAGAAAGAGGCATTAAATAGGGGAGGTGATGTGGGGATGTGTGGTGATGATTGACCCAATCCAAATGGGTGGTGAGGATTAATCATGAAGAAAAAATAGTTTCTTCATGCATATGAGAGGGAGGAGGGATGTTGACTTGGTCAAAGGAGAGGGGCTTCTCCATTTGACCTAGACCAATGAGGTTAGGACACTTATTTCAAAAATTGTAACTAAGCCCCTTAAATTTGGGTAATTGCACAATCATATGAAATGACGCTAAAATTTTGGAGAAAAATACGGGTGATGGTTTGCATGGCGAGAGGGTATTGGGGGTTTGGCACGGTTTAAATTTTTATGGCCATTAGGATTAATTAAGGATTTAAAATAGGATTAGGCAAAGCTGGTATCCCCGATTTAATTAGAATTAAATTATCCCGCGCTTTTGAATTAAATGGGGGCACTTGGGGTCAAAATTCGGAAATGACACAAAGGTCAAAAATGATGGGGGCTTGGAGTCAGTCTTGGACCCTTTAGTTGGTCCGGCTTAACGGGTTAAGTTGGTATCTCAAAACTGAGGGTAACGACACAGGTGTCCGACACGGAATTAAATATGGATTTTAGGATACGGGAAGTTATGAAATTAATTTAGGGCACAACGGATTTGATTTAGTGTGACAGAAAAGTCCAGTGCCTAAATTGGCGAGTCAAGTCAGAAGTACAATAGTCCGATGAAATTTACGAGCTGATAATGGGCTCCGAATAATTAAACAATGATAGGGTGCGCCAAGGGTTTTAATTAAATAAAATAACAGGCAACACTACTCTAAACCTCAATATCTGCTTGCTAATCCAAAATTTTCCAATTCCAAACCTGTCTATCTATAGAATTAATCGAGGGAATTTACAGGTGGACTTACCACCATCCAACGCGATCCAAGAGCCTGCTCTAGATCAGGAGTCAGCAGTTCCTTCGCTTTCTCACTCGGAGAATGTATTACCTCCCGTTGGAGTCATGATGCAATCGATTCCTCATCACCCCGTGGTCCCACTACCGGCTGAAAATCTGATCCAGGCAGTACGGGAGCTGAAAGCCCAATTTGATGCCTTGAAGCACAAAGATCAGCTCAAGAAATTGGGAATCAACCAGCCTTACCCGGCTATCTGGAAAGAGGCCCCTTTTCCTCCTAAATACAAACCACAGACCATGGCTCTGTTCGAGGGAAAAACATCACCGAGTCAGTACATGAACTACTTCAGTATGATGACGGTATTATTACAAGGGAATGATGCCCTCCTCACTCGGGTGTTCAAGGGCTGTCTCTCGGGAGTGGCTTACCAATGGTACCGCAGCCTGGCGGACAATTGTATTACTTCCTTCGAAGACTTCAAGGCTTTATTCTTCGCATGATTCTACGAGGGAGGGATGGACATGTCTATATCCTCTCTCATCGAAGTAAAGTAGAGGGAAAAAGAGGACGTTCGCACCTTTATCGAATGCTTTCGTCAAGCCACTTTGCAAATGCCTCTCGGAGTTTCAAACTCGGCATTAGTGGACATTTGCAGGAAGAACCTTCTTCCTGTAATCTCGGTGTTCACAGGACCATATCAGTTCCACGATTGGCCCTCGTTCATCATCTCAGCGGTAGCCGCCGAGGACAACAGTCGAAAGGCGCGTGATAATGTCATCATGATCTCTGCCTCCGATAGAGGCAAGAGGTCATCCCCCAACAGCGACCATCCTCATGGTTCAGAAGGGAAAGAAGCTCTGACAATTAATATGTCCAGGCAAAAGACTGCGGCAACCACACAGACGAAACCTGGGACTTCCAGGCCCATTGAAGTATACTCTTTCGACGACGACGATATTCCAACCATATTCGAGTGTCTCGTCAAAAGCGGCAAGATTACCCTTCCAGAGGAGAAGCGGCCTAATGAAGTCGACTGTACTAACAACCACAAGTACTGTATCTTCCATAGATACATACACCACCCTACGAAGGCGTGTTATGTACTGAAAAAGAAGATCCAGGAGCTGATCGATGCTAAGGCCATCACTCTGCGCAACAGCGAGAAGACGGTCACAGCCAACATGATCTCTCTGCAATTTGGCAATCTGCCTCCCCAAGAAGTCCCGGACGGTGTTATACCTATTTTTCGGATAACGATGAACATCGTTAATCTCCCTCCAACTAGAGGTCAAAATCATGACCTGGTACCCCTAACTACCTAGCGAGGCAAGATTATGTGGGTTCATCCAGATCTGGTGCCAGAGATCGAGGAGGAGACTCAAGCTGCTAAGGCTAAGTCTAAAAAGAACTCGAAGCGTAAACCATATCACATGGTTGCGGTACACTCGACATCAGAAGACGAGGTCTTGGCTACTGGAACCCGTTCAGGGAAAGCTTACCTCAAGGACTATGGAGCAAGTCAGGAAGATATTCCGACAAACGCTTCAGCTACCAAGCCTTTAGAACCAGAGCCTGCCATACCAGAGGTCGGTCATTCGAGACCAATCCCGGCGGACAAAGGAAAGCAAAAAGAAGTGTGTTTCGATAAACCTGTGAAGAATATTCAAAACAAAGGTTTAGAGAAGCTATACAACTTCGACATCCTGGCCCAACTGGCTAATATACCAGCCAGGTTGTCCATCTTCGAACTACTCAGGCTCTCTCAAGACACTCATCAAGCCCTGAGTGAAGCGTTAATGCAGGCGGAGGCATACTTGATCCAGCTCAAGTTCCCGGACGAAGAACCCGTAGAATGTCCTCAATGCCACAGTGTGATGGAGGTGGTCCCGAATATCACTTTCACTCAAGATGACATGCTGTTAAAGTATAACAGGCATGACAGACCCCTCTATTACACCGGATATGTCGGTTCCATGGAGGTCGACCGGATTCACATAGATCCGGGATCATCGATCGGCATCATTCCTCATAGTCTGCTCAGACCGCTAAGGATTCCTACCAGCGAATTGGCTTACACCACCACTACAATCGTGGGTTACAATGCCAGGAAAAGTAAGCCATTAGGGAAATTTGCCTGAGGATCAAGATTGGTGAGTTGAGCTACGTGTTACATCATTGATTCAGAGGTGTCCTACAATATTCTGCTGGGTAGACCTTGGATCCACGACCACAACATCGTTCCTTCGACTCTACATCAATGCTTTAAATATGTAGACGTCCAAGGAACAGTACAAACAGAGTTTGCTGACCTGAACCCATTTAAAGGAGTAGAATCCTACTACTCTGATGCCGTGTTGTACTCTCAAGACTACATGGAAGAGGTGTCAGGCGAAGCAGAGAAGGAATCCCACCGGGAGCCAGAAGAACCCTCTGCCAAGCAACCTCTGTCAATCAAGGTGAAAGGGCGAACTACTCGTCCAAAAGCCATGGAGCCTATGGCTATCCACCTGAACAAAACCAGGTCAGGAAAAGGAGGTGATCCTCTAGTGATCACTTTGAACCAGAAGCCTCCACCCTTGGTCATCAACCTTCGGCGCAACAGGCAGTCGATTGATGTAAATGCAACCAGGAACGCGGTTTCGGATGATAATAAAGATCATCTTTTCCAGTACATTGACGCTCAAATTCTGAATCAGGAATACTCTCCCCATGACGATATAGAACCTATAGCACAAAAATTCTTGGAAGCTATAGACTCTTATCATCCGTATATATGGGAAGTAGCATTATCATCCAATGTTACCACGATATATGGACCACATGAGGATTCTATCTTCATTGTCCCGCCTACTCGCAGCAGTCAGCATTCAATAGTCTTCGGCCGCATGCACAATGAACCGACTGTACAAGAAGATTTTTTGACGACGATGTTAGTAAAATACAGGTTCACAGATACAGCCCACAAGCTTTGAAGATCATGCAAAGTATGGGTTATGACTTGAAGCTGGAACCAGGTCTCAACTACGGGAAAGGAAGACGAATACCGCTGCACGATGATCCTTACTGTCAATAAACTCGTTTCGGGTTAGGGTATACCACTTCCCTTGCAACTTCTGAGTCAAACGAGGATATCTTTTCCTCTTTTCAGAACAGCTCATCGTCCTCCGACTCATCTGATGCTCTCGAACGAACATTATCAGTAAATACGGTAGTGGCAGATCCTTTCGAAGAAGACGGGCAAGAATCCGAACCATTTGAGAATGACTCTTGGGCTCAACAAATGGATACACAATGGGAATTTTGGTTCGAGCAGAGAGATCCTCCCACTGAAGATGAAGTTATCCGGATCGATGTTGGGGATGAACTTTCGCCAAAACTGATATTTATCAGTAACAATCTTTTCGAAGAAGAAAGGGAAGAAATTATCCAGCTGATAAAAGAATAAATAGACGTCTTTGCGTGGAATTATGAGGATATGCCAGGTCTTGATCCGAAGGTGGCTACTAATAAACTTAATATATTACCCAATTCAAAGCCTGTGAAGCAGCACCAACGCTGGTTCTGCCTGGATATGATGGACGCTATTGAAGCTGAAATCAAGAAGTTGATAGCCTGCGGTTTCATCCGGGAAGAACAACATCCCGACTGGGTCGCCAATGTTGTCCCGATCATGAAGAAAAAAGGGAAAGTACGTGTCTGCATCGATTACCGAGATCTGAATACAGCCTGCCCCAAGGATGAGTTTTCTCTTCCCATCACAGACGTCATGATTGACAATACATGCGGTTTTGAACGTATGTCTTTCATGGACGGATTTTCAGGATACAATCAAATCAAGATGCATCCTGAAGACGAGAAGCATACTGCCTTTCGGACACCATTGGGGGTATATTGCTATACGGTCATGCCCTTCGGATTGAAGAATGCCAGGGCTATGTACCAACGGGCTATGAGTAACATATTCCATGAGCATTTACGCAAGACAGTAGAATGTTACGTGGACGATGTAGCTGTCAAAAGTTGTCTCAAGGATAATTACATCCAAGACTTGAAGAAAATATTTGAGTTGATGCGCCAACATCAACTCAAAATAAATCCTACAAAGTCCTTTCTGGGTGTATCTAGTGGCAAATTCCTGGGATTTGCTATTACTACCAAAGGCATTCAAGTGGACCCTGATAAAGTTAAGGCCATCTTAGCAATGCGACCGCCCCGTAATCTGAGAGAACTCAGAGGATTTCAAGGTCGTCTGGCTTATATCCGGAGATTCATATCCAACCTCTCTGGGAGATGTCAGCCTTTTTCTCGTCTCATGAAGAAAGGTGTATCCTTCGTATGGGATGAAGCCTGTCAGCAAGTGTTTAGTTATATCAAACGCTACCTCACTTGTCCGCCAGTTCTGGCACCTCCCATCATAGGAAGATCATTCTTGCTGTATGTTTGAGCGATGGATTATTCTCTGGGAGCTCTTCTCACACAAAAGAATGATATGGGTCATGAACAGGCTATCTACTACCTCAGCAGGATGATGGTCGGAGCCAAACACCGGTATATTCTAGTAAAAAAAGAATGCTTGGCTCTGATGTTCGCTATCCAGAAAATGCGACACTATGTCACAGGCCAAACCATCCATATCATCTCCAGGATCAATCCTCTTCGGGTATTGATAAACAAGCCAAGTGTTCTTAATTCTCGACTCGCGACTTGGGCAATATTATTAACACCGTATGACATGGTGTACGTCCTTCAGAAGTCCGTCAAAGGCCAAGCGTTGGCTAATTTCCTAGCTGCTCATCCAATCTCGGAGACCTCTAAACTGTACGAGGACATTCCCGACGAAGTTGTAGAATGTAATTCTGCAATGGAAGGTGATGCATGGCAACTATTCTTCGATGGTGCCTCCAGGACTGGTCCCAAGGGAAACATGGTTTCAGGAGTAGGGATTGTCCTGGTTACTCCTGATAAACTCGTCATCTACCGAGCATATTCTCTTAGCGAGCCCTGTTCTAATAATGTGGCGGAGTAACGCTCTACTAATCGGGCTCCAAGTCGCTAAAGAATTGGGCGTCGAATCCCTGGAAGCTTTCGGTGATTCGCTGCTGATCGTTAATCAAGTCAGAGGAATATATGAAGTCCGAAATCTAGACCTCATTCCCTATCACTGAGCAATGGACGAGATAGCCATGACATTCAAAGGATTCTTCCTAGAACATGTGCTCCGATCTCAGAATCTGGAAGCAGATGCCCTAGCCAGTCTAGCTGCAGATTTAGCTACTCCTATAAGAAGGCAGAATTCGGTGATCCTTCTTAACAGAGATTTATTCTGTGTGAAAAATAACTTTCACATAGAAAGCAGCTACGTTGTGAACACAGATCCTCCCAAAAGAGACTGGAGAAGTCCCTTTATAGATTTAGTGGTATACGAAATCTTGTCGGAGGACCCTAAAGAAGCAGTATCCGTCAAAAGACGATCATTACGCTTCTATTTTGATGCATCTTCACAGTGTCTATATCGCCGGACCTACGACAGACTGCTATTGAGATGTCTCTCCGATGACGAGGTACAACAGATTATCTGTAAAGCTCACGACGGCGTATGCGGAGCGCATCAACCCAGTCCTAAGCTACAGGATCGTATCAGGAGGATGGGCTATTACTGGCCTACTATGATCACAGATGCAATAAAGTATGCAAGACAATGCAGAGCCTATCAGGTCCATGCAGACTTTATACATCATCCTTCTGAACACCTATATCCTACGGTTGCATCCTGGCCTTTCGAAGCATGGGGTATGGATATCATTGGTCCTATTCACCCGTCTTCTTCCAGAGGTCACTGGTTCATACTGGCCATCACGGATTATATTTCCAAATGGGCAGAGGCGATCCCTCTTGCTGAGGTGAAGGCATCTAATGTGATCAGCTTCATCAAGCATCATGTCATTTATCGCTTTGGGATACCCCAAAGGATAATTCATGACAATGGACCTCAGTTTATCAGCCAAGCATTTTATCGATTTTGCGATAAAAATCGGATACAAAATATGGCCTCTACGGCATATAATCCTGTTGCTAATGGTTTGGCAGAAGCTTTCAACAAACCATTATCAAGCTCTTAAAAAAATTTGTCTCTTTGAACAAGAGGGATTGGAATGAGAAGCTAGGTGAATGTCTCTGGGCATACCGCACATCGGTACGAGCACTGACAGGTTGTACCCTATTCTAATTGGTTTACGGGAGTGAAGCAGTTCTTCCCATTGAAGTCCAAATTCTATCACTCAAGATAGCAGTGGCTAATGAGCTAACTCAAAAAAAAGAATGACCTGTAAAGGCTTCAAGAGTTAGAAGGATTAGACGAGAAATGCCTCCAAGCTCAACAACACATCGCGTTCTACCAGGCACGCATTTCCAGATCTTTTAACCAAAAAGTAAAGGAAATAGTGTTCAAAGTTGGCAAGCTAGTTTTCACTGTGAGAAGGCCAATGATTCTTACTCACATGAGTAAAGGTAAATTCCAGCCCAAATGGAAAGGCCCTTATGTAATCGAGACGACTTTCTCAAATGGCGCTTACAGGTTAGCCAAGCCTAACGGAGACTTATTGATGGCTCCTATCAATGGCAAATTCTTGAAAAGGTACTATGCTTAAACTCCTTTGCTCAAAATGGAATATGGCAAAAATCTCATTCTGAGAAAACTACTCCAAAAATGAAACTAGTTGGATCGTATTCTATCATGTCCATATAACCTCTGAATAGATATATTTAACTAATTTGGAACTTCAAGACCTATCACGTCCATATTACCTCTGATAGTGTTTTGTGTACAAATTTTAGCTGAAGCATATTCTATCATGTCCATATAACCTCTGAATAGATATGTCCTGCTGAAACTTACCGAGAGTATATCACGTCCATATTACCTCTGATATCACTTTCACCCGAACCTGACATTTATATTCCAAAATGATAGGTCCACAAAGTCAGATGAAAGACTCTTTATTATTCCCAGAAAGAGCAAAATTACATTAAAAAGCAAAAAAAAGTACATTATTTGGGAGGAGCAGTCAGGTCGTGAATCTGCTGGCCAGAGCAGCCATTTTCTCATCCCTGGAGTTCAAGACGTCGGCGCGAGCCCGCTCCAACCTTGCTGCATCATTGTTCAAAGCAGACAGCTCGGACCGAGCACGTACAAAATTGGCGTGGATGACACCCACATGCGTCAGGTTCTGCTGAGCAGTCTCTATTTGATTCTTCAGCACGTCTCGAGATGCCGACAAAGAGACAGCCTCCCCCTCCGCTTGAGCGAGTTTATCTCTCAATCTGCGGACCCTTGCTTTCACTTCCTCATAGTCGAGTTCGCACTGAGTCAACTGAGGAATGACATACTCCAGTTCGGCACGATCCTGATCCATCTCCTGTTGTCGTTCCTGGACGGATTTGTCCAGAGCTTCCATTTGCCCAGCAAGCTCTGCACTCAAGGAGTCATACCTAGCTTGAACGAGACCGTCAATGCTACCTCGAGATAGCTGCAGATATTCATTAATGGGTTGCTCCAAACCATTAACTATCTCCTCCAGTGTGTCAGCTATCCCAGAGTCGTTGAAGTCTCTGATCGGCACTATCGTGAACAGAGATGACCTCCTCAGAGCCTCAAAGCTTAGATTCTTCTCCAACACCATTGATATCAACGTTTTCATGGTGGTGTAGAAGATACCAGTATACTGCTCGATCAGCAGGGCTAGATCCGAATGTACGCTGGGAGTGGATACAATATTGGCGAACCTTCCTCTAGGAACGACCACAGACGATGTTGCCACAGTCGTTGCCTCAACTGGTGGTGCGACAAAGGAAGATGCACCAACACCGGACGAAGTGACCGGCGTACTCAAAGGAGGCATTGTCGCAATGACAGGCTCATCCTCCTCTTGAGATACCGAAACCACTTCGGGCGAGCCGGCACCCGAAGATGTTTCCTCTTCAAAGTCAGGTACCTCTGTGTCGTCGCCAGGACCTGAAACAGTGCCAAAAGCCGCGTCGACACTGCCCTCCCCGTGGATGTCTTCCCCTGAAAAGAAGACAAAAGAAAGTTAATATCAACATAATGTTAATTTTCCTAAAAAAGAGGCATAAAGACGATATTTACCCATGGCCAATGGTATATATGTAGCGTCTGTAGCTAGTACAGCTAAATTATTTCTTAATGATGCTAAGCAAGCTATCATACCTGGAGAAGGTGGTGTGTCAACCGACATTGGCATATAGTCTTCCAGGTCCTCGTCAAGTTCCAACCGAGGCTCATCGGCTGGAATCTCGCTAGGTGCGCTTACAGACACGGCAGGGGTCTCTCCCGATGCTGATCTGGATAAAGGTATACGGAATCTTATTATGCTCGGCCCCGAAGGCGATCTCGTACCACTACCTGAAGCGGTAGCGGCGATAACAGCCTCCAGTAGAGATTCTCCAGCACCGCCAGCCGGAACTTTAGAGGTTCCCTCTCTAAAAGGCGAGGAACCTCTAATCAAAGAATCATCCCCAACAGGGGGAGATACAGGCTCACTTCTAGGAGCCTCATTGCCGGAAATCCTGAGAGGGCGAGTAACCGTCTTCTTCTTCCACTTGCGAGGGAAAGCCTCCTTCGGAGCAGGAGCCCTTCACTTCCCAGAGATTACCAGAGGCCATGCAGGCGGAGGTATTTCACCCCTCGGTACTGCCAACAGAAGCTCATCTGGATTGACAGAATCTTCACCCTCGTCAGAAGAGACCAAGGGTATTTCGACTCTTCCCCCAGGCTTGGAAGAGGGCACCCTAAAACTTCCATGCATATCAAAATCGCGATGGAAGGTGTTGGTTGCCACATAGAACTGGGCATACGAGTGGAGAATGCGCAGCTCCGTGGAGAGTGAAATGACGGGCACGGTAAAAATTGCTCCACTGCAACCCATGATGAAGTATCGCCATCCTCTCGCTCCATCAATGAGTCTGCCTCTGGACCTGAAGCTGGTGACGGCATTGCCCACGTGCAACTGGTCGTACCCGAATTGCCTGGCAAAGCGACTAGGCAGGTAGGGCTCCAAGAAGCAATGGTCTTCACTTCTATATAGTAAATTGGAAGGTCTAATGCAGACCAACCAATTAAAAGTCTCAAGAGAAAGAACGGTCTTCCCGTCGCCTATATCCTGAAGTCTGATCCTCTGTTGATTGAGATATACAAAGGAGACAGTGTAGAAAAGCTTCCAGCTGTGACTGAATTTTAGCACCCGCCGACAGTCTAAAACTATGGTCACGTTCCATGAGGAATTCTTGTAGTTCAACAAGAAACTACCCCCCGAACTACTGCCAGAGCCGGGAGACATCACCCTGGGGTTATGGAGAATTAACCATCCCATCAAATACAGGTATGGTAATTCTACCCTGGGAAAGCTATCACGCCAAGTTTTATCGGCAAGCAGCCCATCAGTAATGGCCCTCAGGCCAGCTTGTATGCGGCACACCATGGCAGGGAGCAAGCCCAGTCTTGCCCCGAACACCAGACGCACTACAGGCCATAGCATGTTGCGGTAAATGCGGTCCGTAGATCAATCACGGGCACCACCAGTCGGCGCAGCCATATAGATAGAAAGCCCGCTAGTTGAGCTTCCTTGGACAGAGGCCTGCGGCAATGCCTCAGATAACTGTAGGCCTTAGTGCCTGCAGGATATTTCCCTATCCCTTTGTCGAGGATCTGGTCCGGAGCCCCAGCGTCTTCCATAAGATCTTCGACTACCTTAGCACTAAGCACGCTCAGACAGCTCAAAGGCTGATCCTTGCCTTCCAAGACTTTCTCTGGCTTAGTAGTCCTGGCCCGGTGAAAGAAGAGGTAGGACGCCCATTTATTGGTGTGAGCCAAATCTGAGGGCTCACCATAAAAAGCGGTGCAAGCAAGGTAGTGGCACATCAGCTCCTGGTACACGGCCACTACCCAAGGGTCTAAATCGCCCAACTCCTGGTTCGTGGGAACATACTCTTCATATGGAGTATCCCCCATTGGCAGTCTCGAGATCTCTGCCATCTCATGGAGGGCCAATCCCAACTCCCCTAGTGGAGTGGCAAAAGTCCCGGTGAGCAAGATATATCGCTCCATCAGTACCAAAAATAGGTTGGGGTTGAGAGGTAACCCAACACTGGTAGCACTCACAGCTGCATACAGACCAATGCTCTCCAGCTCGGCCTGAAAATGCTTCAGGGCCCATTCAGCTAAGCGAGCCCATCGAAGATTTGTAGGGGTGATCCACCCACTTGTCCGAGGGTTCACCTTAGGGTATACTCCCCCGTGCCCCATGAAATCATTGCAGAAAGTCGGTAATTGGACCGGCTGGAGCACTAAACTGTCTTCACTTGGGATACTGCCCGAGTGCAGTCCCCTGAACGGCATCACAGAGCCGAAAGGGCGGCTGACAAACGACCCCTGGTCAGCTCCTTTCAGATGAAATATCTTCCCCGCCGACCGTGAAGATTGGGAGTCAGCGTCCACGACATCCTCCTGGGATGTGTAGCATGGAAGAATGCCGAGATGGGATAGTCTCTCAGCATCTTGGACAGATACAAAACCAAGCCCCCGGCAGGGAAAACCCAGAGTTCTTTCTTAGGCTTGGTCTGGGACTGCTTGTCAATCATGTCCCCGAAGAGAAAAGCCGGCTTTATATATTGGTCCCCGTCTATATATGTCAGGGGCTCTCCGTTGATCATGTTCAACAGCGTTCGCTCGCCTTGAGCCGATATCAGTATTCCCCTTCCTTCAGGATATTGGGGTCCAGATATGGGAAATGTCACGTGGGACAAATCCTCCAGGTAGTTAGAATGCAGCATCCCGGCAGCAGAACTCATCACCTCGGCCAGCGGAGACTCATGCAAGTTAACTGCAAAATGTAAGAAAGACAAGTCAGTTTCTATACTAGACAATCTTGCAGCATATGCCAAAAATCAACAGTCTGTGCTTTACGCCAAAACTATAAAAACTTGATCTTTTACGCTGAAACACTTATTCCAAGGCATAAAATTCAAGACTGGCAGTATACGCAAAGTTTTGACAGTTTGTGTTTTACGCCAGACTGCCAAAATTTGAGTTATTATGCCAGAATTTTCATCCAGAAGCGTAACACTCAAATTTTATGGTATACGCCAAGTTTCGACAGTTTGTGCTTTACGCTAGACTGCGAAAATATGGAGTTTATTGCACTGACATATTAGAAATATGGGCGTAAAAGATGAAACATCTTTGTGCATCATCTTCCTCGAAGAGGCTATCAGCACAGAAGACGACCTAGCGCGGTCACGTACAACATGTGCGAAGGATTTTAGTCGTTCTTTTTTGTCCCAAAAGCTCTACCTTTAAGGACGGGTGCACTGCTCGTCGGTGGGATACTTCGCTCAGAATGAAGCTCGCCTTGCCTGACGGAAGTTGCTCTCGCTTGGGCAGAAGAGCGAGAAGAAGAGTCGGCCTTCTTTCCCTTAGAGGAGGAGATCGGTTTCGGGGCCATTGCTGAAAGCTCTGAATGCTCGAAAAGGAGACGAAGGAGAGAACTCGAACAGTCGAAGGCTTTCTTTTGCAACAGACGGATGAAAAGTTTTTCTCTAAAAAGCTTGGTGTATATATAGAGTTCGGATGGACTCCTCGAATCCCGAACCAAATCTCATATTTAATATTCGGTTATGATTGGGGACTACATCAGCATATTACTCAGAGAAGGCGGACAGTCAGCGAATTCGAAAAGTTTTCGTGCAAAGCAGATTCGTAGTTTTTACGATAAGGAGCTTTCTACGCTCGACAGCTACAGATCTACGGTTTTACGCTCACAGGCTATAAGTCTATGGTTTTACGTCCGGATGCTTTTATGCTCGGTAGCTTTTATGCTCGAGAGGCTACAAACCTACGACTTTACACTCAGAAGCTACAAATCTATGATTTCACGCTCGGTGGCTTTTACGCTCAAAGGCAACAGATCCACGACTTCACGCTCGAAAGATTTTCTTTTTAGAGGCTATAAGTCTACAGTTCTACGCCCGGATGCTCTCATGCTCAGCAGCTTTTACGCTCGAGAGGCTACAAACTTATGATTTTATGCTCATCTACAGTTACAGATCTATGACTTTCCGCATATCTGAGAATACGCAGGCCAGAATATGCGTATATTCGAACAATTCTCAAGGTGGTCAATTGCAAGAGTTCACACAAAAGATACTCCTTCTTGACCTTAAAATATCCCAAGTACCCGAAGCATACAGGGTTCAGCATTGAAAATTACTCTTCTCCTTGGGTCGATTGGAAGTTCATCCAGAATCCAGTCTAAAAATTTCATCTACAATTCAAGATGGTGACTCAATTTTTGACAGCCATTTCTCGCCCTATTCCAAGGGATTTTTGAGAAATTATTCTTGAAGATGATGGTCTGAACAAGAATTCTGTTTATTAGAAGTGACAGTTCAGAATTCTACGCGGTTCCTTATTCCTAAACAGCAGGACAGTTCGAATACTCGAATGCTAAGCGGCTTTCTACGCATCCCTAGTTATACGTAAAAGACAGAACGGGACCTAGCACTCTTTCTATCAGAGTCGGCATAAAGTTACCAGACGTGTCGAAGCTACACATATTCAGACTTCACAGCAAAGTATATGGCAAATAATCATATGCACAGAAGAAGACGATTTTATTAGAATCATGATTACATATGAGGGAAATCCAGTCTACAAAGGGTTTTTTCTTTATTTTTCATGATTACATATGAGAGAAATCCCGTCTACAAAGGATTTCCTCATCGTCATCGAAAGGCCACCCCCAGAGTTTGTTCTGCCAGGTTCTCACATAAGTAGAGATCTTCATCCATCTTCTCCAGCAGTTAGTCGATTTTCGTGACCGATTAACAAGAAAATGATAAATGGCGGGAGGATACAAAACTGGGCCTGCCTAAATTATGCAGATCCCATGCTCCGTACGCCATGACAGATTGAGTTGAGGTATTTCACCCAACTCAATACTCGAGGACGGGGCTAGTTTGTCTTCTTTCGTCTACGAATGACAGGAGAAGATACAGCTTGCAAGTTGTGTAGTCAAATGAGACCCTTCCTCTCTCCAGAAGAACCGCCATACAAAGTTGCTGATTATCCCGAGCAAAGGAGGCTATGATATCCTTCCATGATCCATCGTTATAGAGGACATTTGCTCGAAGATGCCCTCTTTTCCAGCTCCTTACATGCTGGAAGAACATGGTCTTCTTCTTCCTCAAATCGACCAGACGAACTCCGGTGATCATCTCTGTGTGGTAAAGGAAATGTGGGAAGAACAGGTTAAACTCCTCAGCCTTTTATAAGCAAGAGAGAGCCCACCGAATCCCAACGGATCCCCAATAACTCCGCCAGAAAGTCAGCCTTGAAGAACGTGTCAGACTTGACCGTTTCATGCTTCATTCAAAGTGTTTCAAATTACGAAAAATTTGAAATCTTTGAAGGGGTCTTGTAGAAGCATAAAAAATACGCTGGATATCTATACGTAGCATGTTGATGCTGGACAGCGTAAAAAGATAACTTCAGAGCCATCGACGTGCAAATAGAGCTTTTTCGCTGAGCACAGCGTAAAATATAAGCTCAAGGACCATCCGCGTAATACAGTATGTCCAGGCTACTTCAGCGTAAAAAGGGTGCTACATCGCCTTTATGGCGTAAAACTCATCCGCTTTTAATGCAGCATTGGAGTGTACGAGGGACGCTTCATATTTCCTGAAATAAACCTGACAAATCGTACAGTAAACCTAACGTCTGACTCCTGACAAAGAGTACTGCACGACTACTCAGACGACGGCTATAATGATGGCGCGGCACAACGACCCAGACTGTCGTTTAGTGACATCTCCGTGGCGTAAACTGCTTTTACGCATACAAGGGAATACGATGCCTAGTTTTTACACAGACAGACGTGAGCTTCTTACGCTCCGCAGAAGATAAATAGACTGCCATATCAAAAGCTGCTCTTCGTACAGAGCTCGAGACACGTCTCTGCATTTAATACGTAGAATGGTGACAGATCTTCGAGACACTCCTTTATATTTAATACACAAAATAATGGCAGATCTTTAAGACACGCCTCTGGAATACGCTGCCTAGTTTTACACAGAAAGACGTGAGTTTCTTACGCTCCGCTGAAGACAAACAGACTACCACGTCATCAGTTGCTCTTCGTACAGGGTTCGAGGTGCGTATCTGCATTTAATGCGCAGAATGATGGCAAATCTTCGAAGACATGCCTCTACATTTAATGCGCAGGATGGGGGCAGATCTCTGCATTTAATGCGAGAGATTTGATTATATCTCCAAAAGCAATAATTTTGGCTAAAACGTCCACATCATCACTTTGGCACATTACGCCATCGGGCTATTTTCAGCTATGGGAGCACGCTATACGCTATCTCCTTGGAATACGCCAACTCAGGCCACATTTGCATTGGTGCGTATTAAGGCTATTCGGTCCAGAATTCGCTCAAGGCCTCAGTCAGGGGAGGAGGATCAGCTATCTTCTACGCCTACTCGGCTTCTATGCCCACTCGGCTTCTACGCCATGGTAACAGTTATTGGCTTCTACGCCAGCCTTTTCTACGCGAGGAATAACTACCTACGTGGCTTTTATGCCGTGATCTTCGTAGCAGTTATACGCATTATCTCTTAATAGGACACGCGTCACACGCTCATTCAAAAGATCATCTATACGCGGGCAACGGTTCTTGTAACCGTCGTGTAAATGGGTGATGTACTTTCCACTACTCGGTTTCTACGCCGACTGGGTGGTCACTGTCACTTAAACTCTATAAATAGAGACCTCTATCAACAGAGGTCGAGGTCGCAGATTTAAGGTCAAAAAGTGGAAGATTGGTCAAAAAACTGAAGATCAGAACCAGGGTCGAAAGTTGGTGGAGAAAATAGTCTTTGAGAGAGAAGAATCCAGAGCTCAGGCAAAGAGTAGTGATTGACGACTTTGGCATCGAGCATCCACTCTCCCTCGTAACCTTCGAAGCTTCTTCTATCTTCTACGACACTTCTTCATCATCGTGTGGTCCAAGGGACAAAGTGATCGACTGCAGATCAGACTCCTATAGCAATATTTACCCAGATTAAAAAATTGTACTCGATATCCTCGTATAGGACTAATTGTAAAATCTTGTTTGTAAACCAAAGAGCGGGTTTCGCATAAACCTGTCGTTTCTTATTTCTTTTGTTTATTCTCAAACAACAACCAATATACTAAATACAATATATATAATATATATATTATCTATTTAGATACCATGAATGAAATTTGGCATACTATAGCTCACTACCTATACAAATTAGCCCTCCTATGATACATATCACGAAGTATCATGATACATACTTACCGTATCCAATTATGAACATGTATCTAGTCCTACAACCCCAATCTAAGTCTAATTAGATATAGTTAGTCTTATGACACACACTTGATGTGTCAATCTCAGAATTCCCCTTAATTGGACACAAATCATTATGTAGATTCCATAATACAAGTCATATGAACCTAGTTCTTGATCCTATGCCTAACTATAAGCTAAGAGATAATTCCTAATGGTTAAATGAATGAATTAGAGTCTAAATTAAATGGTGGATTCAAAATTTAACTATTGGGAGATAGATTCCCAATAAAAAGCTCAATGGATACAATTATGATACAATCTCCTTGCCACTTCCTACTCCTTCAATTGCTCCTTGTAATCCAAGCTCCAATGCTTCTTAAATGATGAAATTGAAAGAAAATGGGTGTGAATTGGGTAGAATTTGGTGGAGGAATAAAGTAAATTAGGGATGAACTAAATTGGGGATCTAGAATGAATGAAATAAAGAGGAGAGAGAGTGAGAACCTCCCCTATATGTGGCTGGCCCCCTCTTTCCCCTTGCCCAAGCAACATCAATTTCTCAATGTACCCCAATAGCTAATTATGAGGAATAATCAGGAAGGGCTATATTGGAAAGTCTATAAACCAATATAAATAAAGCTAATCTCCTTAATTAACTAAGGGAAATGGTCTAATGGGCTTAGTCTAATGTTGGGCTCAATGTGTCATGATAATCCAATGGATACACTAATGACAAGTCTAAACAAACAAAGGCTAGCCCGCTAACAAATAATTAAATAGCACAAATTAATATAATAATTAGTAGCACATAATATAAATATTTAATTAATAAATAATAAATACGTAAAATGACAAGAATATCCTAATCTAGAAATATGGTAGTGACAAAATCCATGTGTGAAGGTTTTCATTAATATTCAATATTATGAGTACATATGATAAAAATCTATTTTCAAGGGTTTCCATGAGCTCTTCCGGATAAGAACCTTTTCCATTAAAGGTGCCCCTTCCTAC